>OX424567.1:27832171-28432171 GCA_949152475.1 Terebella lapidaria
AATTCAATATATCATTCAATAATATAATTCAATATATATCTGTTGGTCATCTGCAAAAACATAGTTGATATATATATATTTTTTTTTTTCTTTCCCACTTTTGATATTTTCTATATATATATACATCAAAGGTGGGAAAAATATATATATATATATATATATATATCCCAAAGATCAAAAGGATCAAGAGGAAAAAATATATATATATTCGCTTATGGAACAGTTATGTTCTTAATATATATATATATATATGTTGCCCATGTTATTCCCTTGTCCTTTGTTATATATATATATATATATATATCACGTGTATCATGCAATATACATCCATGAATAAATTTTATGGACAATCTCACAATGTTGCATCATTCATGTATCCATAAATAAGTTTCATGGACATCACTGCAATCTTTCTCTGCTGCATCATTCACGAATATTGCAAAACATCTTTCGCATTAAAATTTCGCATGCAAATCTTTCGCATTCAATCGCTTGTGATTATCGGTACTATCGGTACATAAAATTTCACGCAATCACGCAATATTTATCGCTCATATAAACCTGTACCCCTGCTTCAGCTTTCGGAGCTGTTATGATAAATGAGAATCCAAACTTGTCCACTGTATTCTACATTCCCATATTTTTATCGCTCATATAAACCTGTACCCCTGCTCCAGCTTTCGGAGCTGCAGTCCTCTCCGGAGCTGCACTCCACTCCGTCTTCTCTCTCCTCTCTCTCCTCCCCATCTTCACGGCATCTGCATTTGTCGATATCACAGTTTCGTAAATCAGTTGTTTGTCTAAGGTGTGATTCTCAGAAAATAGAGAATTCTCAATCCACCTGTACATCAAAGCCAGAAAGCATTTTTAAAAATGGTGTTACAATTGGGGTACTGGGCGACTTTTTGACATCAATTGTTTTTCATTGAGAACTCAAAAAATGTTACGTTTTTTAAATTTTATTATTAATGATAATTTAGGAAAGTTCTTTTTCTTCGGAATCAGTCATAGTTTATTAAGATTGCATGATTCAATCCATAGATATAAGTCTTGGAATTTGAAATGGAAACGCCACCAGGGGTCTTTGGAAATTTTGGAAACTTTGGAAATGTTTTACGTTTGCTATTGACATCAACAAAATCTGACTGTATTGGTTGCATGTGCTTTTCTCCATCTAATATCTCTGTTATTTTTGCAGATAATTTTGATCTGTTTAGACTGAAATGATCACAAGGTATCAATCTAAATCCCTATTATAAAATAATTGGCATGAACAAAGAGTTTGATAGTGAAATTTGAAGTTAAACACCACAATATTGGACAGTGACACTCGCCATGTTGTTGCATGTGCTTTTCTCCAGCTGACATCTCCGTTATTTGTTTAGGTAATTATGATCTGTTTTGACTGAAATGGTCACAAAGTATCAATCTAAATCCCTACTATAAAATAATTGGCATGATCAAAGTGTTTAATAGTGAAATTTGAAGTTAAACACCCCAATATTGGACAGTGACACTCGCCATGTTGTTGCATGTGCTTTTCTCCAGCTGACATCTACGTTATTTGTTTAGGTAATTATGATCTGTTTTGACTGAAATGGTCACAAAGTATCAATCTAAATCCCTACTATAAAATAATTGGCATGATCAAAGTGTTCAATAGTGAAATTTGCAGATAAACACTTCAATAGTGGACAGTGACACTTTTTCATAACGTTGCATGTGTTTCTCCAGTTCCTATCTCAGTTATTTTTTCACATAATCACGATCTGTTTTGACAGAAATGTGGAGAAATTATCATTCTAAAGGTATGGTATAAAACATTTAACAAAAAGAGCGTCTTTATTAGTGAAATTTGCAGTTAACATTACCATGTTAAAATTTGAAACACCTTGGGATTTAAAAATATACGTCCTACGCCTTATATAAGCCTGTGAATACACACGATCAATTAAAATGGTGTCACTACTTTGGCCCCGACGTCTGACGACGTTAGCTTGTGATATTTTCCAGTCAGTATCAAAATACCCCTACCTGTTTCAAACGCATGTAACTCATACAGTTCTCAACATATTTCAAAAGTAAAAAATGTTTTTGAAACTACAAACATAACAGAAAGTAACCATACTAGACAATAGGGCTTAAGCATGGTAAAATACTGGGCGTTAACGCCCGCGCGCCCCAAAACGGAAATGCCTACAAAACGAAATATCGAAGATAATGGGCTTACCCCACCCTATTTCAATCGCTCATATCTCAGAAAGTTTTCAAGATATTACAAAACCAAAAACTTTTATGGAAACTAGAAACATAGCGAAAAAATATTCCAACAAGAAAGTAGGCATTACATGCAATACGGCAGCAGGCAGTAGCGCCCGCGCGCCCCAAAATTACGTGCCTAAAAAGAAATATCGAAAATACAAGGATTACCGCCACCTATTTTCATCGCTTATGTAAAGTTCCAGCGCCCACTACAGGGCGACGGTGGTACTCTACAAGTATCACAACCAGGTAACAGTCCGTCTGGAGCGAGTCCAGCCGTCATACATCACATCATAACACATCATCATCAACAACGTCATATACAACATGCATTATATATAGTTATGGTAATGTAGCCGTGTGTAGAGCCTGAGAAGCCATGGGAGCGGCACCACAGAACCCGTACACATGGGCATGTTGCTGGCCGGCCTCGCCGACGGAACTGTCACAGGGATAGAACCCTGAACAGCCCGACGGTCTGCCAGAGCCTGTGTCGCACCATCCCGGGTGGGAAAAGACCGGTGATCCACAGGGCTTGCGCCCCCGAGTCAGCACGGTCTCTCCCAGCCCGCGTCCCCTATGGAAATCATCCCCAGGAGCCCACGAGGGCTTTACCCAAGGAGTGGAGACGTAAAGCTCATGGCGAGCTCCCCGTCCTGCCTCTTGACCTGCTCTGGGACAATCTCCCAGATCGAACCGGTCCCATAGTATATAAACCCCAGAACACGAGACAAGAAGGGAAACTAGGTGAAAACCATTGTTATAGTTTACTGGGCGCGAGAGGATTAGAGAGCATTGCCAGGGCAACGTGTGCTTCGAGCTGAAGAGATCAAAACAAAGGCCGTAAAGTGTTTAAGAAAGACACCTGCCGTGATCTTTGGGCAAAATCACCACACTTATTTCGCATTACATCGCGTTACATGCAACACGAAACTGTGTGCCTAAAAAACATATTGAAAATAGAAGGCTAAAATGGAGGAAGTTAGATGCCAAATATTATTGATGGTGAACACCGCTTGTGAACCCAATGAATATGTGTCTGTTCATTAAGAGGAAGAAGCAATCAAGTTGTGTAAGAAACAAACTCTGAGTGTACTGAGACATGTACAATGAAACATTGATAATTAAAGAATAAAAAGAAGTGTCGCTATGACAGGTTTTTCATCACTAACGTATGAAGATATAGCATGCAAGGATAAGACAAAGTCTCTTCATCACACATTTTGCACTAATACTATTATGTAATGAAGAGCACTAGTCTTATGACACATTTTCCATGACTACCATCAGTATTGCTTATGACACATTTGCATCTTAACCCTCAGGGAAAGGTATTGTTTTGCAGCCAAGTGTGTCATAGAGGAAGAATATATTTACTGATTTGCAGCCAAATGTGTCATAAGAAAGAATATATCGTGCAACCAACCGTGCCATGAGACGATAAAGAAATTTAGCACATTTCATCAGATTAGAAAATTGATCAATAGAAACATGTTGCCATAAGCAATAGTTCTGATAAAATGGTGGAAGTGAAATGCCCAACACTATTGATGGCGAACACCGCTTGTGAACACCGATGATTATGAGTCCTAATATATTTTTGTTCAATAAGAGGAAAAAGCAGCCAAGTCCTACAAGAATCAAAGTCTGACTGTACGAAATCATGTACGATCAAACAAAGATATAATATTCAAGGATAAGACAAAGTCTCCTTGTGACACATTTTGCACTACTACCATCAGTATTACTTATGACACATTTGCACCGTTACCCTCAGGAGAAGGTATTGTTTTGCAGCCAAGTGTGTCATAAGGAAGAATATGTTGATGGCTGATTTGCAGCCAAATGTGTCACAAAAAAGGATATTTTGTATGCAACCAACTGTGTCATATGACATGATAAAGAAATCTAGCACGTTTCCTCCGATTAGGAAATTGATATACAGAAACATGTTGCCACGAGCAATAGTTCTTATGAAATGGAGGAAGCGAGATGCCCGACACTATTGATGGTGAACGCTGCTTGTGAACACCGATAAATTTAAGTCCAAATATATGTCTGTTCATTAAGAGGAAGAAGCGACCAAGTTGTGTAAGAAACAAAGTCTGATTTACTGAGACATGTACAATTAAACATATTTCAAGGATAAGAAGTGTTGCTATGACACGTTTTGCACCACCAACATCATGGTATGAGGAGTGCGGGTCTTATGACACATTCTGCACGACCACCATCAGTATTGCTTATGACACATTTGCACCGTTACTTTTAGGGAAAGGTGTTGTTTTGCAGCCAAATGTGTCACTCTTGTCTTGCTCAAGTGTCAAGTGTCTCGCTCATATCTCAGAAAGTTTCGAAGGTATTACAAGACTAAAAACTGCTATGGAAACTAGAAACATAGCAAAAAATTATTCCAACAAAAAAATACGCGTTACATGCAATACGTTAGGAGGCACTAACGCCCGTGTGCCCTGAAAGTGGTGCCTAAAAAATATATCAAGAATAACGAACTTACCTACACCTATTTCAATCGCTCGAAGAGTTTTCATGATATTACAAAACTGAAAGCTGTTATGGAAACTGGAAACATAGCAGAAAAGTATCATACCAAGAAACAAGACGTTTCATGCAATACGTCAGCAGGTAGTAGCACCCGCGCGCTCCGAAAGAAATAATGAAAATAAAAGGCTTACCACCACCTATTTCAATCGCTTATTTCTCAACGAATCCTGAAGATATAACAAAACTAACAACTGTTATGGAAACTAGAAACATAGCAAAAAAATATCATATCAAGAAGCAAGGCGTTACATGCAACACGTTTACAGGTGGTAACGCCCGCGCGCTCCGAAACTGCATGCCTAAAAAACATATTGAAATTAAAAGGCTTACCCGACGTATTTCAATCGCTTATTTATCAACGAGTTTTGAAGATATCACGAAACTAAAAACGGTTTTGGAAACTAGAAACATACGAAAAAATTTCATATTAAGAAAGGAGGCGTGACATCCACCACTTTTACAGGCGTTGCCAAAGTTGTTATTATTATTATTATATAAAAAAAAATAGGCGTGCCTAAAAAGAAAATATCGAAAATACAAGGATTACCCCACCTATTTCAATCGTGTGTTTCTCAACGAGTTTTGAAGATATCACAAAACGAAAAACTGTTATGGAAAAAAGAAACATAGCAGGAAAATATTCAAATGAAAAACTAGGCGTTACATTCAATACTTTAGCAGGCAGTAGCGCCAGCATGCACCGAAACTGCGTGCCTAAAAAAATATATCGAGAAATATATCGAGAATAACGGACTTACCCACACCTATTTCAATCGCTTATATCTGAAAGAATTTTCACGATATTACAAAACTGAAAGCTGTTATGGAAACTAGAAACGTAGCAGAAAAGTATCATACCAAGAAACAAGACGTTTCATGCAATACGTCAGCAGGCAGTAGCGCCCGCGCGCCCACACGCCCCAAAATTGCGTGCCCAAAAAGAAATATCGAAAACAGCAGGATTATCCCCACCTATTTCAGTCGCGTGTTTCTCAACGAGTTTTGAAGATATACAAAACGAAAAACTGTTATGGAAAGTAGAAACATAGCAGAAAAATATTCAAATAAAAATCTTGGCGTTACATTCAATACTTTAGCAGGCAGTAGCGCCCGCACGCACCGAAACTGCGTGCCTAAAAAAATATATAGAGAATAACAGACTTACCCAAACCTTTTTCAATCGCTTATATCTGAAAGAATTTTCACGATATTACAAAACTGAAAGCTGTTATGGAAACTAGAAACATAGCAGAAAAGTATCATACCAAGAAACAAGACGTTTCATGCAATTCGTCAGCAGGCAGTAGCGCCCTCGCGCCCCGAAACTGCGTGCCCAAAAAGAAATATCGAAAACAGCAGGATTATCCCCACCTATTTCAATCGCGTGTTTCTCAACGAGTTTTGAAGATATCACAAAACGAAAAACTGTTGTGGAAAAAAGAAACATAGCAGAAAAATATCATATCAATAAACTAGGCGTTACATGCAATACGTCAGCAGGTAGTAGCACCCGCGCGCTCCAAAAGAAATAATGAAAATAAAAGGCTTACACCACCTATTTCAATCGCTTATTTCTCAACGAATCCTGAAGATATAACAAAACTAACAACTGTTATGGAAACTAAAAACATAGTAAAAAAATATCATATCAAGAAGCAAGGCGTTACATGCAACACGTTTGCAGGTGATAGCGCCCGCGTGCTCCGAAACTGCATGCCTAAAAAACATATTGAAATTAAAAGGCTTGCCCCGACGTATTTCAATCGCTTATTTATCAACGAGTTTTGAAGATATCACAAAACTAAAAACGGTTTTGGAAACTAGAAACATACAAAAAAAATTCATATTAAGAAAGGAGGTGTTACATCCACCACTTTTACAGGCGTTGCCAAAGTTGCAAATATTCATGAAAATTTGATCAATTTCACCTGAAGGTAGTTGTGCAAAGGTGTCATAAAGAGATTAGGTGGTAAAGGTTAAGTGTTATAGGAACATTACCTTACATACCCCGTAGGTACCACCAGATTTGGTGGTAGAGATTGAGTGTCATAGGACCATTACCTTGCATACCACGGTGGTATGTAAGGTAATGGTCCATGGTGGTACTTGGAAAAAAGTGTCATATGAAGGTTGGTTAACAGTGAAAAAAGTGTCATAAAGCCAATTACCACACATACCCTGATGGCAGTGATGCAAAACGTGTCATAAGGGGACTTGGTGGGGGTAGCATAAAACCATTACCATGTGCGTGTTTTCATCAATTTTTGAGGAACATTTTCAAGACAAGGCTTAGTTGTTTTGTCCTGATTTTTTATTGTTTTTTTGCGAGTTTTTGCAAGTTGTCACATCTTTGTAGCACAAAAAATGAGAGAGTTGCTTATTACTAAATTACATTTTGTGATCCCGTAATGAGATTCATACATGTTGTGTGCATTGCTATCAGGTATATTCCCACAATTTTTCAGAAAGATATCTTAAAAACTCTTGCCAATATCTAGGAAGAACAACTCATTTTCACCAGAAGGTAATGTGGAAAAAATGTGTCATATAATCCGGTTGTGGTAATGGTTGCAAACCGTGTCATAAGGCCTTACCACATGTTTTTTGTCCCCACGTTTTTCATGGATATTTTCACCCCAACTCTTAGATATTTTGTCACGATTTTTTATTGTTTTTTAACGATTTTTTTCAAGTATTCAGATTTTCGTAGCACCAAAAAAAGAGAAAGTTGCGAAAATTGCTTATTGCTAAGTCACATTTTGTGATTTGGGAATGAGAGTTATACGTGTTGTGCGCATTTTTATCTGCTATGTTCCCACAAATTTTCAGAAAGATATCTGAAAAACTCTATGAAATATCCACTGATTTTCACTGGAAGGTAATGGTGGAAAATGTGTCATATGGGTTGTGGTAATGGTTGCAAACCATGTCATAAGACATTACCACATGTTTTTGTTCCAACGTTTTTCATAGATATTGTCACAATAACTATTATATGTTTTGTCACGATTTTTTATTGTTTTTTAGCAAGCTCTTGCAAAATGTCACATTTTTGTACCACAAAAAATGAGAAAGTTGCTTATTACTAAATTACATTTTGTGATCCCGTAATGAGATTCATACATATTGTGTGCATTGCTATCAGGTATATTCCCACAAATTTTCAGAAAGATGTCTTAAAAACTCTTGACAATATCTATGAAAAACGAAACATTTTCACACGAAGGTAATGGTGGAAAATGTGTCATAAGAATTCCCGGTAGTAGTGGCAAATGTGTCATAAGAAGGTTGGTGGCAATGAAAGTAGTGTCATAAAACCATTGTGTCACTGTTTTTCAAAGATATTTTCACACCAAGTGTTAGATATTTTCACACGATTTTTTTATTTTTTTTAATCTATCTTTTCAAGCTATCCCATTTTTGTAGCACCAAAAATGAAGAAATGGCTTATTACTTTGTCACATCTTGTATTTCTGTTACCACACTGATATATGTTGTGCACATATATACCAGCAAAGTTCCCACAATTTTTCATTAAAAAATATGAAAAACTGTTTGAGATATGCATATTTTTCACTGTCCGAGGTATATGGAAAAACGTGTCATAACTTCAGAAGGTATATGGAAAATGTGTCATAAGGAGAAAAGGTATAGGTGGAAAAGTGTGTCATAAGACAATATCACCAGTTACTCAGTCACTTTTCTTTCCATTGGCACAAAAGTAATGTATTTCGTGTGCATTACTATCAGATACATTCTCACTAAGGTTCAGGCAAATACATAAAAAAATGTTGGAATAATGCAGAAAATACACTTTTTTCGTGAATATTAGCAATTACTCAGTCATTATTCATGACATTGGCACAAAAAGCATGTATTTTGTGTGCATTGCTACCAGCTACAATCCCACAAAGTTTCAGACAAATACATGCAAAAGTGTTAGAGTAATGCAGAAAATACACCTTTTCTCACTATCCGAGGTTATGGAAAATGTGTCATAAGACCAGGTGGTATATGGCAAATGTGTCATAAGAAGAGGTGGTATATGTGAAAAGTGTGTCATAAAGGTTATGATACATTTTCCATATACCACCTTTTGGCAATACCATGGCATAGTCTAAGTCCAAGTGGTAAGGTGGAAAATTGTGTCATAAGAAGAGTTTAAATATGTTTTTTTTTAATTACTCAGTAATTAATTACGATATCAACCCAATTTTTTTACCAGAGGTAGGGGGTACCATAAGGAACAATCCTATGAAAAAAAATCCCAGAAGGTTTAAATAGTTTTAAAATCGAGAGCATGGAATGGTATGGTGAAAATTTTCAATTTTCCTAAGTCTTATAAAAACTTTTCTATTTGAGATGGGAATCTGAAACTTGGAGGTTTTCTTAAACTATATACATACTAACTACTCACAAAAACTCAGAACTCTATCATCATTATTCATAGTTTTTTCAGGTTTTGGGTGAAGTCTGTTAGGGTCTTCTGGTTCGCCGTACCCCACTACGTATCTTCTTTGACAAGTCGAAAAATAGGTGGTAATGAATTAAATAATGGGTTTAGGGCTTCGCGCTTTTGGGTTTAGATTCGTTATATCAACCACTAGGGGTGAAATAAACCCTATTAAGCTATAAACCAATTTCCCTTCATATGGTAGCTTATGACACATTTTTTCGGAAAAACTTCGTGGTAGTGTTAAAAGTCATTAATATATCACGAATATCATTGTGATAAGAGATTACAGGATGAGAAATCATGGTTGAATTTATTGTAATTTTATCGTAATTATCTTAGAAATTATTCATTACCCTTTTCATTACCACCTTCTTATGACACAGTGGTTATGAAAATCGGATGACGGGGGCAGTGCCAAACAAGTATCACACATCGTTCACAGCATGTACAATGCCTATAGTGTGCTCTAGCTCCAAGTCGGGGATCAGTAGAGGAATGTCCCTCGTCGATTGTTGTATCTGCACCTGATGACTTCCCTGTGGACACTGATGGTAAATCTATCAGGTCCCTTCGTGCTCACAAATCACTGGTGTATGTCAACTCTCAGTACATCGTGACCCCTGAGCTCTAGTTCTATCAAAATTAAAAGGTTTTATTGATTCGTACTTGAGTTCTGTGAATCATGTCAGATTTTGTGATGAGTTGTAATCATTGATACATGTAAATCATGACGCTTAAAACTTGAGACATAATTACCTTTAACAATGTTTCAGGACTTCCAATATTTCTATTCCGAGTTTGTGTTTTTACTGAATTGAAAACACTTGTCATCCTGTGTGGGAGGTTGCATAAATTTCAATTGTAGTTTCTAAGTAGTGGCCCTCCATGACCATGTTTGCATACCATTTTGTTGAAGATTTTACCTTTGTCTTCACGTCTTGAGAATTCAAAGACTCTTTTGTATGGTGTATTTTAACGGTTACACCTCAAATTGTTGCTGCACCTTCAACAAACAATCAACTGAATACACCGAGAGTTCGGTCTCTAAATGAATCCGGTCTTGTTGGCTTAGGAATGTAGCTCTAATGTTTGTTTGAGTTCTAGAAAAATGCCATCTATTTAGAGTTAAGCATCAAAGGCGAGCTAATGCATCCAACCATGTTATGTCAATCCTGCCTCCCGCGAGAACAAATATCTTAAAGATCGTTCATTTGTTTGAACAGAAAACAAGCTTTTTCCACCAACAGTATACTCTTCAATTACTGACCATGTTTCCTAGTTAATGTCTACACCTCATAAAAACTACTCAGATATTCATAGGTGTGGTATAATATGATGGGCCGGTGGATAGGCTGTATTTAGCGGACTGCTGTCCATGTCCACGGGTCAAGGCGAGGGTATTAGCCTCTGTCCTTAGACAATAGATTTCTGGGACATTGCATTGCGCTGCTCAGTAGCATCCCTCGTAGCTTTTTTCGTCTGGAGACGGAGTGATCAGCATCTGTAAA
Source organism: Terebella lapidaria (assembly GCA_949152475.1). Lineage (NCBI taxonomy): Eukaryota > Metazoa > Annelida > Polychaeta > Terebellida > Terebellidae > Terebella > Terebella lapidaria. The sequence goes on from OX424567.1 coordinate 27,842,960, forward strand.
CATTTCGTGCTCATAAAGGGCAGGGCCACGATTTATTTACTCAAATATACCATTATACATAACTACATTTCTAATAATAAAATATCATAGAATAATTACTTTTCACTTTCGAGCAAGTAAACCAATTTGTGAACCTGTTCTGTAGAATCAAGAATACTCGACCAAAGTTGTAAAGACTTGTTTACAACAGTTGAAGCCCATGCTATAAATTGGATAAATATGCAAACATGGAGCTTTTCTCTGTTCATTATCATCATTTAATATGCAACATTTTGGAACAAAGACACTTGAATTATGGAGTTTTTACCTGAATTGAATTAGATTAGATGAATTGGATAACAAGTGCGGATTCCTTGAGGTGCACGACCTTTCTAAGTTTATTCCGTCCAGTTCAGGACAAGTTTATTGACTCCGATATTGAGTGGTGTAGCGAAAATACAAAGTCACACCAAACAATGGCAAACTTTGAGAAAAGGGACGTCCGCGTATTCATAACTGGTATTTGACCTTGACCACACTGAGGCAGTCTGTGAAGAATCATTCTCTATCTGATGAACCATTTGACGGCATATTGATGTGCTCATCTTGCCAATGAACAAAGAATCCGTGCTGTATCATTGTGCGTTTGTCCACATTTCCAATGTCGGAGGTGGCCGCAGTATTGTAATATACTGAGCACCGTGCAAACACCGGTAACAAAAACTTGTGCATGATAAATCGAAAGACGAACATCATGGTGGCCATCTCACACTGGCTATAGTGGAATGGTCAATGGCATTGTATGCGCAATTGGCATGCACGAGTCAGCACGGAAAATTTCCCAGGGAGTTGTAAATCAGCCGTGACTGGGCCTCTGTTCATGTGGTCTGTTTACCGAACCGAACACAGGGACCACAGATTTTTTTCATCTCTGGTCTTTGGGGTGCATTGGAAGAGTACTTGACATCCGATGTCACAAAGTTATCTGTTGGCCATTGTAAGATCCGCGGGCTCTGGTGACCACTGATTGATGGTTTTGTGCATCAAAACAAAATGTATATTTTATATGTTCCGGTGATATCTAGTGATATATTGGTAAATGTTGATTGTGACCATCATTCATTAGTAAACTTAGCATTGTTACCATACCTCACAGCTTGGTGAACGTGATCTGAAAATCTTCTGTCTAAACATATACACCATTCCAACACATATAGTGCACGACATGTTCTCCCAAATAAGACCCAATATCAATTGCTATTATTAATTCTCGCACATTGTCTCCCATACTGTGAAGTTTGACTCCATGGCTTCCCTGAATTGGCGTCCAAATAAGAGATCAATACATTAACGCGGCAATGACAGCGGTCTCATTTTGAAAATGGTAAATGATTTTCGCTCGCACGTTACCGTCAGACCCGACGTATTCTGACACTTGTAGGATCTGCGGGATATGATATAATTGAAGTCATATCTGGTTCTACACGGGCACAGACAGAATGATTATCACTTCCTGTGGTCCCGTGGCTTGTTCAGTCGAGAGAGAGTGATAAGACAACGAGACGTCCGACTGAGTCTGAAGTTTGAATGATCACGTAACAAGAGAACTGACACTCGTGAATTTGAACTGTCCGGTCTGAGTTATTGGCCACCAGACAGCAAGCCATTATTGTTTTGAATCATAAGAGTAGTCGGTCCAGTCACGTGGCGAACTTTCAAACATATTTGATATTTCTACACATGTGAAGACAAGGCAAACTTGTCAATTATTTCTTGCAGGTATTGCTTGCTCAGTATGAATCCATGCAACTCAAGGTTTTGGCCAGAAAGAATGTGCTGATGTGACTGACAAGAGGGCCCTGGGGAGGGGGGAGGGAGGTGTTTGGTAAGTATTGGTATAGGGACAAGTAAGGTCACAAGAAGGCAATTGATGACTGACAGTATTGTTGATGCCCAGGGGGTTAAATAAATGACCAATCCATACAAACAACAGAGGGGCTGGAGGCCGGTAACTGGACACTGCGAGTGGCTGTCACAAGGGGCTCTTACTTGTGTGTTCTGGGGGAGCTGGCATTATAAAGCAATTACTGACAGAACTCAGATAGAATTTCAACATTTGCTCATCACTGTTACAATAGTGTCATGGTAAGATACAGACTTCTGAGTGAAGTTGAATAAATGAACTAAGCCAGCTATTTTATGCTGTGTTTCAAAGTTTCTCCTTACCTTGCAGAGATTCAGTAAATAGTTTATTACCACCCTTTTCATTTGAGCGGATATGCTACAACGGTCAAAATCACACACCAAGATTCAAGATGTCCCATGAATCAATAATTGCTGTTGGGCGGTCAGCAGTAGATAAAGAAAAGTCCTTCCACGTTAAATGGGGCCTACAGAAGGAGCGAACAGGCCTGAATTAGGGGAAATCAGCACTTGGGGATAAGATTTGACTGATCTGTCCATCTCTAACTGGACGATTGTGGACGTTTGAGGGGGGGGGGGGAGAGCTCAGGACAGATGGGTCTAGGAGACAAAGTTCAGAGAGTTGGAAGCGGGAAGGATGTCATCATGGTGCGACTAGCTGCCTAAGGATGCTTGACCAGGAATCTGCCTTTACACTGATGCGTGACTCCTGAACGGGTTGAGAGAGTGGTGTAGAGTTTGGGTGGGAAAGGCGTATGAGGACGCTAGTTGTAACGCAGGGTCTCTCCGTCAGGGTACAAACATCGTCCAAGGCGGCAGACGGATTCGTTTGTAGTTTTTTCCCTCAGACATGACAAAGTGCTGAATTGAGAGTAATCTCTGAGCAAATTGTCATGATATCCTATCTCTCCACGCGTGCTGATTGGTCACGCTGGGAAAAACGTGCAACACGCGAGTTTGACCAGAACTGACAGAGGGGGGAAGACTTGAAGCTCTTATTTAGGCTCTCCTTTGTCTTGATGCAAAGTGAACTTTTGGTCAGGTCATCAATGTGTGCAGACAACAGCTTGGATGAAACAAGTAGATACTTAACAGGGCCGTCCTAGTGATTAGGGATTGAGAAAGAAATAAATCCTTTAAGGAAAGTTTGAATACGTAAAACTGATTGGAATTTGTTTCACTTTAATCCTGGGAATGGACCAAATTTGAGACGGCGATCGAAAGAAACATACCCAATGTCTTTTCAAGCTCAGTGTATGAAAGAAATGTATTCTAGTTTCATAATCTTTGGTTGTATGATGTCTAACAGCTCAATTTGAGGTGAAAATCTCACACTACTTCTTCTTGGATCACCCATGTCTTTCTCCACAACTCCACCAGACTCCTGACTCCAGAAGCTGACTGGAAGCAGACAATCACGTCCTAGCCCAGCACGGTGGTAAATCAATACTCCCCAGTCTGCTGAACTATCTGGTTATTCAATATCCTTCAGCAGAGTAAATTGACATTTTGCATGGGCAATGATTTCATTTGGCCAATATTTACTGATGGTTTTGATGGAGCCGTTTTATCTGGTCTTCAGTTCTGTCTTTATTTGAATGGGTGTCGTGGAAATTGCTGGCCATTGAAACACGGCGGCAGAAATGACGGAGTTATGCGGCGGCATGTGTCAGAAGTATCGCTTACACACGACGATGTGTATTGATTTAATGCCACTGATGGATATTCGAACATTGACGAGGGGGAAAATGCAAAAAACACAATGTTTGAGGAAGGAAATGTTGCCTTCAAGAATGTGGTCACCCACAGAGCGAGTTCCGTTAGGTACTGGGACATACTCAATGTTTTGTGCCTCTCCGAATATGGGATGCGTAGTTTTGTCGTGGTTCATTGGATGAGGTTCAGGCATTCTGCAATTTCCATATCATTTGTGGAATGCACAATAACTTGCAATTTCATTTGCTCGCAACATTTCTTTGGTATTTCTCGCTTTGTTTAGCGGTTCGCAAAAGCACTGCAATTAATCTCACATTATAGTAATTCCAATATCACTACTGCTAGAATGTTGTCATTGGCTCTCGATGTTCTTTCCACTCAGTACTGAGGGTATTTTGGAGGTCGAGGATCTGATATCCCCCAGAATCCTCTGCCTGTCGTGGTCACTCGTGAAATCTCTTGCATCTTTTACTGATTGTGTCGTTGTTTGCAAGCGAAGGAGCTGTCATGTTTAAACACATAATATTTCCTCATGAAACAAAACAAAATCTACGAAAAAATAAACTCTACGAAATCTTATAGCCGCTACCCCAATTATACCATTGGATGGTCATGTTGGGTTTTCTTGTATTGCAAAACATTTCGTTACAGTTATATCGAGCATCACAACACCTCGTGAAGATCAGTTGCAGTGGAGATGTGATTTAGAACCTACAACATTTCCCAAAGCCACACGCACAAATAGCCAATTACCAGCAAGTCTAAACAACAGACAAGAGAGAGATTTATTGACACCTATTGGTTTTGCCATGTATCACATCTATTGTAGAATGCAGTAGATAATCGCCATTATATAAATGTCATTTCAAAGCATTAATAGAATACTATAACTGGCTACAAGTATTTGCTTTGATCTCTTGTAAGAATAGAAGAGGACTTCTGAAGTGGAATGCAAGTCTACCTTCATTGCTTTTGCTCACATTTCTGAAGTTGGCCGACTTTGTCGATAATCTGCTACTCAAGCTGTATGGTGCCATGGAACTTACAAAAACATCCTGCACAATGCGTTATCTGTTATCATGCTCGAATCAGTGGATAGTATACTTCTGAAAATGTTCCGGGCAAGAGTCGTGACTTACGGTGTTGACATTGTACGGGAAGAATACCCGCTTAAAAATAAACACAAACACATGCACTTGTTTTCAGAAATAGCAGTATGCCAACTCTCGATGCGCTGCATGCCCGCCGTGTAATAACACTGGAGGCAGGGATGCGATATCTAAGCTATTGCCTAGAGTTTGGTTGTGGGAGGGCTGATGTGTTGAGTAGGGGGTAGCGGGGATTTGTTGGTGGGAATAATGTCAAATTTATATGTGATATACCAGAAGTTATTTCGGATAGGTCTCAGGTATTCTGAGAATAACGTCTTGAGAAATGTGTTTCATATTGGAGCTGTGTATATAGCAAATAAACTTGGGGGACTGTATGGAAATAAATCATTGCATAACTATGCTGTCATCACCTTCATCAGTATTGTTTATTTTGAGGCTTTTCTGCGAATATCATAGTACCCTATCTTATCCGATATACTCACAGTGCCTGCTTTCCATTTAATGTTGATATCCTTTCCAAATTGATAATTTCATCAGTACCCGACCCTTTGGGACTTCAGGACATCCACACTGCTAGATCAACTGTCTTTCACATCCACACTGCTAGATCAACTGTCTTTCACATCCACACTGCTAGATCATATGTCTTTCACATCCACACTGCTAGATCAACTGTCTTTCACATCCACACTGCTAGATCAACTGTCAGTCACATCCACACTGCTAGATCAACTGTCTTTCACATCCACACTGCTAGATCAACTGTCTTTCACATCCCCACTACTAGATCAACTGTCTTTCACATCCACACTGCTAGATCAACTGTCTTTCACATCCACACTGCTAGATCATATGTCTTTCACATCCACACTGCTAGATCAACTGTCAGTCACATCCACACTGCTAGATCAACTGTCTTTCACATCCCCACTACTAGATCAACTGTCTTTCACATCCACACTGCTAGATCAACTGTCTTTCACATCCACACTGCTAGATCATATGTCTTTCACATCCACACTGCTAGATCAACTGTCTTTCACATCCACACTGCTAGATCAACTGTCTTTCACATCCACACTGCTAGATCAACTGTCTTTCACATCCACACTGCTAGATCAACTGTCAGTCACATCCACACTGCTAGATCAACTGTCTTTCACATCCACACTGCTAGATCAACTGTCTTCCACATCCACACTGCTAGATCAACTGTCTTTCACATCCCCACTACTAGATCAACTGTCTTTCACATCCCCACTACTAGATCAACTGTCTTTCACATCCACACTGCTAGATCAAATGTCTTTCACATCCACACTGCTGGATCAACTGGCTTTCACATCCACACTGCTAGATCAACTGTCAGTCACATGTTATGATCAATGACTTCAGGACACAAATATGACGTCTAGATGGAGTTTAAGTCCGCCATTAACGTTTGTCAATATGCATGATATGACGTCTACCATCCTGTAGCAGGAATATTTCCTTTGCGGATCAATACCATGATCCAGACAGGGCAGTGCGTCGCCCTGGGCATGTTCTAGGAACTAGGAGCCAGGAAATGCTGTCGGAAATGACGCACTGGTATCAAAGAGTTAACTGCAGACAACTAGCATTTAAAAAAAAAAAAACTTGAATAATTGATTTTACACTCTTTGCTGGTATGTCGAAGTTTGAGTCGAGTTTATTCTTGATAACTTCTAACTTGTAAGTGCGTAATGACCACATAATATTATTATTGAGAAAAAATATCCCGAAAGACTAAAACAAACAAAACACAACATCAAGTTAATTGTTTGCCCATAAAAATCACAGTGTTGAGATAATTTGCCAAACATCAATAGCATTAAAGCACAAAGGTCTGCCGCCCTATCGCACATATTGTCTTCGTGTGTTTGTGGACTCGGGTAGCCAAAAATATCCAATCAAATGTAGTGTTTACATTATCAACTCAATTCACTGTCTGATTGATAATGATTTGTGATTATCACATCGATTATTAATGTAGTAAATTTGCTATTTCAATCACATGTAGTGCGTGGTACATGGACCATGAGTACAGGCATTCGTGTTTTACACTCGTGTGTCCATATGCCTGCAAGAGAAACGTCGCTGATTGCAAACGATGTTTAATAGAACATAGTAACACATCTTTTTTATGGATATTAATAGTTTCCTTTTCATCATGTTCGATCTGACAATTTACTCAGTGGACTCAACAATCGCCGAGCTTATTGACAACAGGGTGTAGTCGACGCTACCATTTGATTGGCGTCTAATGTCACTCGATCGTTCCACGGAAGTTATTTGAGTCTTGGTTGAGGCGCACTTGACTTTGTCAATGTGTTTGTGGAGGACTCTTTATGCTGGAGTAGGCGTCAACAGTCAATCAAGATGCTTGTTGTCGTATTGATGATGCTCAATTCAGGATCAATTAGTGGAAAACATGTCATACCGGTAGTTATCAAGACATTGATATAATTGAAATGGCAACTCATAACTCAGTCTGATGGTTGTCGGGTTCGTGTTATCATGGTAACTAACGTATTAATGACATCGATTGATCCCGCGTCCAGCGAAAACGTGGTCGGTCACATTTGGAAGTGACCCAAGCACGGACTGACTGTCAAAAGAGCAGAGTCGTGGTCATGTCCTATTAGCTGGGATAGTCCCAGCAGACAATGTTTTCGTGTTAGAACCCAGACATCGTAGCTACTGACATTTCTTGTAATTCCCTGTTAAACATGTCATGTTCCAGAAGCGGCACACATCTAATTGTCTGTCTGCCGACATGAGAATTACCTATTACCCCGAGTAACGTGATACCCTCAGACATTGGTAAACTTTTGTTTGTATTGTCTCATGCTGTAGAATTATATATTGTGTCTTTTATGAATATTTTTTTGAACTCGTATGAGCAGCTAGGCCAATCACAGTGTACAATGTAACAATATCATTAGTTTGATATACTGTAACTTTTTCTTCATTATGTTATCAAATAACTTGACTATGTTGACTGGATGATCGGTTCTTACTCCATGAAGATTTATGTTTGGAAAGGATACTTGAATGATAATACTAGTAATTCTTTGATATACTAGTATCTGGATATGTACATCATGCTATGTCATAGTGATTGCTAACAAAACCAATGTTCAGAAACAATTTTTATCAGGCCTTTTATCTCACCAAAATCTGTCAAGAGTATCGCTCTATGAATCTACCACTTTTCCTGCGAACATTGCCACCAAAAGTTCCGACGGATTGTTGCTGCATTAGCATACGAGCTTCGGCTAATTTGCATACGTTCTCGTGTCCACCGCTATGTGACCTTGTTCAATAATGATGCGCAGGGAGCAGTACATTATGTTGCCAGGCCCTTTCTTTGGTCAATTGACTTCATGAATATCAATCTTGAACAGGGATAGCTTTTGCTGAATGGACAAGTGTGAGGGAGTTTTACAGTTAATAATTTCAGGAAATTTTGTGAAAGAGGAAAAACAGCAGCAATGGCGGTTTTGTGAACAGTCACATCATCATATATGATCTTTCAGTCACGACTGAATTAAAACTATCATAAATCTTTCGATTAATTTTATTGATATTATCATAGTTGTGTGTTTCATTTTGTGAGGCACTTTTAATGAATTTTTATCGTAAAGTGCTCTATGTCAATATAAATATTCTCAATTTGTAAACCAACATAGTTTGTGACACAAAGTGAGGATAATTATTTTCATTTTCATTTGCGCAGAACACCATCATTTTTCATCACCATTGTCAATCAGGATCAACATCCCCGTAAACTGCTCAGATTGATGTGTGAGTGACGATGTTATATCTTTTTGTTGCCAGGATTGGACGGAGGAAACGTGGAGAGCCAAGAAATTGTAGAGGAAGTTCCCAATGAAAACCCGTATGAAGATGGTATGTATTGTCTTCTGTTGAGTTGCATGCCAGATATATTATATATGGTGGATACTTCATATAGATAACAATAATACCGTGTTGCAATCATTTAGACTACAGGAATTACTAAGGCAGAGAATTTATAGATTACTGAGCGATTGTTATTGACGTGATCTTGAAACGGACGGAAATCTTTGTCTTTGTCTCAGTGGAAACCATCTAGTAGTTTTATGATCCACCTATATAGTACTAGTTCCATCTATCCACAAATTACCACCATGATTTTTATCCGTGATCGTCCAATAATATCTTGATATTATTTCATGTACTGGTATAACCCTCTCTACTGTTGTAAGTTATCTTGTTATTATTTGTTTACTATTGGTATTTGTTATCAGACAAACAGTTGAAACTGCATGATTGGTTTAAATTGATATTCTTTATTCAACATATCAAATTTTTATTATTTCGTGTGAATATAATATATAAACTATATTCAGACTATAATAGCAGTATGTTTGCAAGAATATTTCATTTGGGTGACTATTATAGTGAACATGTACTACATGTTTTATACCCGATCTTCTCTCTCAGAGCTACAGGAGGAGGAGGAAGCGAGGCCCCCTGGTGAGGAGGAATTCAACTTCCAAGATTTCATCTCACGGTCTGTACATGAGAGTCATAGGGAATACTGAATTTTAGCCATTGCTTGATTGTTGTGTCATGAAAATGTTATCAAGCAACATAAATTGAGAGATATCAAGACAGAATGTATATTGGAATGAATGCTTGGTTCGATGTAAAGTTCTACTCTTGAAAACTTCATTCTGCAGATTTGCTCAGCAGAACGTCGTGAGAACCTACACAATTCTACTGGCGGACTTCAAGAAAAACTCGACACAAACAAACCACTGCATCCTGAAGATGCTGCACAGAATCGCCTTTGATTTCAGCTACATCGGGATGTTGTTCCACGTGCGACTGTTCAGGATCTTCCAGAAAGTCATGACAGATCCAGCTTGTCGGATCAAACAGTTTGACGTGAGGCCGAATATGTGGTTTAGAGATTGTAGTACACTTATATATTGCCACATGTTTCCTTATATCTCTATATCACATGATTCACATATATTTCTGACAGGAGCTATGTCAGTTTTCGAAGTACGTGATCCGGAAGTTTTTCGAGGTGGCCCAGAACAACGACAAGATATTTGTGGAGCTGTTTTTCTGGAAATCGTCGAAGGAAGCCGTGGAGGTTGTCGAGGGATACGGCTCATTTAAACAAAAGTATGCAGCGTGTTTGTTGATACTTTGACTAATGGTTTATGAATTGTCAAAGAGAAATACAATTAAATTCAAAAGTGAATCAAATTCACAGAAAAGTTGCACCAATGGGTGTAAAGCACAATGCAGTTCATAGAGCATTATCATAGAGAAAGGTTTACTTTTGAAGGTACCTTGGTGAATCAGAGCATTATCATAGAGAAAGGTTTACTTTTGAACGTACCTTGGTGAATCAGAGCATTATCATAGAGAAAGGTTTACTTTTGAACGTACCTTGGTGAATCAGAGCATTATCATAGAGAAAGGTTTACTTTTGAACGTACCTTGGTGAATCAGAGCATTATCATAGAGAAAGGTTTACTTCTGAACGTACTTTGGTGGATCAGAGCATTATCATAGAGAAAGGTTTACTTTTGGACGTACTTTGGTGGATCAGAGCATTATCATAGACAAAGGTTTACTTTTGAACGTTCCTTGGGGAATCATGGTCGGATGATATATTTGCTTGTATCTGTTGATCCTGAAGCTCACGTAAAGTCAAGCAGCTGTGGACTGAAGAACAGGATGCAGAACTCCGACAGCTGTTTGAGCAGTTTCGAGACGGTGATGATGAACAGGGTAAGGCTCGGTATGAAAGAATATGTAGAATCTTTGTCGTGCAAGAGTTTTGTGACTTGTTATCTGACACGGATGTTTCCTCTGATAGACAAGGACGTGGTGGACCTGATCATGGACCACCTGATTGACCGCACCAAGTCTCGCAGACAGGTTCTACGTCAGCTTGTCCACCTCGATCTGATCGCCAGCTCCAAGGACGTCAAACGCAAGAAGGCGTGAGTCCTGAGGCTCATACTTCATCCTTATTCTGTGATTTTTAAGTTACCGGACCTATGGTCCGATAACCTATTGCCGTCACGTTGCGTCCGTCCGTCCGTCCACATTTTTATCTTCAAAGTGTACGGTCCAATCTTTCTGAAAATTTGGGAAAAGACACCTTAAAATAATTCAAGAAGGAGATATTTTTTAGTTTTTTGATTTTTAAATTTTTTTCAAAATGGCGGCCGTTTTCGTCGAAAAACGGCCAATTTTGGACTTTGGCGGCCAATTTCTCAAAAACTGTCTGATCAGATTTGAGATTTTTGTTTCAAAAGGTTCCCCTTATACACCTCTGTGGTGTGTATAAGTTTGGTTGCCCTTGAATCGCCGGTCTGCGTATGGCGGCCATTTTGAATTTTTGACGGGTCGACGAAAATTTTTTTTTTCGGCCCAAATCGTTTTACTATCCATTTTGGGCGATTTCTAGGCAAAATAAAATTTTCCACCCTTTGAAAAAAATTTTGGACTTAAAAAATTTTCGGCACTTTTTTCCTTCATAATGGGAGCTGACGGAACAGTACTCATAGAACGGCTGAAGATAGAGCTTAGAAATTGGCACTTTCAAATAGGAATTCATATATGGCGACTTGTGTGGTGACCTTGATTTTGACCTTTGATGACCTCGAAAGGTCAAAACAGTCATTTTGGGGTAGAAAAAAAATTTGCCTCTACAGATGAAATGCATGTAGATAGAGCTTCAGTTTGCATTATGAACATATAGGAAGTCATATATGAAACAACTAATGATGACCTTGATTTGGACCTTGGATGACCTTGAGTGCTAAATGTCTGGCTTGAAATCTTGAAAGTGACCTCTGAAGCTTAAACTTCTACACATACAGTTAGGATTGTGTATAAGCCTATAGAAAGTCATGTATAAATGACACATCTTTTGGTGACCTTGAACTTGACCTTAAACGACCTTGAGGGCAAATCTCAAAACAAACGAAATACTTGTTGATAAAGCTTATTATATGTTTGTATTATGAACATATGAAGTCATATGCAGCATACCTAATGGAGACATTGAAATTCACAAAGATGACCTTGACTGGTAAATCTCAAAATCATATGTCACCTACAATGCTTAAAACCGAAATTGTCCGGTAACCTATCTTAGCCCTTGGGCTAATTTTTGGTTTTAAAACAGTTTAATCCAGTATATACTCAAATTGAAGTAAAATTGTGAAATATTGACAAATTTAGTGCATGTCCCTTATCTTGTGATTGGATCTACTGCTATCCACATTTGTAACCAGCAAAGGGTACGAGTAGAACTTTATGACATTGTACTGATCACATCGTGACATATTCCCTGCAGCCCCAAGCCGCCACGTGGAGCATGGTTAGAAGAACATGAACTGGACTGAGACAGCTCTTTGAAAAACACAGGGAGGCTGACGGTAAGGGAAGGCAGTTGTGGGTAGACTTCCAGTCAAACTAGCTTGTTTAATTATAGTGTGAAGAAATGTGACACTCTTTCATGTATTCGGAATTGTCTGTAGCATATGTAGTCTAATGAGTGGAATAAAAATAACTGGTTCCCTCCCATACATATTCCAAACTCTATACCATTATATTTGTCAGACGTCCTAGGAACAATCATCCCGCTGATGTCTCACCCTCGGTCCAAGGTTCGTGTCACTGAGAAGTTGATAGAGCTGGGGCTGGTGTCCGACCGCTCCGAGTTACGGAAACGTCGGGGCAAGGCAAAGGACGGCAAACCACGGGACGGCAAACCGCGGGGTGGCAAACCACAGAGAGACAAGGACCAGTTTGGAACGGGAGAAGACAACTACAAAAGTGCAGAGTTTGTTAGCGTCGATGACGATAGCAGTGGTCAGTGTAGCTTTGATGTTGTTGGTAGCGTGTAATGAATTTGATAGCAGTGGTCAGTGTAACTTTGATGTTGGTAGCGTGTAACGAATTTGATAGCAGTGGTCAGTGTAACTTTGATGTTGTTGGTAGTGTGTAACGAATTTGATAGCAGTGGTCAGTGTAACTTTGGTGTTGTTGGTAGCATGTAATGAATTTGATAGCAGTGGTCAGTGTAACTTTGATGTTGTTGGTAGCATGTAATGAATTTGATAGCAGTGGTCAGTGTAACTTTGATGTTTTTGTTAGCGTTTAATGAATTTAAAGCAGTGGTCAGTGTAACTTTGATGGTGTTGGTAGCGTGTAACAAATTTTATAGCATTGGTCAGTGTAACTTCGATGTTGTTGGTAGCATGCATTGAATTTGATAGCAGTGGTCAGTGTAACTTTGATGTTTTTGGTAGCGTGTAATGAATTTATTAGCAGTGGTCAGTGTAACTTTGATGTTGTTGGTAGTGTGTAACGAATTTGATAGCGGTGTTCAGTGTAACTTTGATGTTGTTGGTAGCGTGTAATGAATTTGATAGCAGTGGTCAGTGTAACTTTGATGTTGTTGGTAGTGTGTAACGAATTTGATAGCGGTGGTCAGTGTAACTTTGATGTTGTTGGTAGCGTGTAATGAATTTGATAGCAGTGGTCAGTGTAACTTTGATGCTTTAGGTAGCGTTTAATGAATTTAATTGCAGTGGTCAGTGTAACTTTGATGGTGTTGGTAGCGTTCAACGAATTTGATAGCAGTGGTCAGTGTAACTTTGATGTTGTTGGTAGCATGCATTGAATTTGATAGCAGTGGTCAGTGTAACTTTGATGTTTTTGGTAGCGTGTAATGAATTTAATAGCAGTAATCAGTGTGACTTTTATGTTGTTGGTAGTGTGTAACGAATTTGATAGCAGTGGTCAGTGTAACTTTGATGTTGTTGGTAGTGTGTAGCGAATTTGATAGCAGTGGTCAGTGTAACTTTGATGTTGTTGGTAGTGTGTAACGAATTTGATAACGGTGGTCAGTGTAACTTTGATGGTGTTGGTAGCGTGTAACGAATTTTATAGCAGTGGTCAGTGTAACTTTGATGGTGTTGGTAGTGTTTAACGAATTTGATAGCAGTGGTCAGTGTAATTTTGATGTTGGTAGCGTGTAATGAATTTGATAGCAGTGGTCAGTGTAACTTTGATGTTGTTGGTAGTGTGTATCGAATTTGATAGCAGTGGTCAGTGTAACTTTGATGGTGTTGGTAGCGTGTAATGAATTTGATAGCAGTGGTCAGTGTAACTTTGATGTTGTTGGTAGTGTGTAACGAATTTGATAACGGTGGTCAGTGTAACTTTCATGTTGTTGGTATCATGTAATGAATTTGATAGCAGTGGTCAGTGTAACTTTGATGTTGTTGGTAGTGTGTAACGAATTTGATAGCAGTGGTCAGTGTAACTTTGATGTTTTTGGTAGCGTGTAATGAATTTAATAGCAGTGGTCAGTGTAACTTTGATTGTGTTGGTAGCGTGTAACGAATTTTATAGCAGTGGTCAGTGTAACTTTGATGTTGTTTGTAGTGTGTAATGAATTTGATAGCAGTGGTCAGTGTAACTTTGTTGTTGTTGGTAGTGTTTAACGAATTTGATAGCAGTGGTCAGTGTAATTTTGATGTTTTTTTTTAGTGTTTAACGAATTTGATAGCAGTGGCCAGTGTAATTTTGATGTTGGTAGCGTGTAATGAATAACGGTCAGTGTATCAGTGTAATCATCGGTGTAATATACAGGCCTAACACTCCGCCCCGAGCAGATCTCGATATCTTTATATCCACGTTATCTGACTTATTGGACCAAATTAATAAAGAAAAGCTTCAATCTGAATTAATGGGAGACTTTAATATCGACCTTCTAAAATTTAATAATCATGACAAAACTAATCTATATGCGAACACACTTTTCTCGCAAGGATTTGTGCCCTTAATACATAAACCAACACGAATATCTAACACTTCAGCGACGCTCATCGACCACATGATAACTAACAGTCTGTTCCCATCCACGTCAGGTATACTAATAACCGACATCTCAGATCACTTTGCAACTTTCCACATAATCAACAGGAAGCACGCTGAACATGAATCTAATACTACTAAGACTAGAATATTCTCAGAAAAAAATATTAACAAATTTAGAGAAATATTAAACAAAACAAATTTCACACCAGTGTTAAATACTGCTTGCCCGGATGTAGGTTATAGTAAATTCATTGAACTATACAGTCGAGCATTTCAAAATGCCTTCCCATTTAAATTAATCAAACCAAACAAAAGGCGTTGTAGTATTAAACCCTGGTTTACATCTGGCCTTTTGACGTCCATGAAAAAGAAGGCTGACCTTTTCCTAAAAAAAATTAAAAATCCAACAGCGAATAACATCAGAAAATACAAAACCCATACAAATATATATAACAAAATCAAACGACAAGCTAAAATAGAATATCATATGAATGTCATTGAAACTAACAAGGGGGATAGCAAGAAAACGTGGCAAATACTTAACGATTTAATTGGCAAAAAGAAAAATAAATCCCAATTCCCAAGTCAGTTCAATATTGATAACAAAGACATTTCCGACAAGAGACAAATATCCGAGGAATTCAATATTTTCTTTTCAAAAATTGGAAGTAAGACTAGCGAAAATGTGCCAAAATCCACTAAGAACTTTAAAGATTTCATGAAGGACCCTGTACAAAATAGCATGTTCATAAGCCCAATTGATTCCACAGATGTCATTAAAATAGTAAAACAAATGAAAAGCAAGTCAAGTTTCGGGCATGATGGAATACCTACCAAAATTCGAAAAGAAAGCATTCAGCAAATCATAAACCCACTTACACACTTGATTAACAGATCAATACTAACTGGCAGCATGCCCCATGACCTAAAAATTGCCAAAGTAGTACCTATTTATAAATCATCGGACCCTCAGTTACTAAAAAACTATAGACCAATCAGTCTTTTGCCAGCGTTTTCAAAAATATATGAAAAGGTAATGTTCCACAAGCTAATGAAATACTTGAATAAATACAACCTATTCTGCAAGCATCAATACGGCTTTCGACCAGAACATAATACTATACACCCCATACTTCATTTATTAAACACATGTGCCCAATCTAACAACAGCCAACCTAAAAGATATACTCTCTCAATTTTATGTGATCTTTCTAAAGCATTTGATGTCATTAGTCCGACAATCTTATTTGAAAAATTAGAACACTACGGTATTAGAGGTATCGCTAAAGACTGGTTAGTATCATATCTTACAAACAGAAATCAATATGTACAATATGAAGATCATAACTCAACAATGCGTAATATACAATGTGGGGTGCCCCAAGGTTCTGTTTTAGGACCTCTGCTATACCTAATATATGTTAATGATATACACCATGCAAGTCCTAGCCAAATATTATCATTTGCAGATGATACAACACTAATAGTAACAAACAATAACCTTGACGATCTATTCAACATCGCTAACAAAGAAGTAAATAACTTGTATCAATGGTTTTGCGCAAATAAGTTGGCACTTAATGCAACAAAAACCAAATACTTAGTCATCAGATCACCACAACAAACTATTGACGTATCCGATTTCAATATAAAGATAGACGGAGTAGCAATTACTCCGGTGGGTAATACATATGCTGAAAAAAATACAAAATTCCTGGGGGTTTTATTTGATGAAACACTAACATGGAAAGACCACATAAAATGTATAGCCAATAAGATCAGCAGAGGTATTTTTAATGCTAAAACAAGTAAAACACTATCTTCCCAAACCATCACTAAGAACCCTTTACTTTACAATGATACATCCACACTTATGTTATGGACTACTAGCCTGGGGAAGCGCGAATACAGGAGACAAAAATAAAATATTACTTCTTCAGAAAAGAGCAATTAGAATCATAAACAAAGCCCGATACAACTCTCACACAGAACCTCTGTTTAAACAAAGCCGAATTCTGAAGTTAGATGATCTATATACACGCGAAGTATTAAGATTTATGCACGACTTTTTCAACAACAAATTACCACAGTCGTTTAACAATCTCTTCACAATCAATAGTGACTATCATCCTGATAGACATACTAGGCAATCTAATATGTTACATATTCCAAGATGTGACCCAATCTTTGCCAGAAAATTACCCTTATTCCATTTTCCACAAACCTGGAACGAATGGAGTTTTTCAATACCATTAAACTGCTCTCGATTAATGGTAAAGAAAACAATCAACTCAATTTTTATCAATCAATACGTAGATAATGTATTTTGTGGTAATACAAATTGTTTGGATTGCCACCAATAAATACGGCTTGAATCATACACTGTTATCACACATGCGTCTATATGTATGTCCCGATACACCCGTATACATGCATGTGTATATACCAAAGCTTTAATACAAATACTATTCCTGATCTTCATTCTTGTATTATCCTGTGGTAGTATAATATCGTATATATCTAATCCGGGTGTGGAGGTATGGAGCAGCAGCAGAATCTTGGTGGCCCTGTAAATACATTTTTTTCTCATTTTTTTTCTCACTTTAAGTTGTCGAGCACGCCAAACATACCCTACTATCTTACTTTCAACAATTTATTTTGGTTTGGATTAAAACAGCTAATACTCTCCAAACCATCAATTCATGTAAATCATGTCACCACAATATGTATGAACAAATCGTACAACAAGATGTATTAATGTGAATTGAAAAAATAAACTATCTATTTATCTATGAGTTTAATAGCAGCGGTCAGTGCAACTTTGATGGTGTTGTTAGCGTGTAATGAATTTAATAGCAGTGGTCAGTGTAACTTTGATGTTGTTGGTAGCATGCATTGAATTTGATACAGGGGTCAGTGTAACTTTGATGTTGTTGGTAGTGTGTAACGAATTTGATAGCAGTGGTCAGTGTAACTTTGATGTTGTTGGTAGTGTGTAACGAATTTGATAACGGTGGTCAGTGTAACTTTGATGGTGTTGGTAGCGTGTAACGAATTTTATAGCAGTGGTCAGTGTAACTTTGATGTTGTTGGTAGTGTGTAACGAATTTGATAGCAGTGGTCAGTGTAACTTTCATGTTGTTGGTAGTGTGTAATGAATTTGATAGCAGTGGTCAGTGTAACTTTGATGTTGTTGGTAGTGTGTAACGAATTTGATAGCAGTGGTCAGTGTAACTTTGATGGTGTTGGTAGCGTGTAATGAATTTGATAGCAGTGGTCAGTGTAACTTTGATGTTGTTAGTAGCATGCAATGAATTTGATAGCAGTGGTCAGTGTAACTCTGATGTTTTTGGTAGCATGTAATGAATTTAATAGCAGTGGTCAGTGTAACGTTGATGTTGTTGGTAACGTGTAATGAATTTAATAGCAGTGTCAGTGTAACTTTTTTCAAGTCACTTGAAATTATAACTAATTTGAAAAAAAAACAGAAGAGGAAGGTCCAGCACAACGCCGTGAGGCCTCTTCGCCTGACAGCGAATCTGTGAGTGAATCCGAGCATGACTCGCCATCAAGTGATGAGGAGGACACATCGACAGCACCGGAGTATGTCAAACAGATACGCAAGGCAGCTCGACGTGCCACAGCTAGAGGTACGTCCTTGCACTGGTCATATTTTATGATCTGATAATCTGTTGGCATGGCATTGTGTCCATCATCGTATGCCATTATTTCTAGCTTGTTCAGGTAGAATGTCCTGAAATTTCGCACAAAAATACTTATAAAGAATGAAGTATTTTTTTATATTTTAAATTTTCACGATTTTTTTCTAAAAATGGCAACTGTTCTCTACAAAAAGCACATAATTTTGAAATGTTTAGAGAGTCATATATAGCACATCTTTGGTGAACTTGAACTCACTTGACCTGAGTGGAAAATCCAATGTCACAGTCAAACTGAAATGTGTGGATTGACCCCTGCATATGAAACATCTGCAGATTAAGTTGTATGAACCAGTCTTATAGACCTTTTGGTGAGCTTGAGTGGTTTATTTCAATGTCCCATCCAAATTGAGATTTGTAAATTGACCTCTGCATTCACTTCTGGCTCATAGCACACATTGAAAAAACCTGTTGACCGGTAGAACATGGTCAAAGAACTTTTGATGATTGGAAGATCTTCAGGAAACTTGACTATCGGAACATGTCAGAAAAATTTTGAATTTTGGAGAATGTTCAGGAAACTTTTGTCTATTGGACAGTGTTGTAGTATGTTCTGAAAATTTTCGATTGTTGGAAGAAGTTCAGGAAACTTGACTGTTTGAAAATGTCAGAAAGTTCTGACTGTTAGAACATGCTCAAAAAATTTGACTGAACATTCTGAAAAATTGACGGCTGGAACATGTTCGGAAAACTTGACGGTTGAAAAATGTTCAGAAAACTTGACTGTTGAACATGTGCAGAACCTTGACTGTCAGAAAATTTTCGGAACCTTGACTGTCGAAAAATGTTCAGAACCTTGACTGTTGGACCATGTTCAGAACCTTGAATGTTGGAACATGTTCAAAACCTTCACTGTTGAACATGTTCAGAACCTTGAATGTTGGAATATGTTTAGAACTTTGACTGTTGAAACATGTTCAAAACCTTTACGGTTAAACATGTTCAGAACCTTGACTGTTGAAACATGTTCAAAACCTTTACTGTTGATCATGTTCAGAACCTTGAATGTTGGAACATGTTCAGAACCTTGACTGTTGAACATGTTCAGAACCTTGAATGTTGGAACATGTTCAGAACCTTGACTGTTGAACATGTTCAGAACCTTGAATGTTGGAACATGTTCAGAACCTTGACTGTTGAACATGTTCAGAACCTTGACTGTTGGACCATGTTCAGAACCTTGACTGTCAGAAAATGTTCAGAACCTTGACTGTTGGAACATGTTCAGAACCTTGACTGGTGAACATATTACAGGTCTGGAGAGTTGTGTGGAGTGGATCAAGAAATGTCTGCGGAGGACGGCTGATGACAGGGAGGAAGATGGTGAGAGACTTCTTCATTTGTCCCATAATGGCTTATCAGTTAAGCTGTTGGGAAGATTGTATGTCATTTAAATGATAATGAAAGCAGCTTTAAACAAACTAAAGATGGTACCTTATTGTACATGATGTAAAAACTGACAAGCTTTACACTTTCCAGAACATTATGGAATAACTGATGAGTGTGGGCTTTTCTTGTTATTTCAATATTCAAATCTTGTCGCATTGATGTGTTGTACTATGTCTGCTTATGAGCTATATGCCCCCACCAGTGAAGACTCATTCCGAATAGATTACTGCAAACTGTATATCCATATCTTACCATGACAACCCTATCTACCCCGTCCCCAGACGATGATGAGCCGATCCCTGTGGTGCCTCTCGAGGACGACCAGGACGAGGCGATGGAGAACTCCGTCTTCAAGTCTCTACTCAAGCGTGTTGGCCTCAAACCACTGGCCAACGAACAGGTCTTGTGATGCTCTCTAGTCATTTTAGAAATTGTGTCCAGATTTTGAATGTATGGGAATAGCTGGAAATTTGACTACTCCATATTTTCCAATGTGCAAATTTTCCATAACAAAGTACTCATTGGCAACACATTTATAGTGAGTATGCTTATTTAGTCATTTTCAACATTCCGTCTGTAGGAGCGCTACTGGCGTATCCCTGGTTACCTGACCCCTGATGATTTAAGGAGTCGTGCTGCTGCACTGGAGCCATCTGGTGGCAGTAATGGGAACCATACCAGCAAGAAGAAAAACTTCGCCAGTCTGAGGGAACTTGTCAAACAGAAAAAAAAGTTCAGTGGAAAGCAAACAAACAGGCAAGTTCCAATACTTGATTAATTAAAAAAAAAATTTCATAGATGGATATGCAGCTGAAAGCTTTTGAAATTGTTTAGAAGAAAAAGACAGTCATCAAGGTAAATATTTGATTCGAGAGACTTCATTAAATTGAAAGTCGAATTATGTCATTTTTAGGTTACCGGACCTTTGGTCCGATAACCTATTGGCATGGCGTTGCGTCCGTCGTCCGTCCATCCGGCCGGCCGGCGTTAACATTTTTATCTTTAAAGTTAACGATCGAATCTTTCTGAAATTTTGCACAAAAATGCCTAAAAATATTTCGAGAAGGAGGTACTTTTTTGTTTTTTGATTTTCGCATTTTTTTCAAAATGGCGGCCGTTTTTGTCGAAAAACGCTCAATTTTGGACTTTGACAGCCATTTTCTCAAAAACTGTCCAATCAGTTTTGAGTTTTTGGTTTCAAAAGATTCCGCTCATATACCTCTGTGATATGTATAAGTTTGGTTGCCCTAAATTCGGCGGTTTCCGTGTGGCGGCCATTTTGAATTTTTGGCGGGTCGACGAAAAAAAAAATTTTCGCCCCAAATCGCATTACTATCGATTTTGGGCCATTTCTAGGGAAAAAAAAAATTTTCACCCTTTCAAAAAAATTTTGGACTTAGAAAATTTTCGGCACTTTTTTCCTTCATAATGGGAGCTGTCCGGACTGTACTCATAGAACGCTTGAAGATAGAGCTTAGAAATTGGCACTTTCAAATGGGAAGTCATATATGGCGACTTGTGTGGTGACCTTGAATTTGACCTTGGATGACCTTGAAAGGTCAAAACAGCCATTTTTGGGTCGAAAACGCTCAAATGTGCACCTGGTCTGTATTTTCTCAAAAAGTGTCTGATCAGTTTTGAGATTTTTGCTTAAAAAGATTCCTCTTATATACCTCTGTGACGTGTATAAGCTTTGTTGCCCTTGAATCGCCGATCTCCTTGTGGCGGCCATTTTGAATTTTTGACGAGTTGGCGAAAAAAATTTTTTTCGCCCCAAATCACATTACTATCCATTTTGGGCCATTTCTAGGCAAAAAATTTTTTTCACCCTTTGAAAAAATTTTGGACGGAAAATTTTCGGCACTTTTTTCCTTCATAATGGGAGCTGTCCGGACTGTACTCATAGAACGCTTGAAGATAGAGCTTAGAATTTGGCACTTTCAAATGGGAAGTCATATATGGCGACTTGTGTGGTGACCTTGAATCTGACCTTCGATGACCTTGAAAGGTCAAAACAGCCATTTTGGGGTCAAAAAATGCCCAGATTTGCCTCTGTAGATGGAATGCTTGCAGAGAGAGCTCATGTTATGAACAGGAAGACATATATGGCACACCTAATGATGACCTTGAACTTGACGTCAGATGACCTTGAGTGCCAAATGTCTGACTTGGAATGTGTAAATTGACCTGAGCGGCCTAAACGATTCCACCCAACATATAGAATATCAAATGCCACACACATATATGTAATGGTAACATCGAAGTTCATACGGATGACCTTGATTGGGATTTACACTGCGAACCTTGATTGGTAAATCTCAAGGTCTGTAACCTGCCAATGCTGCCATGGCCAAACCAAAATTGTTCGGTAACCTATCTTAGCCTTTGGGCTAATTTTTTAGTGAGAAGCAATCATCCCAACCAAGTCTGACCAGCACAACTCTGGATGCCAATGACGTTTCTGCAAATGTGTCTCAACCTGAACCCACCCCCTCGTCTCATGCTAGTTCCCACAACAACGGTTCCAAGCCTGATTCATCGCCCCACTTATCCCAGAGCAGTTCCCATAGCAACAGTTCCCAGGGTGACAGTCAGCCCATTGGACGGAAGAGATCAAGGGTTCAGCGATCACTCAACAGTGACTCGGATGACAGGTGTGTAATCTCAAATGGTGTTTAGTTGATCTCTCAATAACGTCATATATCTTGCGTGCATATAAACTAGCTGCCAAAGTCTGTAGGCAATCTGCAAAATAAAATCTGCAGCCATATACTGTTAAGTTCAGGTAGTGCTCTCACATACAAAACAAGTACCTAATTCAAATGTATTTTGCTGTATTCACTTTTAAAGACGAATTCTGTATATTTGCAGTGATGACGAGGGGAGGAAGAACAAGCCAACCAGTCCCGCGAAGCCGACTAAACGGGCTCGGTTTGTGGAAGATTCTGATGAGGATTCTGACAAAGAAAATACTAAGCAACAAAGTGAAAACAAAGCTAATGAACTCCGTAAGTCTCTCACACTGGTCTTTCTCTCAAAATTCATGTTGAAGCTTGCTTTATTTGGGAATCATGTTATGGTCATAAATATATGAATGTATTGCATGTGAGCAATTACGATGGAGCAGGTATTTTGTGCCAAAGTTCCAAAGTTTGTGACCCGAGAATTGCATTGCCTGACATTTTATCCCACACTTGACCTCCAGACTCGTTCCCGGCCACGATGATGAGTCAACCACTCACGGACTCCGACTCTGACTTGGACGATCACATCCCTCTGAGACGAGTCGTCAAGCGAGCTGCCATCGACAGTGATAGCGACTAACGCTTACTGATTTATCTGTAGTTATATATATGTAAGATGACAGGGCTAGGTGTTCAGCATGTACAGAAATTTGTTCATTTGAAGTTTTCAATCCATGGGTTCTCTCACTTTGAGACTTGTGAAATTCCCATCAGAATTTCTCATCAGTGACAAATCATTGTATGTTTGTGCAAATAGATAGTTCATACTTTCTGACATGCAAATCAACATGATGTATTGAAATTAATGCAAAGAACATTGTTGTTTTTCATGAATGATCTACTGTTTTTACTTGAGAATTAAGTGATACATTATTAGGGCATTTGATCCAATAACCTATTGGCATGGCTTTGCGTCCGTCGTCGTCCACTGTTTTATCATTTTTACCATTTCCAGCCAAAAAAATCTCCCTTTGAAAATAATTTGGACATTTCAGCACTTTCGCTTCATAATGGGAGCTGCCACAACTGTATTCGTAGAATGCCTGGAGATAGAGCTTAGATATTGGCACTTTCAAATGAGAAATCATTCATGGTGATTTGTGTGGTGAGTTGAATTTGACATTTGGTGACTTTGAAAGGTCAAAACAGCTGATTTTGAGTAAAACAGTCAAAAATTGCATCTAAAGACGAAACGCTTGTAGATAGTACATAATTTGTTTGCATATGAACATGTAGGAATTGGTATATGGAACAACATACAGCGACCTTGAGCTTGACCTCGGATGACCTTGAATGCTAAATCTCTGATGGCACAGTGACCTGGAATGTGTAAATTGGCCTCTGAGGCTCAAATCTTGCAACTAGAAGATAGGACTGTGTTATAAGTCAT
The DNA here is from genome assembly GCA_949152475.1 of Terebella lapidaria. Taxonomy (NCBI): domain Eukaryota; kingdom Metazoa; phylum Annelida; class Polychaeta; order Terebellida; family Terebellidae; genus Terebella; species Terebella lapidaria. Next base: position 27,866,862 of record OX424567.1, read on the forward strand.
ATATATGGCACATCTTTTGGTGACCTTGAACCTGAACTCAGACGACCACAGGCACCACAGGAAGACAGTCTTTGGCTATGTGGTGGCGTGGCAGTGGTACACATTCTTTGTAAAGTTTTAAATTGTTATTGTTTAATGTAAATAGCTTGTACATGTTACACCGTCAAATAATTTTGACTTGACTTGACTTACGACCTTGAAGGTTATATCTCCTAATCTTGCCTGAGCAGAAATGTGCAAATTGGCCTCTACAGACAAAATACTTGTTGATAGCGCTTATATGTTTGTATTATGCTAAAAGATATTGAATAACCAGATAGTTCAGCAAACAGAGGGCATATTGATTACCACAGTGCTGGGCTAAGACACGACTATCTGTTTCCAGTCAGCTTCTGGATTCGGCAGTCTGGTGAACTTGAGTGAAGAATGGTCAGAATCATCCACGAAAATGTAGTTGAACTTTTAGACATCATACAACTAAAGATATTAAAACTGTAGAATACATTTTGTCAGACACTGGACTTGAACAGACATTAGCTATGTTTTAATCGATGCCTCAAACTTGCTCCATTCTCAGGATTCAAGCGAAACAAATTCCAAACAATTTTTACGTATTCAATTCAATTCAACTTTCCTGAAAGGGATCATTTCTTACTCAATCATTAAGACAACCCTGTCACTTCACTACTTGTTTCATCCCAGCTGTTGTCCACAAACATTGATGACCTGATCAAAAGTTCACTTTGCATCTAGACAAGAGGTTGGGCCCCATACGACTTTTCCGTGTCAATTCTGGTCAAACTATGCAGGTTTCGCCTTTTTCCCAGGCTGACCAATCAGCACGCGTGGAGAGATCATGCCAATTTGCTCAAGGATCACTCACAATTCACTACTTTGTCATGTCGGAAGGAAAACCTGACAAACAAACCCGTCTGCTGCTTTGGATGACTTGACCAGGGCGTACTCCTGGTCAAGTGTCCTTAGAAAGCTAGCCACACCCCGATAATACCCTCCCCGCTTCCAACTCTCTGATCTCTCTCTACCAGACCCATCTGTCCTGAGAAGCACCCCCCCCCCCCCCCCAACGTCAACTATCTTCCAGTTAGAGATGGACAGATCAATCAAATCTATCCCCATGCGCGAATTTCCCTAATTCAGGCCTGTTCACTCCTTCTGTAGTCCCCATTTAACGTGAAAGGATTTTCTTTATCCACAGCTAACCATCCAGTGGCAATTATTGATTCACGGGATATCTTGGAACTTGCTGTGTGATTTTGATCTTCAACTTACAACCATCCCAATTATCACATTAGGAGGTTTTTGAAGTTCGTTTGATCTGGATGAAATGGGGATAAAAATATATCTGGGTGCAATGAATAAATTTAGGTGTCTCGTTGTAATTCAAACCAGATGCAGAAAATTAACTTCGAAATATTCAACAGACCCATGCAGTCATGGAGTGAGAGATTGATTATTTCTCCCCTCCTGCTTCTCAAGAAATTCATCAATTCTCATCGTCTTGAAATCAGTGATCAAGATAACTATCCCAGAAGGCACTGCTGCATTTTATAATATCAACTACAATGCGACCAAAAATTGATGATATATTGATAACTAGACAATGTCGCCATTCACAACCTCTCACTGAAAATGATAAATCACTGTTCCCAAACCTCACAGTTTTACGCAAACATACGAAGACACAACATCTGTGCTATATCCAAGGCCTGAATTGTAATTATTCATGACTGTTCTTCAGACGGTTTCACAGTTTAAAATCCAGAAACACTGATGGTGGCCCCAGCTGGTGGTGGCCTTCCTAGTTATCAAGGAAACACGATTAGGGCCAGTATCAGGACTCTAGGACATGATCGAGAAAAATTTACACATCATCATTGGGCAGCCGGTGTCTGGCGATATCACTGAACTATTGTATTATCACCCAAGTTAAGTCATCGGCCACCCAAAAATAAGTAAAAGATATCAGGATAAAGCCCTTGTCCTATCATCGGTGACATTTATGGCACCTTACCCACATGTATCCCACCAACAACACTACACTTTAAGGAGTGACCAGCTACTAGATATACAAATGTAGATGGAATGGCCCCCAAATTGCTGCTTGAATATGACCCTGAACTATTCTAGCCTAATATCAGATAACAAGAGCTGATGTGAGGAGATATGTAGGGATGACTCAGTTCCTAGCGCCACCTGGGGTCCTGGTGAATTTGGACGATTCAGAGGATGTATGAGGTACAACACACCGTTGAACACGCACGCCCACTCAATGGGGTGTTAATATATTATTTACTGAATCTCTGCAAGGTAAGGAGACACTTTCGAACATGAGCATATGTTGGAGTTCTAGCTGAGTTCTGTCTGTAATTGCTTTATAATGCCAGCTCCCCCAGAACAAGACAAGACAAGACAAGAAGTTTATTTCAATTCCCTAAAGAAAAATATTATCACATTAGTTTATAATAGACGGATGGCACAATTGGGAATCGAGGACCAAACAATAACGTGTGCTGTCTTCCTGTTTGGCCCCTTGTAACGAAAAAGAACATTTATGGAATCGAACAAATATTAATAACATGGATCGAGACGAATACATGGGTAAAAAAATGTAAAAAATGCAGACCCATAAACACCGAACATGTGGTATAATCTTGATTACTTCACTTGAAAGAACAGACTCGCATTCACGAGATATTCGAGTTCGAAATTATTAAAGCACTTATGTATAGTGAAATCTGATTGTCTAAGATGAGAAGCAATCGGGACACATAGGATTATCGCATTTCGTAGTGTCGGTATAAGATGACAATAACTTAATTTCATACGATCGTTTCAGTGTATAACGCGCACGAGCACGGCTTACTAAATCATACCATTTGTTCCAAACTTTGGGGAAATTATAAATAGGAAACCTTCTAGAGAAATTTGAATTACATCGGTCAAGATGTAAAAGATTGGACTGGCGTGTTAGGCGGTTGGTGACTATCTCGTTGTTAAACTTAAAAATATTATTGAAAGACACAGGTAAACGTTTAAGACAATAGTCATTCATGAATAGAAGAATCTGACATTCATACAAATCTTGCAACTTCAAAATACCGGATGATTTGAAGAATTTGTTTGTATGGCTATTATAGGGTGCGTTGTGTATTAATCGCATTGCACGTTTTTGAAGAATATTAGTGCGTTTAAGAGAGGATGGGCCGGCATTACCCCAGACGAGTAGACCATAATTTAAATATGACTGAACTAGTGCGTGGTACAATGATACCAGACTTTCACGTGGCAAGAATCTTTTTACTTGATTAATGGCAAATATAGATTTAGAGATTTTATTGTTCACATGGTCAATATGATACTTCCATGAAAGAGTATCGTCAATCAATATGCCGAGAAACTTAGTGGCAGGTTCTTCACAATTTGTACCTAGTCTATTTGGTGTCACATCATCAATTTTGAGACTTAAAGCTTCAAAATTGAGTTTTTTCTTTTGTGGGTTAATCACCATATATTTAGTTTTCTTGGCATTTAATGACAAACGATTGGCACAAAACCAATTGAATAATTCGCTGATACTTTTGTTAGCCTTGGAGTACAGAAAATTAATATTTGAGTCAGATACGTACATGGTTGTATCATCTGCAAAAGACAAAATTTAACTTGGACATGCCATGTTTATATCATTTACATAAAGCAGATACAGCAAAGGACCTAATATTGACCCCTGGAGAACTCCACATGATATGCTAAGTGATGTAGATTTTCTGTCATCAATAGAGACAAATTGTTTCCTGTTGGTCAGATAGCTGCCCAGCCAATCATTGACGACTCCCCGAAGCCCTAAATTATTCAATTTGTGAAGCAAAGTGTCATGATTGATAACGTCAAAAGCTTTGGAAAGGTCACAGAAGACAGCCAACGTATATTCAGTTTTAATATTAACCTCGGCACAATGATTTGTGAAATGAATGATGGGGTGAATAGTTGAATGGTTTTTTTTCCGAAAGCCATATTGGTGTTTATATAAACTATCATATTTGTCCAGAAATAGGGTGATTTTATTGAACATTAATTTCTCAAATAATTTAGAAAACGCAGGTAAAAGGCTGATGGGTCTGTCGTTGTTCAACGATTGTTTATTAGCAGCTTTATACTCTGGTATAACTTTTGCAATTTTCAATTGATCGGGGAATATACCTGTGCTAAACGATCTATTTATAATGTGAGTTAATGGTACGATAATATCATGAATGGATTCTTTAATTAACGCAGTTGATATATCGTCATGACCGCAGCTACGCTTTGATTTTTAGACCGAGTGCAGTATTGATGATTGTTAATTCAGAAACGGGTTCAACATACATACTTTGTATTGTGATAGCAGGCAAGTAATCAGTGAATTTTTTGGACGACTGTGGAACGTTGAGGCTTGTACTCAGTCCGATCTGCGAAAAATATTTGTTGAATTCTTCTTCAATTGAATGTTTATCGATTTCAAGAGCATTATTAATTTGAAAAGAGTCCGGAAGTTTAGAATCCCTTTTACTTTTACCGATTAAGTTGTTAATAATAGCCCAGGAGTTCTTCATATCATTCTTGTTCAGTTCAATCAAATCACGGTAGTACAGCTTCTTTAGTTCGCGCTTGACTTTATTGAGTAAGTTGTTAAATGTTTTATAGGCCGCAATATTAACAGCAGTTGGTTCAAGTAATTTTCTCTTTAACAATCGTGCTTTATTTCTAGATGAAGTCATAAAACCGGAAGTTATCCAGGGCTCACGTTTGATATTCTTACTTTTTACTTTATCTGATTTCAGTGGAAATGACTGTAAAAAGATTGATTTATACAAACGCATAAATTCGTCGTACGCTTTGTTTGGGCATTGAATCCTAGTGATATCTGTGAATTTTTTTTTATTTAACAGTTCTTTGAATTCTTGGATGTTTTTAGCTGTTATTGCGTGTGTTCTCAAGACTTCAGGTTTAGGGGATTTTATTACTTGTTCTTTACGTGTGATAAGGTAAGTTCCAAAATGGTCAGCAACATCATTAATGATGATACCAGGAGACAGTTCATTCGACAAGTTGTTTGTGTAAATATGGTCAATCAGCGTGGCACAAGTTTGACTATTCTAGTTGGTTTAGTGATGACGGGCAAGAAAGCACGAGTGAAAATATTGTCGAGGTAATCATTGGTGGGTTTGTGCATATTATATTTTAACAGATCGATATTTATATCACCCATGATGATACCTACCTTGGATTCAGAATTTATACTATCCATTGTTGTCATTATGTGTTCGGAGAAAATTTTAACATCAGCTTTAGGTGGAGTATTCGGCCTATAAATGACACCAATTATTATGGGTCTTTCACATTTGTATTCGATGAAAATTGACTCAAAAACATGTGGGACAAAGATACTGAGATCATCTCTCATTTCATATTGTATAAGATCTTTGATAAACAAACCAATTCTACCTCGGAATCCATCTGGCCGTTATTTCGTTATCAAGTCATGGTAACCTGGTAGTGACAGGCGTAAGTCGTGCTCGCAGCGATAAGCTTCACTGACACCAATGAAGTCAAAAGCAAAATCTTCAGTATGTAATTCACACAGTAAAGACTTAAATGATTCCCAATTCTTCGATAGACCCCGGACATTAAAATGCAAGTATGAAGACGATTTATAACCAGAGTGAGTTGTTGCGAAAGAATCAGCATTTTGATAATTGGAACACAATGGAACACAATCGATTACCAAAATCGAATCAACACACAGGGATTCAGTAAGAAAGACCTAAATATGTAAAAGGTTTTACCCAACGTGGACATAGTAGATTTTTTGGGAGTCGAGACAAGCAATACCGACAATTATCTAAAAAATTAGCCCATAGGCTACGACGGGCTACCGGACAATTTTGGTTTGGCCATGGCAGGTAACAGACTATGAGGTTTACCAATTAACGTTATCAGTCTTACATATGACATTGAGATTTACCAATCGAGGTCATCCATGTGAACTTCAATGTCACCACTACATGCATGTGTGAAGCATCCGATTTTCTATAATACAAAGATATATCAGTGTGAAGTCGTTTAGGCCGCTCAGGCCAATCCATACATTTCGAGTCAGACATTTGGCACTCAAGGCCATCCGAGGTCAAGTTCAAGGGTATCATTAGTTGTGCCATATATGTCTTCCTATATGTTCATAACGCAACCATAAGCTCTATCTATAAGCATTTCATCTACAGAGGCAAATCCGGTTATTTTGTACCCAAAAATGGCAGTCAAGACATTTGAAGATAATCGAAGTCCAAATTCAAGCTCACCACACAGATTGCCATACATAACTTCCCTATTGAAAATATCTAGGGGCTATCTTCGGGCATTCCATGAGAGCAGTTATGGCGGCTGCCATCATAGACGAAAAAAAGTGGCGAAATTTTTGTAAGTCCAATTTTTTTTGTCTAGTAAATGGCCCAAGATGGATAATAACGCGATTTGGTCAGAAAAAAACCCCGACAGAACAAGTACATGTATTGCAAAATGGAACACCATCGATTCCGAAATCGACTTCGAGAGACTTTGGAGTCATAATTCACACATGTGTGAGACACAAGGCATAGTCAGACATATTAACATTGCATTAGTAAACATGCAGTCATTGAATCGAAGACATTTGAATGATCATGAACTCAGATATAAAACACAGGGCATACCACTTTCATAATTAACATTGTATTAAGAATTGTATCTAATTATTGAACCAGGCGGCATTATGATCAGTGATCGTACTTATATGCATAGTTACATCCGTTGTGTCAGAAAACATGACACTCAGTATATGTACATATATACATTGTTCATTCATATCACTGAATCAACTGGTTTGTAATACGGAAACATCAATATTCATATAAGGAATCACAATATAATATTATATCTTCAGTTATAGCAATAGAGACATAACACATGATAAATAATGCACCGTGTCGTAACGAATATCTCATGAGTCATTGTTTCATAATGAGCACATATATGAGACACGAGACATATACCAGTCATATTACCTTGGTACTTGTAATCATAGATGTATAAATCAATAGCTATTTGAACGATAATGGGCACAATAAAAGGGACACATGGCATAGACGAGTCATATTACCATTGCATCAGAAGTTATTTCCAGTTATTGGATCAAGATGCATTATGATCAGTTATAATATATATGCAGTCATTTTCATGGTACTTGTATTAGAATACATGATACTCAGTATTCATACATATATACGATGTTTATTTATATGATTGAGTCAGCAAACATATTATCAAGAAGCACCAGACTCAGTAGAAGCACTAGAGTCATACAAGAATTACAATACAAATTTGGATCGTCAGATAATATTCATCTAAGGATATTACCTTTGCACTAGTAATCATAAAATCTTGAATCAATAGACATTTGAAGGATATGGAACAAACACATGAGACACAGGGCATATATGGGTCATACTACCATTGCCAGAAGTAGTTTATAACAGTCATTTTCATAGTCCTTGTATCAAAAAATATGATATTCAGTATTCATACATATATACAATGTTCATTATATCATTGTGTCAGCAAACACATTATCAAGAAGCACTAGAAACAATATTCATACAAGAAACACAATAAAATATTGGAACATCACTCATGGCAACATAGACATGGAACCATGATAATCAATACATTGGGCCTTAAGGTAAATATTCCACCCCTGGAATCATGAGAATTAGTTTGTCATTCATTGAGACAGTGCAGCTCTCACGTCCATCAACACCTTGCCCGTCAGGTTCTCGCCCCTCCAGGTAGAAGTGTCCATGACGCTCTTACTGCGGAGAGATAGGCCGATCCCAAAGGTCTCGTCAGTCGGATTTGCTTCACCGATCTCAGCCGTGCCAGTGGCCAGGAGAGTTTTTTGAGATCGTCATTCTGACTAAATTTCGCCATAAGCGCAGTGTGTAGGATTTTCGGAGCTTCATCAATCCACTTCTGCTCATCAAAGTTTTTCGGGCGCCGCATCGCCTGCTTCATTTCCATGGGATCCGACAATGAGAGGATGTGATCAGCGGCTTCTGGTGTGTCAAACATCATTGCCTTCTGGTGGGTTATGTATTGTTCTGTATTGCAGTAGGACTGGTTGTTTACCGTGAAATGAAATGAGGAAGTTGGAGAGTGCGCTGTCCTTAGAAAAGAACACTGTAACTGTCTCATTTTGTTTTGTGTTGACAGGATTTTTTGCCCTATCTTGGATGTATTGAGGGATCAAGTTAGTAGTGGTATGAGAAAAGGTCTGGTTGTTGATTGTTAGTTTGTCGAGAATCATGTAGGCAGACACTTCAGCTTTTGGATTGTGAGGATCTCCTTCGTGCGCGGCAGTGAGGTAAGGCTTCAGCGTTCGGCGTCGTTTCTCTATCTCAGGAGGGTAGTCCTCAAGTATTCGAATCCCTGTACCTCGAAGTTCACGTCTGTTTTCCCACACCGATTTTCTGTCCTCATATCTCAGAAATTTTACGACGATAGGTCTCGTTTGCTTCGACCACGGATGAGGAGAACCATATCTGTGACAACCAACGACTTCCGCTCCCGGATCAACTCCTATCTTGTGGAACAGTTGGCGGATCTCCTGGAGAGTGTTCTCATTCTTCTTCTCGGTCATGCCATGAAACTTCAGATTGTTGCGTCTGCCATACGATTCCAGTTTCAAGTATTTCTCACCAAGTAAGTTTAGGTCATCCTTCAATGCAGCAATTTCCGAGTGCAAACTTTTTTTTGACATCATTGGCAATTTTGTTGGCATCGTTGGCGGTGGAGTTTGCTTCATTGGCTATGTGTATAGTTTCACTTGCTAGTTCTCTTGCAGCCTGATAGGTTTCTTTGGTTTCTTTTAGTGCATCTAGTGCAGAGGTTATGTCAGCATTAATGGTGGATATAGTTTTATTTATGGGGGCAATTTCTTCCTTTATTATGTCTCTAATTGCTTGTAGCAGACTTTGATCAACTGGTGGAGATTTCTGGGCCATGCTCCGGGTGGTCATACTAACATCGATCATTTTACCAGCGGTAAGTTCACCTGGTCAGTTTCTGGGCAGTGTTCATCAGTATCACCCAAGCGTGACGAAAATTTCACCAGGAGGTTAGGACACTCGGTCAGGTATGTGATCACTCATGCAGAACAGGCACAACAAAGGTGGGCGATGTTAGAGGGTACTGACATTCACAGCGACTTCAATGAAGGTAAGTCCATATAATTGGGGTAAAATCGCCTTTTATCTTATTTGTGTATAATTACACAATGCAATGTATCAGTTCTGTCACTCACTTTTGATTATAGATTCATTTATGGCAATTTAAAGCTCCTGTGGTCAACTTTATAACGTGTGATCAGCCTGTCTTAACGCTCGAACACACAAGTAAGAGCCCCTGGGACGGCCACTCGCAGTGTCCAGTTACCAGACTCCAGCCCCCTGTTGTATAAACTACGTGTATGGATTGGTCATTTATTTAACCCCCTGGGCATCTACAATACTGTCAGTTATCAATTGCCTTCTTGTGACCTTACTTGTCCCCATACCAATACCGCACCAAACACTCCCCCATGGCCCTCTTGTCAGTCACATCAGCACATCATTCTGGCCAAAACCTCTGGGCAGTGTAAGTCTGAGTGGCATGGATAGAAACTCAGCAAGCAAGTACCAATATCACATTTTCATATTATTTTTACCTCTCGGCTTTTCGCCTGAGAAGTGTTACTCTTTGAATAATGCCATTTCCATATACAGTTTTGAATTATACAGGCGTTTTGTGTGAGAGAAAGAAATAACTGAAAAGTTTGCCTTGTACAGTGGCTGATAAGTGACATTGCGAAAAAATACTTATTTACTTTTCGGAATAATCTTGACCTGTTCATAATTGACATAATTTCCGCCTAAATAATGTTATTTCCGTGTAAATAATATTATTTATGCATAAATAAATTCATTTACGCAGAAATATCGTTTTTCCCACGTAAATAAAGTTTTTTTACTCGAAAAAAACGTTATTTACGCAGAAATAACGTTATTTACCCATCGACCAAGGGAAAGATAAATGCACATGCAGGCAGTATTTGGTTAGTATATCACACACGGCAGAAGTAAATCATGTTTTTTCCGCATAAATAACGTTATTTCCGCGTAAATAACGTTTTTTTCTGCATAGAAAACTTTATTTATGTGGAAAAAACCTTATTTACGTGTAAATAACTTTATTTATGCATGAATAACTTATTTATGCGTGAATAACATTATTTACCCCATCGACCAAGAGAAAGATAAAAGCACGTTTAGGCAGTATTTGGTTAGTATCTCACACACGGCAGAAGTAAATAATGTTTTTTTCCGTGTAAATAACGTTATTTCCGCGTAAAAAACTTTATTTACGTGGAAAAAACGTTACTTATGCATAAATAACTTCATTTACGTGTAAATAACTTCATTTACGTGTAAATAACTTTATTTACGTGTAAATAACATTATTTACGCATAGATTAGTTTGATTATGTATCAGTCAGGATTATTTCGAGAAATAAATAACTTTTTTTCACAATGTCACTTATCAGCCACTGTAGCCTTGTGTAGAATTACTAATTTCACACATTCTAGACATACTAAATATTTTCAAAAGTTCGCCAGGTGACTGGACAGATTACTCTGATGATTGAAAACAATAAGGGCTCGCTGTGTGACGGCTGGTTTCCAATGACCCAGGGCCGGACATTTCAATTTCACGAGAGTGTCAGTTCTCTTGTTACGTGATCGTTCAAACTTCAGACACAGTCGGACTTCTCGTTGGCCTATCAATCCCTCTCGACTGAACAAGCCACGGGACCGGAGGGAACGAGGTGATAATCACTCTGTCTCTGGGTCTCTGTGGAACGAGGTATGATTTTCTATTATATCATATCCCGCAGATCACACGAGTGTCAGGATACGTCAGGTCTGATGGTAACGTGCGAGTGAAAGTCATTCATCATTTTGAAAATGTGACAGGTGTCATTTCCGCGTCAATGTCTTGATCTCTCATTTGGACGCCAATTTGTACCAGGAAGACTTTACACCTTGGAGCCAATCTTCACACGCTGTGAGACGAGGTGCTCGAATTGATATTAAGAATTAGTTTTGGGTCGTATTTCGGAGAACATTCTTTGCACTATAGGTGTGGGTATGATGTGTTTAGACAGACGATTCCAAAATCAAGTTTATCGAGCTGTCAGGTTTTAAGATGACAATTCCACAACACAACCAAAATTTCCCAATATATCATTGAGTGTCGCCGGAACATATAAAATATACATGGTATTTCGATGCCCAAGGCCATCAATCAACATTCGCCAGAACCTGCAGATCTTGCAATGTGTGGCAGATAACTTTGTGACATCGGATGTCACGCACTCTTCCAGTGCACCTAAAGACCAGAGATGAAAGACTTCCAAGAACTTCTGTTCGATTTGATAAACAGACCTCGTGAACAGAGGCCCAAACACGGCTAATTTACAACTCCCTGGAAAATCTTTTGTGCTGACTCGTGCATGCCAATTGCGCATACAATGCCATTGACCACTCCATTATGGCCAGTGTGAGATGACCACCATGGTGTTCTTCTTTCAATTCATCATGCACAAGTTTTTGTCGCCAATGTTTGCGCACTGCTTAATAGGTTTCCATACTGCCGCAACCACCACGTTGAACTTGTGGACAAACGCACAATGATACAGCACGGATTCTTTGTTATTGGCGAGATGAAGACTCAATGTGCCGTCAAATGGTTCATCAGATAGAGAATTATTCTTCACAGATTGCCTCGGTGTGGTCAAGGTCAAATAGCAGTTATAAATATGTGGACGTCCCTTTTCTCAGAGTTTGCAGTTGTTTGGTGTGACTTGGTATTTTCACTACACCACTTAATATCGGAGTCAATAAACTTGTCCTAAACTTGACGGAATAACCTTAATCAAGTTGTCCACCTCAAAGACTCCGCACTTGTAATCTAATTCAATTCAAGTAAAAACTCCATTGATTCAACTGATAATACAAACATTGCCAGCCTGTTGACCGTGTGGACACACAAAAAACACTCCAGGTAATCCTGCACCTTTATGCGTTGCCATTGCAGTAAACATGATAAAAAGGTAGCCGAATATTGAGTGACCCCTAGTAAGTAAACATAGACGGGTGGCCAACTATTAGTATAATTCTTTTTGTATAACTGGGAATATGTGAATAACCCCTAGCATTTTTCATTTTAGTGTTTTTGTTCTAAAATGGTGCATATTTATTGCTAATAATTTACAACATTGGTCAAGTATTCTTGATTCTACAAAATAGACTCACAAATTGATTTACTTGCTCAAAAGTGAAAAGTAATTATTCTATGATATTTTATTATTAGAAATGTAGTTATGTATAATGGTATATTTGATTGAATAAATCGTGGCCCTGCCCATTATGAGCACAAGATGTTTACAGATGCTGATCACTTCGTCTCCATACGAAAACCTATTAGGGATGTTACTGAGCAGCGCAATGCGATGTCCGTGGGATCTATTGTCTGAAGACAGAGGCTAATACCCTCGCCTTGACCCGTGGACATGAACAGCAGTCCGCTAAATACCAACAACCTATCCTCCGGTTTACCATATTATACCACACCTATTAATATCTGAGTAGTTTTTAGGAGGTGTATACTTTAACTAGGAAACATGGTCAGTAATTCAAGAGTATAATGTTGGTGGAAAAAGTTTGTTTTTTGTTCAAACAAATGAACAATCTTCAAGATATTTGTTTCTGTGGGAGGCAGGATTGACATAACATGGTCGAACGCATTAGCTCGCCTTTGATGCTTAACTCTAAATAGATGGCATTTTTCTAGAACTCAAACAAACGTTAGAGCTATATTCCTAAGCAAACAAGACCGGATTCATTTAGAGACCAAACTCTCGGTGTATTCGGTCGATTGTTTGTTGAAGGTGCAGCAACAATATGAGGTGTAACCGTTGAAATACACCATACAAAAGAGTCTTCAAATTCTCAAGACGTGAAGACGAAGGTAAAACCTTCAACAAAATGTTATGCAAATATGGTCATGGAGGGCCACTACTTAGAAACTACAATTGAATCTTATGCAACCTCCTACAGAAGATGACAAGTGTTTTAAATTCAGCAAAAACACAAACTCGGAATATAACTATTGGAAGTCCTGAAACATTGTTCATGATACAATCAACAATAACTATGTAAGTATGTGTCAAGTATTAAGCGTCATGATTTACAAGTATCAATGTTTACAATTCATCACAAAATCTGACATGATTCACCGAACTCAAGTACGAATCAATAAAATCTTTTAAGTTTGATAGAATTAGAGCCCATGGATAACGATGTACTGAGAGTTGACATACACCAGTGATTTTTCAGCAGGAGCGGACTTGATATATTTACCATCAGTATCCATAGGAGAGTCATCAGGTGCAGATACATGTACAACAATCGACGAGGGACATTCCTCTACTGATCCTCGGCTTGAAGCTAGAGCACACCATAGGCATTGTACATGCTGTGAACGATGCCTGATACTTGTTAGACACTGCCTCACTCCCACACCATAGCAATCAATATACAATAAACAAAAGCACAATACCAGTGAATCTAGGACGTTTTGGCCCACGGACGTTTGGCCCGGACGTTTCGCCACGGACGTTTTGGCCAGCAGGTTTTTACAGATAGGACAAATTCGTAAAATTGCTGGATTGGATGTTAGATTTGTTCTTGCAAGCAAGCGTTGCTCAACTGAATAATAGCCACACTGGTTTCCATGAACCACTAATAAGTTTCCGTTTCTTCACATATTCCTAACATATTTCCTGGTATATTACGGATTAATGCCTTGTCTGGTGAAAGAGATATACGAGAAAGGCACCTGCTCACCAGACCTGGTTACCATGGGATACCCCCTAACGACCACCCACCAGTCCATAGCAACACCCGATACCTGGATACTTCGCCCTCCCATCATCACCGAGAGCGACTTCCCCATTTAATCTTCTCAGGGATCAAAAGGTACTCGCTCCTGACCTATCTGAGGCCCTCTCTATGCAAAGTATGCCAACCGATCGGGTGAGTTATCCGGAAGTTTATCAGCTTCCGTAGATAAGCACAGGTTGTGATTCACGGAATCAAGCCCAGGAAGATTTGGTGAAGTATTTACTGCCTGTACACACTGAATCCATCACCAGAAAATGAATAAAGTAATTTGTAGATTACTATTAGTAATTCAGGACGAGATTTGTTCATCTATGCAATTCTTGACACCAGCATGCACCACTTTCTGAAAATAAATGCAAATGATACTTCACTGGAATCAATTCAATTGTTCTTGTTTCAATATGAATGTTGAGAACTCCCTACCCTTTCTATTGTGTTCTAACAAATAGATTTTTTGAACATTTCATGAATTTAATATTTATATATAGTTCGTGGAATTGCCTACTTTTCAACACACAAAACAATACAGATTTACCAATGGGTATAATTTCGTTTTTCATTTGAAAATTTGATTTCAAATATAAATATTTTGATTTTTATTATAGTATCGGTAAAATTGAGTGCAGAACGATTACTTTTTTTTTAGCTTTACAATGTTTTATTATAACACATTAAACCTAATAAAACACAAATACTATGTATAAAAACAGCATCAATACACAACAAAAACAAAACACCTGCTAATGAAACAATTTCACAATTCCATACACAGGCTTTAACAAGATTGTGTCGCTTGAGTATTTACTGGGCAATTATTGTTTATAATTAGTCAAAGGAAATATTTACTTTCACGGTTGATATGCCGAGATTGGGGTAATGCTGGTCCCACCTAACATACCTAATAAGATTGGGTGGTTTTAAGCCTGAGTTCAGTTGAGGTTTTGTGATGCCAATGCTGTAACACGACAGCAAGTACAAGTCCAGATCTATAGAACTTGTGTTGGACGACCATCATTATATGGCCTAATAAATTGTTTTATTGGAGATAAATTTGAAATTGTATTTTCTTGGCCTAGTCGTGTATCTTAGGGTTGTTTACTACAAAATCATTGTATACCAGTTTGTTTTTCTCCTGTGGAGCTCGTATCCTATTCATGTTTCTCCACTTTGTTTAGCTCATTTTCATGTATAGCTCATTGTACGCACTCCTCGAGAGTTCTATATTGGCGGGCGGATCGGTTAGCCCTTTGTTGGTCAGTCGCGTGGCCGCAGTCGTCCAGCAAACAACAAAAATTCCCCATTTGGGGTCGCAAAAGCTAAGTGAATTTTGCATCACTTTTTACTTTTAAATTTTCTTTTACCTATGAATAGATTACTGCCGTTTTTATTCATTTGAATCCGGAGGTGTCGCGGAGATGACGGACGATACAGACGGTACGGCAGGCGACGGCGAAGTATTCAAAGGCTGGTTGAAGTCACATGGACTCAATGCCGACACTTGTGTTTTGCTGGAGAACCAGGGCTTCGTCGACAACGATACATTGAGTGTGCTACAGGTTAGCGACATTCCGTCACTGAAAATCAAACTGTTGGCACAAAGACGCTTACTAGAGCGCTTGCTCACCAGAATTGCCGCGGGACCGCAATCTACACCGAGACGAAGGGACGACGCACGTGACGACACAACCGCTCCACCGCCCACGCCGCCCGGGACGTCCAGGGACAACGCCACGACGCACACTTCCAGCCTTGCCGATACACGCTTGGATCAAGCGATGGCTGTGGGGCTTCCTACACAAGCTGCAGCTGAACACCATGCACTAGGTATACGACCTCCCGATCTGTCAGGGGTGCCAAATGCAAGTCTTCTCACCAGTCTAAATGTCCAGCCTACTGATAAGTTGTGTGGTACGGAAATGTATAGTCGAGGAGATTTGAATCCTTTGATATATCTGTCA
The DNA here is from genome assembly GCA_949152475.1 of Terebella lapidaria. Classification (NCBI taxonomy): domain Eukaryota; kingdom Metazoa; phylum Annelida; class Polychaeta; order Terebellida; family Terebellidae; genus Terebella; species Terebella lapidaria. The sequence goes on from OX424567.1 coordinate 27,882,910, forward strand.
GATCATAGGAAAAGTGATTATTTCGACATTGTGGATTTTGTTCCACAAACTATGTGTGACCACTCGGAACAAATTGTGTCCTCAGATAATGGTTCTGAAATTGTTATCAGGTCAGGCCCCAAAAAACTCAGAATAGAACATGTAACACCCATGCAGTGGACAGCGGCTAGTTCGCGTATATTGGCTAAACTTCTTGTGGAGGGTAAACTAGCAACAAATCAGACGGCTCATTATCTATCTTACACCGTAAAAATTGCTAACCTCGCACAAAGGTATATGTGGCAATCGGTTATTTTGTATGATCGAGAGTACAGACAGATGCAGGCTGTGTATAAGTTTCCATGGGGTAGTGACGTCCCTCACTTGATTTCAGTCCACTTAACCCCAAGAAACGGTGCCAAATACGGGGGTCAAAAACGTGAGAATCGTGGTGAAGCTAAGGCACGGGACAGTCCAACCAGTGCATGTAAATTGTACAACCACTCTAAGTGTATGTATGGTGATAAGTGTAGGTACAACCATAAGTGCCTGGTGTGCGGGGGTAACCACCCTCAAACTCAACATAAATATGAATAGGTAACCTCCCCTCCCGTGCCTGAAAAAACTGCCATAGAGATTGAAAACAAAGTTCGCTGTGTAGTGGATAGTGTGAACTGCGGCAAAATTTCGGATTTGGTGTGTGATGTGTGGGAAAAGGAGCTGGTAAATGATCCAGATAAAATATTTCTTATGGACGGTATTCGTAATGGTTTCATGATTGTTGATTCTGTAGAAGCCAACTCGGCCCATGCTAGAAATCATCCTTCTGCATCAGATAAAAAGCATAGTTCTAAGGTTGAAGACCAGATTCGCTCAGAAATCGATTTTGGTAGATATGTACGAACAGATTTTGCTCCCACTATTGTTAGCCCACTGGCTGCCATAGAAAAGTCTGATGGTTCTGTCCGGCTTATTCATGATGCGAGTAGACCATCTGGTTTAGGGTTGAACAGTTATGTACATGATCAGGATCAGTTTAAATACAAGAGCATAAAGGATGCTATAAATTTTATTGCCCCTGGATATTATTGTTGCAAGGTTGATTTGAAATCTGCGTATAGGTCTGTTGGTATCCATCCCTCGCAGTATCATATGTGTGGTTTGTCGTGGAAATTTCAAGGGGATAAGTGTAAATCATTCGTTGTCGATACAAGATTGATGATGGGAGCGAGTAAAGCCCCAGGTATTTTCCATCGATTATCACAGGCAGTAACACGGTTCATGCACAAGAAAGGGTTCGACGTGGTTGGTTACTTAGATGATTTCTTGTTGGTTGCACCAGATTTTGATACTTGCCGTAAGGGTCTGAATACTTTGGTCACGTTGCTTAGAAGTCTAGGGTTCAGTATCGCGTGGAATAAAGTGTATGGTCCAACTCATAGAATCACATTTTTGGGTGTTGATATTGACACGCTTCAGATGACTCTCGAACTTCCTAAGGAGAAAACTAGTGAACTCAAGTCATTACTGCTCGAGTTTTTATCGAGAAAGCGCGCATCCCTAAAACAGTTACAAGCATTGGCTGGAAAGCTTAATTGGGCGTCCCAGGTTGTTAAGCCAGGTAGATGTTATCTGCGCGAAATTTTCAACTTAATGACCCCACTGCGCATGCCGTTCCATAAGGCTCGACTAACGTCGGAATTCAAAGCAGCTGTAAATTGGTGGTTATCTGCATTACATACCTTTCCTGGAAAACGAATTTTATGTCATTCAAAAGTCCATTTTGTTTATCTCGATGCATGTAACTCTGGTTCGGGTTTTGTGTACGGAACTGACTGGGGATATGTAAATTGGCAATTGGACTATCCAAGTATGAACAGATGGCACATCAACGACAAAGAAGCCATATCTTCCGTTTTTGCCGCCAGAAAGTGGGCCCATTGCTGGGCAGATTCAAAAGTCGTATTCATTACGGACAATGTTACGGCTCGTGCAATTATTTCAAAAGGCTCGTGTAGAAGTAGGTGGCTCATGCCATGGCTTATGGAGCTCCATTTGTACTCTGTCATGTATAATTTCGACATTTCGGCTAGTTGGATACCTGGTAGGGATAATGTTATGGCTGATTTCATTTCTCGTTTGTCACACCAAAATCATAAACGTGCTTTCTTCCTAGACTGGGGTGTCAACAGTGGATTATATATGTTTCAAATTGTTCCCTTGCTACACTCTCATATGTCGTCTAAAACTTTGTGTCATTTTCTCTCGTAGGTTCTCGGGATGCATTCTGTGCTCATCTGGATAGCAAAATCAAGTATTATAGACAAATGGCATTGGCTGAATCAACTAAACGGTCGTACGCATCCTACCTCAAATCGTACATATCATTTTGTGATCGCATATCTATCCCTCCTGTTCCGGTTCAGCAAGAAAATTTGTTGCGCTATACGGCTCACTTGGCTGATAAAGTGTCTGCACAGTCTATTGGCGCTTACCTGAATATTGTGAAGCTGCTCCATCTAGAATCATGTCTACCTAATCCTCTTGAGGACAATTATATTCTGACAAGTTTGTTGAAAGGAATAAAACGCTGTAAAGGCATATCAGTGAAACAGGCACTACCTGTGACCCCACACATTTTGCTTAGGATATATCATCATATTGACAGACAATCTCCGTATTGGTCGGTTTTCTGGTCGGCATGTCTCACGGCGTTTTTCACTTTCCTTCGCAAGAGTAATGTTTTTAAGCATTCTCAGTCAAACCATTACCTTACTAGACAAGATGTGGTGATCAATCCTCAGGGTCAGGTTCATCTTACAATCACGTCTACAAAAACTATTCAGTTCAAAGAACGTCGTCTTGTTCTTCCTCTACCATCATTGCCGGGCCACCCTCTTTGCCCCGTTACTTCATTAAAACACATGTTCCAATTTTCACCAGTCATGCCCTCAGAAACTCCATTGTTTGGGTATTCGTCCCCAGCTGGTTTTCAATCCGTCAGCTACAACCGCTTTGTTCGTGATCTCCGATCAGTTTTGTCAAGTATTGGTTATGATTCCGCTCACTACTCCGGACACAGTTTTAGGCGGGGAGGGGCCTCGTTCGCCTTGCAAATCGGCATCCCAGTCGAAATAATTAAACATCTCGGGGATTGGAAGTCTGATTCGTATCAGAGGTACCTTGATACCACAGTTGCAACACGGTCACAAGCTATGGATAAGTTCGCCAATATCTTATCTACAAACTACAAAATTCCCTAAATCACTATGGGATATGGGGTGTATTGGTTTTTTATCTACATATATACATGTGTACACTATAAATGTCATGTACTGTAAACAGTTGTTAAATCAAATAAATCGAGTTGTCTCCAAATACATTTTTATTCAGTCTTTGTCAAATATCTACTTCTAGTTTGTCAATTATACAAATTTATGGCCTAATAAATTGTTTTATTGGAGATAAATTTGAAATTGTATTTTCTTGGCCTAGTCGTGTATCTTAGGGTTGTTTACTACAAAATCATTGTATACCAGTTTGTTTTTCTCCTGTGGAGCTCGTATCCTATTCATGTTTCTCCACTTTGTTTAGCTCATTTTCATGTATAGCTCATTGTACGCACTCCTCGAGAGTTCTATATTGGCGGGCGGATCGGTTAGCCCTTTGTTGGTCAGTCGCGTGGCCGCAGTCGTCCAGCAAACAACAAAAATTCCCCATTTCCCTCCCACCCTCCCAAGGATTATATAGGGTATGTATACAAAGTTCTTGCCAAAATTGTGTTGTGTTCTGCAAGCACTAACTAACATAATTATCAGGAACACTAATACAAGTCAAGTTCAATTGTATGAGCTTAATTATGTCAATACCTGGGGAACAAATAACTATCAGTGGCTATAATTGAAGTATTCAGCTGTTCTGAAGGTCGATTGCTTGTGTTTTAGTTGTGCATGAATGAAGTCAGGACTATTAACACGGAACTTTTTCTTGTTTGAAGCAAGAATAGATCGAGGCTCCCCGCTATCTCTGAACGGGAGTTGTTAAAATACACAAAGCAATTAAATATTTGCTGGAACCTGCTAAAACCCACAGAGTGTTATTCAGGACTAGCTGTGTCTCCGTCCCGGTCCGTGGATGTCATAGATAGGCTTGTTTACTGTCCCCGCGTATGTCCGTCTGTCAGACTGGTTACCTCCCAGACCAGCACAGAGCCGTGAGCTAACAATTGACACCCAGCCACAGAAGGACAGAGCCAGGCGGGCGCTCCTCAACACGGTCACAACCACCGCCAACAGCGGGTCGGACAGGCAGACAGCCCAGCAAAGCATCCAGCGCCACATCGGAAACCCTCGGCCCGCACTGACAGGGTGAATAACACAGCACTCGCTGGCTGCCACTGGCAACGTTACACTGACAATCCTACGTCTGTAATGAGGACCATCTCCTGGCAAGCTGCCTTGAGGATACAGACATAAGAGCCACGAATATCCCCGTCTTACATCTTCTCTTCTTCTGTGTTCTCACAACTTGAAAGGAACAGATACGGTGGTTATTATTCACTGTGAAATTACAGCAACAAGAACCTGTCCAGTGCGATATGTCACCCTGGCCAGTTATCGTGAGTGACAAACATTTACCGAGTTTGACAGTCAGTACTTTGGATGTGTGCACCTGCCCAGGAAAGGTGTCAAACATCCTATCAGACGTCAGTGTTGACTGATCGTACATCAGAGAGTTGTGGATTGTACAGTGTCATGCAATGACACAGGAATAATATACTAGTATTATAAAATATTTTTGAAATACCTTGTTGGATACTGATACTATTGAGGGCAAGACTTTATCGTTATATCCCTATGGACAATCTATCTCTAGTGAATGAAAAATCAACATTTGCATTTGTAATGGATTCATTCTTCGGATTATATCACCGCACTCAATGTAGTCAGTTGGATTTCCCCAATGGGTTTCCCTGGACAGGGTTGGACTTTGCTGCACCTAAGGAATCGCGTAAGTTTATCAGGATCTGAAAGTCAAAGGGTCAGTTATGTCCCTAAGTAAATGTCACATGTAATATTCCACAACATCGACAAAATTTGATGAATCCAAAATATCATTTCTTCCCATATACAAAGCAGAACGTGACGGTTGCTCTTTGTAGAGGTTCTTTATGGGTCAGTAACTCATTTAATTGCTGACAAAAGTTTTAATATTGTTACATCTTTGATAGTCCCTATCATATTTACGTAACTATATATCAGGAGAAACTTCATGGACTGTCCCAAAGTGTATTTCCCTTGTGGGCCATTAATCGCTGAAGATGGAATCAAACATTTCCCTGACTTCCACTGCTGACAATGATTACATAGAAAGCCTACAACACCCCACCCCCATCACACCCCCTCCACTCTACTTCCTACAGAATATATGTCATATAAAGTTTTCACAAAATCTGTGGAGAATCAATGGAGTAAATGGTCCATTTAGACATAGTCCACGCATGCTACAAACGCTGGGAGGTAACGTAGAATATAATTGATCGTACAAACGCCAGATCACAAACACATACTGAGGAGAAAACCATGTAGCTTCCAGACGAAACACAAGACAAGGGAACAACTTCGTTACTGCGCTCAGCCCTGCAGGTGGCCGTTTTCTCAAGAAGTCAATACAAACTTCAAGCCTGTAGTGGACATGGTGAATGTTGACATCTACGCTGGCAAGTCAGTTTCAGTGGTGACATTTTTTGCTCAACATGAAACATCTCACACGGTCTAAAACAATCATAATGCACCAGATCCCCTCGCAAATGTACCAAATTGTACGACACAATTTTCACATGTCGTTTACCGTCCCTGGTGGCGAGCCTAGCGATGTTTGAAGTGAGGTAGAGGAGGCACTCTGTCAACACTCACGTATATCGTCCAAACACTCCATTAGCCGACAATACGGATGTGACAATTGGCAGGGAGGCGCTATTAACTTGCTTTAAAGTTGGCATTCGACTCTCACACGCCCCTTACAGCCTCATGATGTACGTGTAACAACATAAACAGCACAATCTGAAATTTAATTCTAGTGAAAGTACTGGCGCTTTACCATAACATGTATCATAGTTGTCGAGCTAGATTCTGATCCTTAAATAATTACCCTCACATCTAAATCTATGTATATGCACCGAGAAGGTTATCAACTCTCGACAAGCTACCAACAATGTAAAATTTACCGATATAATAACGACAGGTCTTTGATCAATTACTCATTACACACTTGAACTTGATTGGTTCGGTCTTGCGTTCTTACATAACATATTATCGTAGCCATGTCTGAGGGATATCAGGAAGGACACGCCACTCATAATGTATGATTGTCCGGGCCCCGGGCCCGGATATACTAAAATTAGCCCAAGGGCTAAGAAAGGTTACCGGACAATATACATTTTAGATATTAGCCTTTTGTCCAGTGACCTTGAAAATAATTTTGCAATAAATATATCACTTCTAGTATGTCCACAATAAATTCCTGAGCTGTAAAGTCGATAATAAGTGAGATATTAGCCATTCTGTGATCGGTGATGTGACCTAGAAAATGAGGTCAAAGTTCAAGTTCATGAAAAGATTCAGTATATATCATTCCTCTATATTCGCAATTGATTCCGAAGCTGTAAAGATGATAATAAGCGACATATTAGCCATTTTGTTCTCTGACCTTGAAAATTGGATCAAAGGTCAAATTCTAGATCACCAAAATATTCAGCATACATCATTTCCTATACGTTCACTATAGACCCCTAAGCTGTGAATTTGATAATAAGAGAGATATAAACCATTTTGTATTCTGACCTTGAAAATAAAATGACTGGCCTTGAAATTTAGGTCAAAGGTCAAATTCAAGGTCATGAGAATATTCAGAATATATCATTTCCTATATGTTCACAATTGATTCCTAAGCTGTAAAATTGATAATAAGCAAGATATTAGCCATTTTGTCCTGTTGACCTTGAAAATGAGGTCAAAGGTCAAATTCAAGGTCACTAGAATATTCAGCATATATCATTTCCTATATGTTCACAATTGATTCATAAGGCGTAAAGTCACTAATAAGCAAGATATTGGCCATTTTGTCCTGTGACCTTGAAAATGAGGTCAAAGGTCAAATTCAAGGTCACAAAAATATTCAGCATATATCATTTCCTATATGTTCACAATTGATTCCTATGCTGTAAAGTCGATAATAAGCGAGATATTAGCCATTTTGTCATGTGACCTTGAAAATGAGGTCAAGGTCAAATTCGAGGTCACGAGAAAATTCAGCATATATCATTTCCTATATGTTCACAATTGAATCCTAAGCTGTAAAGTCGATAATAAGCGAGATATTAGCCATTTTGTCCTGTGACCTTGAAAATGAGGTCAAAGGTCAAATTCAAGGTCACGACAATATTCAGCATATATCATTTCCTATATGTCCACAATTGATTCCTAGTCTCTAATCTCAATATTAAGTGAGATATTAGGCTTAATGTGTCCCATTATAAAGCATAGGAAAATTTAACATGGGAAAGTCCCATTTGGGCCGAGTTTGGGTCCAAAATGGCCCACTTCGAGCGATTCAAGGGCAACGAAATTTATACATGTCACAGAGGTACATATGAGGAGTGTTATGCATGAATAAGAAAAAAAGTTACTGAACAGATTTTGAGAAAACGACAGCCAAAGTCCAAAATTGGCCATTTTTCGACGAAAACGGCCGCCATTTTGAAATATTTGCGAAAATCAAAAAACTAAAAAATACCTCCCTCTCGAAATATTTTTAGGCATTTTTGTGCAAAATTTCAGAAAGATTCGATCGTAAACTTTAAAGATAAAAATGTAGACGGACGACGACGGACGACGGACGACGACGGACGACGGACGCAACGCCACGGCAATAGGTTATCGGACCAAAGGTCCGGTAACCTAAAAACGCACTAATTTCAGCTGGTTCCGTTTTGCGAGGTCTTCCGCAGTGACGGGCAGGAAGTGATTCCACGGTGGACATACGTTGCGCGCTATTGTGCGGGCTTCGCCTGTTTACTATACTGTGAACTGTAGTTCACAATGTCTCATGTCAGATGTCAGGGATGTTTGTGTGGTACAGCGGGGGCGAATATTATAACTCTGTATTTTGCACGCGCTGATATAACGCTGATGTAATAGAATCATATTAGAATCGCACTTAGAAAAAGATATAGGCATATGCGCATGAAAAACCTGGAGTGAAGACTCGAGCACTGGGGAATAACAGGCGAGATATTAATTTAATTCATGAATAAAAAAAAAAGGTAAAACATTTCCTCCGGACATATTCTTAACACTTTCCATTCCTACTATTCTGTAGCTTGTACATAATAAGGGAAGCTGAATTATCATATTATGGATTGTATGCAAGGTGGGATGGACTAATTCTGATGGCATTGAGCCTCACACAGATATACAATATAATGTAAACGGTTTTCAGTGGTTGAAGATTGCATGTAGCCGTGGGTGTATCACCTTGGTGCCCTACTCGACTAGCTGTCTGGGATCATCGCATCCTTGTTATCCTCTTCCGATAATCATGTGTTAATTAGTGGCATAAAATATTGAAAACAATACATGAATGATAAATGTGAATCTCATCTTGCATCATTTACACCACAACAACTGAGATACAGATGTTATACAGATGTGCACAACACCATAAAACATTCCCTAGCCTGCACTGAAGGTGTATCATTGTGTTTTTGGTCAGCTTTCAAAACAGTCACATAATACTGCACTAGACACCGACATCCATGCACGGGTGAAACACTGTAATTCGCCATATAAATATTGAATATAACTGATATTTTACAGCCCATAATAAAGCCCATTAATTTACACTCGCCATTCGGATTACACCTAGTGGGATTTTCGGAGTGGTTGCACAAGGTTAGTGGGCCAACAACATATTTGTTACCAATCGAGCCGCCGGATAAGAGTACTTTCAAAAGTCACAATCATTTTTGTAATCTTTTCGTGTCTGTAGGGGGAGAACCGCCCATAAGTACAAGACGGAATTACCGCAGAAAACACAAGAGAAAAGCACTCACCAAGTACTTGGAACCGACAGTTTTTTCTACGGGATTTGGGGAATGTGTGAATTCTGAAATACAGCTGCGATCCACTGTGAATCAAAAGAAGTCCCAGCGATTTGTATACGTCCTGCAGTATTCATGATGAATTGTTATGTAGCTAGAAAGGCACAACGATACTGGCATACTTTGACAGGAAGTGTTAAAAAATATGTTTGTTCTTGGACAATGCATCTTTGAGCAAGTTCACCTTGTTCTCTGTTTGTGACAATTTGAATCTGACAGGAAACCCAGAAAGCCTCAGATCATTATCATTTTCGAGTTTCTCAAAACTCTTGTCACAGAGTGAAATTTGATCTGAAAGTAACCTTTCACCAATGACATTAACATCCTCTGAATTGCTGGCGGCATTCTTTGGCAATCTCGTCAAAAATTCGTGACACTTTCACCTCCATGTAAAACTCAGCATGGTAAACTAAAGGACCTATTATCAATTTCCCCTCAAAATGTAACACATCGACAAGGAAACATGCTGTCCACAAACCATAAACCTGTCAAAATGGACCTTGTTTCGCCAGAAGTTTGACACATCTCCATACGAGATTTAACGAATTTAATCACCATCAGAGTATCCAAACTTCCCGTATTCAGCTCGTAGTTTCTTTCAGCACAGTCCTACTCGTGGGGTATTATTTGTTGAGGAGCGCCATTCTTGATAACCTCCTTACAAAGGATAAGATCTATAGGGACACAAAGGACTGTTAGGTAGTAATATGTCGGCTTCAATGGTTGAGTAAATATTCCCCTGGGCACGGTCGGCAATATTCTCGGTTTGCGTTCTTCTTTGACCAGCCTATGGGTATTCGCAACATATAATTGGGTTGATAACATCTTTTTTTTTTACTTTATTGGACTTTATTTTTATGGTTGACAATTCTTGCAACTTGGCAGCTCAAGAATGTGATGTTACTTATTGACTAAAAGAAAACATTTTAGTGAAACCTATAATCATTTGATTTTTAATGATAGAGATTCGAATGGAAGTGGTCATAAAACAATATTGGAATTACACTGGAATTCACATTATTTTAGTTATGTTTCCATCTACCAACTCCTGAGAAGACGGCTAGAGAAAGTGATAGTTTAAAACAGATAGGAATCGAATTGCTTACAGCACTGTGCTAATCAGTAATTTATTTCATCCCGATCGCTGGCCTCCACATAACGGAAATCAACGAAGCACAGTAGGAAACTCCCACGCTTTCCAGCATCGCGTCAGAACATTCTATCACAGCGATCATTTATCAGCAAGTTTTTAATATACACTTAATTAAGGCCTTTGATCAGTATCAATGAGAATAGGACTTTCGTCATTCAATACAGTGGGTGGGTGGGCGAGTTACAGACCATCAATAGAATACTGTGTTAGTGTACCCAATGAACTCGGAAATTGGTGTTTAAATTACATCAGATGGGAACTAGCATGGAAGAAAAAGAAGGAAAAGTGTGTTTTTCCTATCTTTGACTTTCATTTTTAAATGTATTCTATTTAACAGTCTATTTCAACCTAAAAATTTCATTACTGTTATTACACACACAGCAGTGGTCGCTATGCCACAGACGTTTCTGTGAATAGCGACGATATTTCTCATGATGTACCATACTAACTCATGACATATTTATTATCACAGGGCCACACCACATAAAAGTGTGTTGACAGAAGCAACATCCCAAACAAAACATTCGTCTTTCTTCTACATTCTCAGAGTCACCGAGTTATTATTCGCTTCAAAAACACTGTTGTTCTCATAGTGCTGGCCTCTATTAAAATTTTCAAGGAAATCTTGGTGTTGAAGATAGGACAAGGTGAACTTTAATTGGAGTTGGTCGGTCCTTGCGGTTGGTTAACTCGCCATTCTCCGCCATTCTCCAAACCCAAGGACGGTTACCGTATTGGTCCTAATAGTAGCACGGCGAGCCAAAGCAAGACCCCCTGCAGCAGTGTGCGCAAAAGTGAGGTAAAATTCGAGGTACAATTCAAGAAAATCACTGAATAATATACTTATTGCCTTCAATCCCCTCAATTATGATTTAAAAAAACATAAATGTGTGGATTGGAACACTCCAAGATCTTATCAGAAAGGTATGAAGTGAATTACAAGGTTAAAAAATCGTACATTTTTTAGGAAAAGAGGGGGGCGCTCTACTATTAGGCCGCGTGCCATTATTAGGACCAATGCGATATTTCACATATATGATGTCTATACATGATATCATTTTTCTGATCATGAGAATATTTGGATTGCGTTTTCAATGATGACCATTGTGACCATTGTGATCTGATGTCCTTGACATTACTCCATCTCAAGAGGTCTTCACCAGTGAATTATCACATGACAATCATGAGGCAGTTTTCTGGTTACATGTATTTTGTTATGATGAAGACGAAAATTCTCGAAGAATGAAACAGAACAAAACTGAGAGAAGCCTCGATTAATTTTATGGCTAGATTATGTTTCACAATCATGTGATCAGCACTTTCATTCTTTTAAAATACTGTATTCATAACATACCGAAGATTCACCTATTGCTATTTCTCAGTTGGTCTGATGATCATAAACCGTGTATTCATTTAAATTGATTCATGATGGTTCCATGTTGGGAAACTGTAACTAAAAGACTGTGCAGAAATGCTCGTTAGTTCGAGATTGGTAATAAAGTGTATTATAAGACAAAACTCACATGATTTCTGGAGCGCAATAATTTTTTCCATAAAACGTAAAAATCCTAGAGTTTCAGGACAGGAAACGAAATAATGGGTTTCCTCTGTCCGTGGGCCATAATTTACTCAACCAATGATTTGGCAGAGTCCTGTAGGAATTGGTAATTATCCCAGACAAATGTCACTGCACTCACATGAATTCCGAACAGGCTGCCATCAGGCAAAATGTGTATTTTCTGTACTTTCTGTCATTACTGGTATAAAATAGATGACAGTTGCCTTCTTGATTACTCAAGTATCATTGTGTGTGTTGAGAGAAAACTGATCATTTTTCTGGACTTCCATTAACTTTGAAATCACCAGAGAAGTAAGATAGCTCTTCAAAATTCATAACAGTTGGTTATCTGCATTACATGGCGTCCGGCAAGTGGCAGTTTCAAGTCTGGCGCCGCCATGAAGCAGCATTTGATATTCCATTTCGTCCGTTTATATATCAATCTACATGTTGGTTGCTTCGTCATGTGCCTGTTAAGAAAATAACGCTACGGATGAAATGCTTGCATGGTTAAAGATGGAATCAATTTTAAAATCAGCCAAATTTAGCATTTTTGTTTGTCACGCAAAATTGAAAGTACATCTCAAGATAGTCGGAAATATATAGGAAATATGCACAGTTCGACAACAGATACTCAGAAAATTGCCGTTAATCGTGCATGAAAACAGTGGATAGAGAGTGATCGGCCTGCCTATATTGCTGGTTGTCACAGTATCTAGACAAATGTCAATGACGTCATGAGACTGTGTGTAGAACTCGCCCGCAAGGCGGGCCGCTTTGAGGAAAAAAATTATGCGATATAGACAGGCCCGAACTTGAATCTTGATTTGGCAACTCAATTTAGGCACGTAATACACATTTTCAGACCCGAGTTTGTACGATTTCTCATTCTATAGACAATATAAAGCTACCGCACAATGAATAAATTTTGTAAATTCTAAAAGTGATCATAGCTTTAAAATCACTTGATTAAAGCGTCTACGTCAGACTGACACATGCTGGATAGATTCCCTCGTTGTCTTACGGAACATTATCACATAAGGTCCGCTAGCGTGAAATAAGAGTTAAATGTGCCAGCAACTCTCCTCGTTACAGAGACGTCTTCTTGTAGTAGCAGACCGAGCGATCCATCAAATGACCTCTCAGTGACCTTGGTCGGCACATTTTTGCTTCAGACGTCTCCAACTGTTCGTGCTTGGGGTAAGTGCGGAAAAATTTACGGTGGAAAAAGATGTGCGGAAAATGGTTGGAGACGGGATAATCTGAAAAGTGTCAGTTTCGAGAGTCAGACTATTCACAGTTTTATTGGAGTAGTTGATATCGGGTGCAGACACACAGCGACCAGATTATCCCCAGTCAAGGCTCTATATTGAGACAAGAGTTTTCTATTAACATTGAACAATGTGCAAACTAATACTTCATAATTTCATGAAAACCTGGTCCTTAATCATGTTGAAAGCTTCATGAAAGTGGCATAAAACACCTGGCATGTCACCAGCGTTACTTTTTCTTTTATGCTGGTAGCTGGAACCAGTTTCAAATGTGCCCTACTCCCCATATTCATTACTGAATGACCAATAGGGGTTCTAACTCCTCTCCAAAAGAAGTTCGATGTGGAACACCTTGCATTTGAATTTGATATCGGTAGATATGAAGATTTTTGATCTGGCGGATATGAGTTTCCCAGCAGGGATTCCCGAAAACACGACAATATATTCAAATTTCCTGCATCTCCAGATCAGAAGCAGATCTGGTGTGATTGACCGAAGGTGACCAAAGAAACCCATCTGTCCCGATATACTAGGCTAGTTTATAATTTCCTTCAGTAGTGGAAAAATACAAACTTGCCATCTGAGACCCGCATTAGAGCAATACAAACAAAACAGTTGGATAATTTTTGATCTGGCGGATATGAGTTTCCCAGCAGGGATTCCCGAAAACACGACAATATATTCAAATTTCCTGCATCTCCAGATCAGAAGCAGATCTCGTGTGATTGACCGAAGGTGACCAAAGAAACCCATCTGTCCCGATATACTAGGCTAGTTTATAATTTCCTTCAGTAGTGGAAAAATACAAACTTGCCATCTGAGACCCGCATTAGAGCACCACATACAAAACAGTTGGACAGTATCATAATTAAGCTACCAGGAATAGCATGTTAGGAGACGAGTAGGCTGATTACAGTCTACATCGTCCATTAGTAGCGGGATAGTATTACACACCAGAAGATAATACTGTATGAAAAAACAGATGCACGCAATGTCTGTATATAACAGAGACTTGTTTTCACAAGCTGATGTCTAATTCTCATACAGATATATTGAATATATCCTTCGAAGCCTTGATTAACTATGGATCTAATCATAATGTGTGTCATTTTTCATCTCTTAACTCGGTACTTAATGAACTCTATTCTAAAACCAATCACAAATTTCCTCTGATGAATTCACCAGGGACTGTAAACTCTTATGAATACCTTGTTTTTTCATTCTTCTTCCGCTTGGTCTACCGAGCAATGTTTCTTGACCGCTTAGTTTATCTCACTGCGACATCTCACTACAAGAAAGGCGTCCTGTTCAATCCAGTGCGAAAAAAACGTTTTACAAGTGAACCTGTAGAACAAGAATCGAAGCTCTAACACCAGATAGATATCGCTGAGAATAAACATTAAAGTGCTTAGAGGGGTGCTGATATAATGATGACCTCTCTTCCCGGTGTAAACCTTGATCTTTGCAAATCGGATTAGCCCAGTGGGACGCGGATGCTTTTGTGACTAAAATCGCTATCCTCTTACACGGGTATCAGAAACTGAGGGATTATGGGTAATCGACCAAAGCTTGATATAGCAAGGAAGTGTATCAATGAGAGGTTAATGTTGACATGAGCATCTAGCTATAAATGTTAGAGTTTCAGCTTGTCTTATGCAGGGGTGTTTTGGTAGTATTATTCTAGGAGGAAGGAATGTCTACCTGTGAATGAATGTATACCCAGTGCTCAAAATGAACGCCCGAGAATGTTTGTTTTTAAAACACCCTGAAGACACGTAACACTCTTACATAACGATGACATGACATAACTAATTCATGTACGAACCAGCCTGAAGAGACCACTGAAGGTACATATCACACCCGAAAATGGGGTTCACACGCAATTTTTGTTGTTGTACAAATATAACCATTATTAAATACATCCTAGTTCTAGCACAGTACAATGCATTTTTTCAAAACATGTACCTATTTATCATGTTGATTGTTTATTTATAGCATTAGTACCAAAATGTCAACGCAGATCTGCACTGACTATTGACAATGACATTGACCAAGTGATTAATATTCACTTACTGTCCTCAATTAATGACACATTCAATCTCTGCATCACACATGGACAGACTTTCATGACGACATTCATCATAACAGTTGTGAATTCGGTGTTGTATGGGGAGAAGTGCCATGGTTTGATATTAAATGTGTCTATGCTGTATTGAGTTCGTACCAAAGTAACCCAGCATTTAAGTTTATTTTGCTATTGTCAGCCAAGGGCAAGCTGTTATTAAATGCACTTAAATACAAAGTGGTCATAAAAATTGCTTTGCCAATAAACTTTGTATTTCTCTCACTACCGGTAGTCGCAATACTAACTATTTACAAAAATATAAATATTACACTATGCTCCTATACTCCAAGAGGTATTCGCTTCTTTTCATCCTCGGAGTCAAAGTTTGTGAGTCTTCTGTCACAGATGTAAAATTTCCCAGAGCTTACAGCTTGATCATATTAAAATCTATTAATGGAGTCTATATTGAATGCTAAAGCCTCGGTCATATTCGCTCAACACCGCCCAACTGACAACATTTCACATCACAGTAACGACTTGCGTAACACCCAAACAGAGTTAACTCAGCAATTCTCAGGTTCATCCCGTTCCGTAGCCTGGGGATGTATCAGACAATCGCTGACCCTTGAACGGCTGTGATGACCTCAATTGACACCAGAGGTCTCCACTTGCCCGTGTCACACTACAACAGACCTACATCCACCAGTCTGTGTGTTGGGTGATGGGTGTAAGCTCTCGATAGACTACAGACCGTGGCACAGACTCCACTCCCCGGTGGAGCTAGTGAATCCTCGATCCTGCGATCATCCCGATTTCTGGCCGACTGGAAATGAGCAGTTCACGGGCGAGGTGAGGAGAGGACACACCAAGCACGAGAGGACACACCAAGCACAAATCCACTATGCGATTGCCAGCAGGCGTGTACGTGTGGATCAGAGCTGGTGGACTCGACACTCTCATGGTGCGAGGATAGACCTAACTCTGGCTCTCAATCACTTGTAAATGACGACAGACGGATAGACGGCTGACGGCTGAACACCTAGCTACAGATGATCAGAACCTCTGAACAACGGCCAGACACAACTACCGTAATAGGATTTATGGAATTTCTTGTTAGCTTGGAATGAAGGGACGAAATAGACTTGCAGCGGATTATGTAATAGGCTGAATCAACTCCCTGTGGAAGGAATGCATGCTCGGAAGACTGCAGAAAGTATGATCAGTGTAAGGGATAACCACATACCCAGAGGGCACCACATACACAGATGATCGGTCGTCTTTGATCTCTAATTAAGAGCTTAGTTGAGGACATTTACAAAACAATTACCAGAAGTCTAAGAGGAATGTCCTTGGGCAGCGAGTCTATAGGATCAGACCACAGAGTGGATTATAGGTTACACAATGGGATTAACTGGAATGTCGTAACTCATGTCTGAAGTTGTGTTGTTCATTTGATTGACCTAAATTGGGTAAGTGGACAAGTGAATTCTTCCTCCTTTCGTCTAGCCGTCATCACCCCAATACACCCCCTTCCCCACCCTCACTCAACCCCCTGGAACCCTTGCCTGGTGTGGTGCAGTGTCTTGTGCTGTCTTACTTGACCACTAAGTGATTGGATACATATTGACAAAAGGTTCAGTTTCCATGGATATCTTGTGGAACACTTGATCATGCCACCCTGGAGCTGTGACTGAGATGTACCGGACTACTCCGAATTTTATCATGTTCAACTCAATATGCTCGAAAAGGTATATTACGTAGTGATTTTGTTTTCCTTTTAGCACGTTTCCAAGGGGAGGGTGTAAATGTGCCTTATATAACCATGACGACGTAATCCTGCATGCTGGTGGTGGGGATGGGATCATTCACTATCCCTGCGATGCGGCCGGGAGGGAAACTCTTACAGGAAGTTGACACCGAGAGTTGTCAGGGATTACACATCACGGCCACCGCAGCGAATGACACTGAAACAGGATATCAACTCCGCGTTATACCCCCGATAGCATAGCGCCTTTTGCATGGATGTGCCTAGGTAGCTTCCAGCCAGATCATGTTTTAATATGAATATTGAAACGTCACTGCATGAGAAATTCTTGTTTATTACAATTAGTGTGAAGATCTGATCGTGCACTGACTGAATTCTTGTGAATGCTGAAACCAGCACCTGCAGTAAAATAGAACTTGCTTCGCATATAAAAAAAATGAACATTATAAAATACTATACTACAATGAAAAGTAACCCTATATGTGAAGGGGACAAGGCAACTGAGGGGAGATGGATCAAATTCTGATTATGAAACATTGTCTTAGGCCTACAAAGTCCAGATCAGCAGCAATTCATCTGAAAAATATTTATAGTGTGATTTTACAAAGCAAGAGTTGTACATAATGAGGCACTCAATCTCGGATAGACATTGTGCTCGAAAAACACAGAGCTGGTGTGGGATGACAGCTCATTAGCAAAAAGTAAATTGAAACATGCATGTTATATCTGTGTGTTTTACGAAAATTGTTCATACATGGTACCTCATACTGGTGTATTTGACAATGAATTCATTTCTCTACTCATTTCTTGGAGTAATTACGCGGGATTCCATCCTAAAGTTCAAGTGTAGCAGGAGAAACATTGGGTGTCAACAAGTCGTCGACAGGAGATCTGCTTCTGACTCCAGGGGGAGCCATCCATCCTGCCACGGAATAGACTTGTGAAATTATCCGCCACTACGGAACTGCAGGGATTATAGGAAACTCATTTATTGTGATGAAAAGAATGATAGCTCTTCAAATGATATAGTTTTATAGCAGAGGTTTAGTGTCAGATGGTTATAACGACTTTTTTGGTGGCTGATATTTATTCATCGACCTAAACATTCTAACGTTCACTGAATATTCATGAATACTAAATTTTTCCCTTCATGAAGATGTTCCAACAGTGTCAAGAATGAGTGAAAGCCGCCCACATGATTGATGCTGTATTACTTTGTCGCCTCATCCTTCCTTTGCAACCATCTTTTTGAGAAACCTAAGACACACCGCATTCAATAGCACTGGAAAAAAAACCTTTTTACTACAAAGTGCTCGCCTCATGTGTGTAGACAAGCTCTCGTCCTTCATCTTATATCACGCTGTTGAATCAGCCAACGACTGGCAACCTGATCGCCAATCAAGGAGAAGATACGATAACACAGGTTCAATTCCCGGTGACGTTTTATTTCCCTAGCAATAAGCAGAGGCCCAGTGACACTGAATTCTTCCGACTTGTTGACATCTTTCGCTCTGCAGACAACATGCAAAACGTTATCTCTCGTTACAATAACTTACACACGGACAAATGAAACTCCATTATCTCATTATGCCTGGGTCACCTGCGCTTTAATTATGTTTACAACAGAGATATTGTTTTTATTGTTTTTGCACATGTAACACAATTGATTTAATTATTGACTTCTGTCTGCACCTTTTATAATTTTCTTCCAGCGATTGCGATTCCCGTAACTGCCCTGGAACCTAGCTTGTTTCCATGGTGATAAAAACTATGCTAGAAACATGCTTGGTGGAATGAGGCTCAGCATAGGCAGGATAACTGCTGACAGATGCATGTCCTTAATGATGATTACCGGCAGCAGATAAACGTACAAATACATCGTTATCTACAACACAAAACATCAAGCAATCGGTCCAGGCAGCTCAGAAATTAGGATAACACGCATCGTAATTGTCAGAATAGTGAGCGAGGAAGGAGGGAATTTGTTGATGGATAGCGCTCAAATAGAGACAAGTGATAGTTTTCCTGATCAGCGGCAGTTCCAGGTGTTGAGGCATGACTTTGGACGGTGTCAATCGCAAGTGAGGCAGAACACCAACAAAATTCATAAACAAAGCATGACTCGATCCTGATAAATTAGATGCAGACTAGGAGAATTGGGAACATGCATGGGGAAAAATTACTGTAAGTGGAGAAATATAAATATTGACACATTGAATAATGAACAACAGGCCCGGTATATCGTGAGAGCCGGAAGTGAAATGTGATACCGAGGGAGCAAGTCGGGAGCTGTGCTGTATATCTCCGGTAAATCCGCACCATGGGAAAAACTGATAGAAGATATCAATATATAAGGATGGGTCAGGCGGATTCCAGCAACAAATAAACAACGGGAAATCTTGCCCTTTTTTGTTCCTAAACCAGATTGACCCCTTTGATGTGTTGTTGCCAAGGTGATGCAGAGAAAGCCAGGGCCGATTCTGATCATGTTCTAAAGGTGTCGCACGGCCCCAGGTGCTCAGTTTGATTAAGCTTGCTTCACTTCCGAGATCCTGCTCACAACTAGATTGGCAATTTCAAGGTAAATTGTTTTAAAGACGAACATGATCAACATTTCCATACAAAGTGTCAAATTTAACAAAGTCACATCAGGTAAGTGGCAACCCGCAATATGCCGAATTTCATCTCACGAAGGCCACGATGTAGCAGTTTGTGACAGAGGACAATGTATCAAGCACCTCGATTAGTATTCATCCTGGTGAGATTCCATAACAAAAACGGCTAATGGTTTTCACACAATTCCCTGATAGTTCCTGTTAGTCATACTTTTGGTGATGATCATTAGCAGGTTACACTTGGAAGCCATTAACTGAACAAAGACTCACGGCAAGCTTTAAACAATGGCCGCCACCACACGCTCCAAGTAACACCCGTGGAGGAGGTCAAAGGATACAGCACGCGACTCGTGCTCCATGCAACAGGAGACTTGTCAATTGTGTGACTACTTTTAGTGCAGTGGCTTATTATGTTGGTAACATGGGAAGTGAATTATGGAGTAAGATCGTCTGGGAGTGGGCAGAGTGCAATGGATGGAAGTACCTCATAGCCGGTGTAACAGAGATCCTTTCTTCCCCCGTTCTCTTCATCAGATGGACTTTTTCAGCCTCTCCCCCGGCCCCAATTGCCTTCGTGCTTGTGAGCAACAGTTGTTTGTCCAAACTAGGTGTGGGATTTTTGATTACTTATCTATGGTCAGCCGCTGGAACTTAAGTTTCAGGCCTTTGTTCATCAACACGGTGGCAGCCTGACTGCACAGAAAGATGATGGACCGTCCACTCAATCGCGGCTTCCGATACATTCCCACCAGCCTCTTCTTAGCGCTTCCTCTTCCGACTTTACCATCTTGGGACAACAATGTAATACATCACATGGGACTCTCCCCTCCACTCCTGCCTGCTAATGATAGGCCAGGTCCACTGTTTTATTGTCAGATTTCATTCATCATACTGCAGTCCCACGGTAGTAATGTGTACCTAGGGCATGTTTTTGATAGTTACCCGTCTCATGTCACAGCATCGTTGGGTCTGTCCCTGTTTCTGTATTTCCTGGCTGTCAGGTGGGCCGTAATTGTATCATATCTCTTCTCAGGGAAAATTATCTGCATATAAGATAATAACTGAAGGCGATAAAGTGCTCACCTCAGTATCATGATAAAATTTCTCACTATCAAAGTCATAAATAAAATTTTGTCAAGAGTAATTTCCTGTTATATCGCACTATATTATATATACTATAATTACTTTTATTAGCATTGGGAATGTAAATTCATGAATAATATTTTTAGGTGTGGTTGTTTCTATTAAAATGATAATCAATTTTCCCAAACAAATGAAGGATAAAGGATCTGTTGGTGAAACAGCATAAATAATCGCATACCATCGAGACAAGAATATTGTTTCAACCATAGACATCTCTTCTTCATGTCTATGGTATTAACCCATGAATACATAACATATATCCACTACCGTAGCACCATATATTGTATGGCCTGGCCCGACATACACAAGAGGAGGGGACAGGTTGGGGTAAATGTCTGTAAGATTTATCGCTCCTCTCTTAGACTTAGCCAGGACATAGACATTTAATGAATGAACCCTTCTATAGAGTGGTAATCTTATTTACGACAAAAAGGCTGCCATCTATAATCGATAGAGGGATATCACAGTTTTAGATCATTTAGTGACAGAGCTACACACGAATTTCTTGAAGAAGGAATCCCAGTGTGGGTATGCTGCTGAGATACAAGCAGCCTTGCACGGTTGGGACTCTGAGTATTGCGTTTATGATTGCATGGAGGCAGATTCCATCTGTCAGACGATGTGATCTAGGACACGGGTAGAGACCGTGAGTTGAGATTACATCACGACTGCTAGGCTGCTATTCCGAGTAAGCCACCCTTTGCTTTACCACCTTCAGGAAGGGGCATAGACGTCCCTTATATATCCATGATGATGCCCGATTCTCTGCTATATCTCTCCTGATATAAGCATCGCTATTGATTGTGCAATAACGCTGGACTGGAGATACGCTTCCACTGAATCAAGGAAATCGAAAACCATATAGTGTCTTTTGAAGAGATGCGAAGAAAAGTATAAAGAATGTTTTTGAAGACTTTAACATGAAGACCCACATACAAGCAGTCGCATGACCACTCCCTTGTTGTATCAAGTTGAAGAATTTCAAGCATGATGTTCATCACTGCTGCTCACTCCCTCATCGATTTAACCAATCAATTTGATGCTGATATCGTGAAACGTTAATGCTTGAACAAGATTCGGCCATTAACCACACTCCACAAGATATAAAAATTCCTGCGTGTGGCAAATGGTCGGAGAACCTGCTTTACTTTTAGACAGGGGGTGGGGCGAAGGGTCAATTCATGGTCAAATACAGTTCATTCATCTGCACCGTCTCCCCTGCAATTTTATGTGAATAAATTCATCAGACATTAATATATTATTATAAACTTAACAAAAACATGTCATGAATTACCCCCCCCCCCCTAAACATCTGATGGTGTTCAGCCAGTAATAAACCTGAACTGTCCCAATCCATATGATTTTTTTTTACTTCAGCCTGGCCAAGTAACCACAAAACATTCAAGTAAACATGAAATAATCAATTTCTGCTGAACACGTAAGACAAATCTGCTTGGTTGAGTTCCTCTTGTCCCCCAAAGAGCGCTGTCGATATTGAAAACACGCATGAGACAATGCGATGCTCATGGCATGAAATGTCTGTCTAATACCGCTTGAGCGCCATGAAAATGTAACAAAAATATGCTCCATGACGGGAAAAACCACAGGCCACATAGGGGAGGGTCTACGTTTTGGCGTCTCTTGGGTGCGATCAGGCTCAGAGAAACTACGGCACTCGTAGAGCAAGTCCTGACAAAATCAACGGGCCAACTTCTTGGAAATTATCTCACTTCTTTTGTCTTCTTTTTATGACTTTTCTTTATTCTCTATTTGTCAGAGCTCTTTCCTTTCACTGAGAAAAAAATTGTTCCCTCGATGTTGATCTGCTGAATATTCCAATACAATAACAATTTGCCTGTTTTCGTAAATTGACATTGGCCACTGCATAATACCAGTTACTTTTGCTTGCAAGCTTTGAGTACCTCTCATGACTTTTACAGCGGTCTGTGGTCAGAGCCCAGTGGTGGCCAAGACGCTGGAAAACGCCAAGCAACGTAATGACCCTACTTCCTTCTGAAGAACCACGTTAAATTTGACCGTGGGTCGGCTCACTTGACATTCTCTAGTGAAGAGCAAGGATATTACAAGTGGACTTTGCCATTTCCTAGGTGCGAAGTCATTCTCGCCATTATTCACTGGGACGTGGAGAAAATCACTTCCATTGCTACAGTGGTCAGCACGTCGACAACAGTATTATAGTGTTTGATCAGGCGAAATGGACAGTGATTTAACCAAATGGACAGCTCACCACAGAATGCATGGTGGCCATGAACGACTGTGCACCAGATTTAATTCCCCTCGC
Organism: Terebella lapidaria; assembly: GCA_949152475.1. Classification (NCBI taxonomy): domain Eukaryota; kingdom Metazoa; phylum Annelida; class Polychaeta; order Terebellida; family Terebellidae; genus Terebella; species Terebella lapidaria. Next base: position 27,905,921 of record OX424567.1, read on the forward strand.
GGAGTTTTGTTAATCCTAAAAGAAATAAAGCAGCATACTTTGTCAGGCAGTGTCCCTTGGAATGGGCACTCCTAAAACTACGTCCCCATGTCTGTTACCATGGTTACATTCACTACGGATCGTGACAGTCTGGGAACCTGCGTCAAGTCATCAGAGAAGACTCTCAAGACCATATGAAGCAAGCTCCTATGTTCCCAAGCGATACTTCTCCTTGGTACTTCCCAACAATTCCTTTCTTTCTCTCTCAAAGGCACATAACTATGAAATGAAGCCATGGATACCCCACAGTATACATCCCTCCCCATCCCCACACCAAAGAAACCCCCCCAAAAAAGCTACCCACTCGACCCCAATACGTTCCACTGAACCCCTTGACATTAACCATTATCACCTATCAACCCTTCCATTACGCCCATTACGATCATCCTGCCCCTTTGAACCTTACCTCCACTCCGCCTCATTGCATGCTATTTACTGACTATATCCCCTAAATCTGCCCGCACTCCCGAAGTCACGCCCTAGTTGACTGATGGCCATCGACCCCGGACGGCAGAACGTACTTCGACCTGCGACCGGCAACTTCCGTAAGTGAACACTCGCTGCAGAAACCGTGGCAACCATCGACATATCACCCCCTGGGGAGGACTGAGACCTTCGCTGGCTTGATTTCTACCGTCAGGTCATGATCAGGCTATCGCCACCGTTACGACACTCATTGTTCATAGGGGCTAATCGCTTGGCAAACTGGACAGGAACAAACACAAGCAACTGGACCAGTGTTTTCTCTTCTTCATGGGTCAACCCTTGGAAAGTCCAACTTGCCCAGAACTGGACGCGAGCAGGATTCACGCACAAGGTCATGTGACGAGAGCGGTTGGAGTTTTGGGGGACAGGGGATCAGTCAGTTACTGAAGGAACCACTCAACTGAGGGATCAGTCGGTCATTGAATTAAATGTCGGAGAGATTCTGTTACTCGATTCCAGGGCAGTTCACAGCTATATCCTGCTAGGGAGGAAAAGATTACCCTTGACGAAGTTACCTACATTGTCTGTGAGACGCCTGACCTACGAAATAATGTGGAAGACTATCAGGCATTGCTACACAGTTCGCGAGTTGAAATAATATTTTTTCACAGTGTCATAATGCTGAAAGAGTGAGTGTCTGTGATGGAATGCACAGTGTCAGTAACAATGTAATTTCTAGTACTCCCGTCAGTACATGGGACACAAATTGTGCCTATTCCATTCCATTTCATCAGGCTACTAGTCGTGTTTTTGTACTGTCTGTGACCAGAGCCGTGCACAGATACAACATGCTCGCTTCTCTGCACCGGTCTGTTGTTGTTTGCCTGACGATGCGACTAGCGACAGGGCGGGATGAGAGAAGCATCTCCCCTCCGTGACTGTCATCTGCAAACAGTCAGAGTAATTTGACGCCGATTGATTGAATACCTCCACCGTCCTCACGACATATCACACCAAAAAGTTGTACAAGCGCTGGGGTGACATCCGCGATAATAAACCTCTCTGTTATTGTGGGTACTTCATGTTATCGTAGGGGGGGGGGGGGGGGGGGTTCGAGGTGCTCAGGTAAATTGGGAAAGTTTACATAGAGTGTCACCAAAATCACATACATGTACTGCCCAAATTACGCTGTCGGTACATTTTCCCTAATGCTCGACATTTTTACCCATCAATATTTCAGTGCGTGGGATCCACAGAAACCATTCACCCGCAATGTCACACCGTGTTAGTGTCTTTTTTTATCCAACTTACAGAGCCCACATCTACGGAAGCCCGTAGAGGCCAGAAAATGAAAGGTGTGAAAATATATTTATCTGGCGGCCGCCACTTAATTATCTGGCGGCCGCCACATAATTATCTGGCGGCCGCCACATAATTATCTGGCGTCCGCCACTTAATTATCTGGCGGCTGCCAATTATCTGGCGGCCGCCACATAATTATCTGGCGGCCGCCACTTAATTATCTGGCGGCCGCCACTTACTTATTTCTCGGCCGCCACATAATTATCTGGCGGCCGCCACATAATCATCTGTAGGACATGGCTTGAAATATGAGGAGATTCTTGTAAAGCAATATACATATAGCTAATTAGGCCCTAGTATCCAAATAAAAGTCGTGACATACTGTATTAATGAGAATACTGTTTTTAATGAGACAATGATATATTGGGTATTGTGGGGAGGGGGGTTGTTGACATGCAAATTATTCAACAAAACTTAACTTTCACACTTAGCATTATATAGGGATCATCAATGAATTCATGTTATTTGTTGTGGCCATGGCAACTGGGCCCTATGCAATTATGGTTGCTACCATCGATATATAGGTTAAAGGAAACAAATAAAAACAGTGCATATTCGATGGTGGTGACAAATATTCGTCATATTATCTGATTAATATTGTGTGTTCCTTTTTTTCTTAGTTTTTTTCCCCTATGGATTATGTATTGAAAGTTGCCCTATGGTCCATAATACCAATCAATGACATGAAAATATGACCATTTCATCCCCAAACAAATATTCGTTAATTTTATTGAGGCATTCTTGGGCCATATATGTTACAATATAAATCAGCATTGACCGATCAGAGTCACTTTGCATGTGACTAACGCGCACCACTCCTATGGGATGCTGGTATTCGAAGAGAGGGGGGGGGGGGGGGGCGGAGATTTTTTTTTAAAATCCCGGGTTAGTAACTTTATAATATCGACTTAGTATATCGATAATGTATCTCAAATAAAATGCAAATTTTATTTCATTTTAAAATGAATTTCTATGGATAGACCAAAATGCTGTGTCAAAGCACTAAATAAGTGGCGGCCGCCAGATAATTATGTGGCGGCCGCCAGATAATTAAGTGGCGGCCGCCAGATAATTATGTGGCGGCCGCCAGATAATTAAGTGGCGGCCGCCAGATAATTAAGTGGCAGCCGCCAGATAATTAAGTGGCGGCCGCCAGATAATTAAGTGGCGGCCGCCACTTAAATATATTTTCACACCTGGCACTAACGGTCTTCCGTACACATCAGAGTATGGACGGGTATAGTAGATATATGCTCGGATCGTGTGAACTGAGCACATGGCAACCTTACTTTTTTCATGCTCTGACGCTGAAGTGTCAATTTAGGCAAGTCTTCTTGGACGATCTGATTCAATTTTCACCGAATTAAAACAGCATCTGTCATGTTTGGAACACGTTAACAAAAGGTACATGGACCTTGGAATACGACAGGGCGACTATATTCTACTCAAGGGGGGTTGGGCAAACAGACGCCCTTTATTTAATGGCATGATTGGCAAGAAATTACTTTATAATTGGCCCCTCAAAAATTGACCACATAAAAGTACACTACTGTATTCGGATTTAGTTGGAGTAGGAGTTACAGGTGCCTCTTAGGAAGTAATTAGGGGCAGGACTGATTGTTTGGTGGTTGAGCTGCTATGGACATTACGAGGCTGTTTATGAAGTCTGATCGTCTGTGCCATAAAATTCCCACAGACTTGTCCAAACGTTACACGAGGATATCTGTCGTGTGTGTCCCTGATCTACCAACACTCAGGCATACACATTTGGAGTGTACGTGATGCACGTGTCAATCACAGGTTTATACGTGGAAATATTTGCGTTTTTGATACCGGTAAGTCTCTGGGACAATAGATGCTTGAAATGTTGTCAATTGAACCATTGACATGTCACTCAGGACCTCTTCAATGGAGTGCCTAAACCACACGCAGTTTATGTAACTTTTTTCACAAACAATCACGGTAAACATTCGCGGTCAAACAGAAATGGCACGCACGAAAAATTATTCAAACAAATTCAGCACACGTCTTTGCTGATTAGAATAGAAAGACCGACTTGATTTAGTCGGTATGGAATTAATCATCGGCCGAACAAGGATAAAATATGGAACAGAGTCTATCATCCACTCGAACATGTTCGGGTCACAAATCACGCATGCCACAGTGCAATGTATAATTTATGCCTTGAACTCAGGGGGACTGTATGGGTAGTGGCCGGGAGGAATGCTGGTGTCAATACGTCAGTCGATATCGTCTAGTTCACCACACCTGGTCTTTAACTGGCTCGGACTGGTCACCTTGTAATTGAGTGGTAAGGGAACTTTTGACAATGCTATAATCACTTCATTAATTGTCAAACATGAGGATAGCATCGAACACAGTGGACAAGGATGTGAACTTGTTTGGACACAATCATTGGCTTGAAATTGCCTTCAACAATGTTCAAGCCACCAGTAATGTGCTCACACAGTGGACGGTGTGATCTGAAAAGCAATAAAACTAATGGCAGATTTAAAATCATTATTTCTGGTGGTACAGCATGAAGTCACTTGGCGTGAATCATTTTCTAGCTATTTCTATAAAAAATGTTCTTTTTATTGGCTAGTGCTTCCCCAGTAACCATGGCAACAGCCAGTATAATCCATTTATTTAGGAATTAATGAAGATCTAACTCAGACGTGTCTGCCAACCGTCCATACTTATTACCTAATTTATGTATGTCATTATCTATTTCATACACTTGATATTCCTCATTTATTCCATATATTCATTCTTCTTTTCTTTCTTCCCCAGGTCACCAGTCGATGGAATGATATCCCACCGGAGCGAGACAGTTCCCAGGCACAGACAATCAAGGGACAACATTGTCGATCTCCATGGTGACAAGACCTCTTGATCCATTCGCACTGAATCTTGGACATAGATGGGCTCCTTAAGTGTTCCTCGGCTGGACGTCTCCGCTGGAAACTTGGATTAAAACAGGTGTTTCTGCCAATGTGATTAACACAATACAGTTCCTTCTGCGTGGGATAAAAGTTCAAGTGTTCAGTGACTACAGCGATGGCTAACAAACACATCATGGGGTACATTGAATAACTACACAAAAGATGTCAAGTTGTCGTCGTGCGAGGGCCACACACCGCTCCTATTACACTTGTGGGACATGGACAGGGAAATGTTGGTCCTACATCAATCCTGCCCATGTCATTTACATCTTCATGATATACTTCGTACACACCTTGGCAGCGTGCCCGGAGCTCTGCACGTGTCCGGGTCAGTCCAGTCAGGTCAGCTGCCTCGAGGCGGGACTCACAGAGATCCCGAGATCCCTGCCTCCGTCGCTGATAACCCTCGACTTAAGCAAGAACCAAATACACACTCTGACAGAATCCAGTCTCTCGTCACTACGTGGTGTCGTCAATCTCAAACTGAAGGATAACGAGATTGAGTCAATACACAATGGCGTGTTCTGATTTGTTGCATCACTTCAAACCCTGGACCTTGGTGGTAACAAGTTGACGGAATTGACAGAGTTCACGTTCCAAGGTGCGTCTGGATTACTACACCTGGACCTGACGTCCAATCAGCTAACAACTGTCGATGGTGCCTTCACAGGGATGTCAGAACTCTCCCGTCTAGAGCTACATAACAACGAGCTGACGGAAATCTCACAGGATATGTTTGCTAACCAGAAAAACCTGCGCTACCTTCTCCTCACAGAGAATAAAATAAGTAAAATAGACAAAAAAGCGTTCAAGAATCTGGAGAAATTAACATACTTGGTTCTCAAAGGGAACCCAATTTCACATGTGATGCGTTTCAAGTTCTACTCGGATTTTCTCTCTTACGTTGACTTATCGGAATGTGGATTAACTCATGTTCCACGTGGTTTACCGCACTCAATACGCTACCTTCAGCTACGTCGGAATAACATCACGATCATCAGACGTCACACCTTTCAAGATTGCCCGTTTGTCAGCATTCTTGTGCTTGACGAAAACGGAATAGCAGACATAAGTGATCAAACCTTCGAGCATATGACATACTTACAACAACTGTGGCTGAATAACAACAACCTGCGGAGGATCCCAAGTCACCTTCCGGTCAGTTTACAGCGACTGCTGATGGATTCAAACAACGTAGAGATCATCAGCGACGTTTTCCCGCAAGGTTCACAACTGAACACGTTATCGCTGATGGGTAACAACGTGAGTTACCTCTCGTACAATGCTCTACACAACATGCCTCTGCTACAGAATGCTGACTTCAGCAACAACCAAATTGTGCACATCTACGGAAACACGTTCAAGAACTCATCGCGGTTGGAAACCCTGCAACTGTCCAAAAACTCACTTCAGTACTTTCACAGCCATAGTTTTCATGGCTTGGCGATGCTACAAACTCTCTCCTTGGCTTACGTCCCGACTGTGATCTCAATACATGCAGATAGTTTCAAAGATCTGAGCTTACTTACCAAGCTGGATTTAGATAGTAGTCATTGGATTATACAAACCATTCTCTCAGGTTCAGAACTGTTGACTTCACTTGAGTCTGTTGAGGATCTCAGCATGCAGAGTTCAGATCTAACGACTTTCAGTGTAGAATTCTTGGACTATTTCCCAAAGCTGGAGACGTTGCACATTTCCAGCACTAGATGGCACTGTGATAAGTCTCTGATCTGGTTTAGAAACTGGCTTTTAGTGACGGAAATCCGTGTTGAGAACAAAGACGACATTACTTGTTTCTCTCCACACAATTTAAATGGCCGCTCGATCACCTCCCTCAGCGACCACGAGTTCGCGTCTACAACCACCTTGAAGATTTCCACATCAATACCCACACCGCCCGGTAGATTGAGTACATTTCCCATCGTTGTGCCTTCTAGTCCCACACCTAAAACCTCCAACGTACCTACAGTGGCTCCCCCTTGTGAGCAGGAAACCTCCACAGAGGGCAGCACCAGCTCAGAGGATTACTACGATTATTACAATAAGTTCGGTGAATCTGAGGAGGACGCTGACAATGTCAGACCTGACAGACCAGACAACCCTTATGATGTCGAGAGTTTGTATCATGACATCTACCCTGATGGGGAAGGTGGTGACACTAAATCCTCTCGGTATCCAACGTGGGAAGAAATTTTTAAGTCATCCACTCAGTCACCAGGTGGAGCCACCAGTAAATACTCCAATGGGGTTATAGACGGTAACCTTCAGATCCAACCAGTCTCAAAGAATGAGTTAGGTGGTGCAACCGACTTTCCGCCTTCTGCGAGAGAGGATGAGGCCGGGTCTGGTCCAGCGAAATCCACGATTGTTATCATTGTAGCGACGAGCATTGTCACAATCATTGTAGCTGTGGTTCTCATTGTTGTCATTGTTTACTTGTCTCGGAAAAGTCGAGGAAAGAAAAACGGTGCTGGTAAGGCAAAACAGAGAGCATCCAAGAAAAAGAAACGTGAAGGATTTCAAAATGGAATCAAGTATAAAAGTAGGAACGATGTCTTATATTTCATGCCTAAGAACCAAGATGGCAGTACCAGTGAATCTTTACAGACACAGAACAGTAAGGAAGGAATGACTTTGATACCAGGTCGGGATATCAACCACGAAGGTCTTCTACGAGTCTATAAATGGGAAGACTTCTAACCGTGGTCAGCCAGATGTATGTATACGTATATTTGACATTTTATTAGCTAGTATAATCATATTGTGAAGAATACGGTTCACTGGCCCGTATCAGGCCGAATGTCTGTGAGGTTGTGCTACAGACCAACAAGCCGGCAGTTCAATTCAAACTGTTTATTGTGGCGATAATTTCGATGATAACACTCACACCACAAACGGGGCCGCTCACACCTACGTCGGTGATTCCCAGTCGAATATCCTAAATATTATAGTCCTTTATATATATATGACAGTTTATACATCCACGTTATATCAGCTTTTAAATTCCTTTTATGCGATTACGGCCGTTCTTCTGGTTACAATATACAATGCGACCGTTCACTTGGACATCTACTTCTCAACTGCGCAGATAACTGGGGCCGAGGGACCATGTGTCTGTGTAATTTCCCGCCAGGTGTAAGCGGTGTTGTGATAGGTTGAATGTGTGGTGCAATGCGCTGATGTCACCGGGAAAGTGGGTTTCCCCGGCTCGTGTCAATACTTGTAATGCCTGTATCTGTGCACGTGATGTGTGGAGTATGTGTGTCAAGTTCTATGTTTAGAAGTCAGTGCATGTGAAGGTCAAGGTCGAGTAAACGGGGCCGAGTGTACTGAACTAGCGGGGCCGCAGGTGCGTGGTTTGACCTGTGTATGTAACCATAACTACATGGAGTTAATGCTTGTGATCGTATAGTATGTACCTGTCCTGTATGTAAGTCATGTAGAATGAATGTTTGTTGTGGAAATGTGTAGTGCGCGGGAGGGACGGGAGTTACAGTCGCTAAAATTACTACATAACACCCCTTCATTAATTCTACGCCCTCGGAATTACCCTCCCCGGACCCTACCGTCGCCAAAACTAAGCAATAAAAAGCTAAGAAGTCCTAAAGGTCAAACCCAAAAACACTCACACACACACGCCGCGCGAAATGAGAAAACACTTCATACAATAAAAATTCCTAACCGTCAAAATAAACGTCAGCAGTCAGTCCGTCAGCAGTCTCTACGATGATACATATACAAATACATGCATAACAATGACTGATGAAGAATGGAATGGAATGTATAAAGACAAAACTCCTCGACATTCTCTAATAGAATGGAAAAAATCACTCTTTAAAGTTCATCTCTGGAATAAAAATGGTGATTAAACTTAACTAAATTACATGTATAAAAACGAAATGCCGTGACTAGGATAAAATATATATACAACTATTTACACAAATAAACCTGTGACCAGGATGATTGGTCACCACTGGGCCGCATCAAAGGGGCCGAACAGTTCAGGGCCGAGCCTACTTCTCTTCCCGTTCACGCCTGCTGGCGGGAGGAGGCGGGGCCGCTGGCGATGCTTGTCGCATGAGCTGTAATTGTTCATCCGGGGGTAACCTCGGCAGGATGGACACTATTGTGGCCAAGAGTTCCCCCGGAATGGTCGGTGTAGATGGGGTCGTCGGAACTGTTGCTTCCGGAGTAGTTGGGGTCGATGCTGCTTGGAGCCGAGCGTTTTCCTGTTGGAGGTTAGCAACCCGATCCTCCAACTGAGTCATGCGAACTCGGAGCCGAAGATTCTCCTCGGACAGGGCGTCCGGGAACGTGGGCTGGTGGCGCTCATGTAGGGCGCCCATCCCAAAGCCGACAGACAGGCCGTTGTACTCTGGCCTGTCTGATGTGGTGGTCCAGGGCCGACAAGTACTCCCGACGTATCAGCCGTAAGTATTGGTGCGCCAAGTCGTCAGCGCGAGCGAGAGCCAGGGTCGGTAGATGCTCTTCCGGTTCTGACGGCAGAAGCAAGGGGTCGGCATTATGGGCGGCCTGTTCAAGGCGGGCCGTCCAAAAATCTTCATGGAACCCGAGGTAGTTCGGGAGCCGCTGGGCGTCCTCATCCCGTAGGAAGTCCGTGAGGTCGGGGTTCTGGCCGGGTAGCGCCTGCAGGCCGGGAAGCGAACGGGTCGCCAGACGTCTGCCGTGTTGCCGCAGGAATTGAAAGTCGGCCGCAAACTCGCCGGACCCATGAAACGGGAGACGCTCGTCGAGGTCCCTGTGGAGCGACTCAAGCTGCTCCGGGTCGTCCACTTGGAGTCGGGGCCGATCTCTATCAGTGCCGCGTGTCGGGACGGAGCACAGAGGTTCCACTTCCTCCGTGAGGTACGGCGGGAGCGGGACGGGTTCCACCATCCGTCGTGAAGGCTCTGGTGAGGATTCCGGGGTCGTAAACTGTGTCGGGGACGCACGTACAGGAGATCCGGGTGCAATCTCCCTGAGTGGAGGCGGCCGATCCTCAGCTGGACTCTTTGGCTCAGGAGTCTCCTTGCCGGTTGATGACGATACCGGTGTGGTATTCAGGGGTCGACTTGGGAGTGGCGGATACTCCTCAGGTGGAGGGACCAATCCCTCACGGACTCGGTAGTCCGTGACGTTAGAGGCCGTGGGTCGCTCCACAACCATCCGCCTGGGTATAATATCCGAAGGCCGAGCTCTAGACGGGGTCGAAGATGTCACTGTGGTGACCGGTCGGGTTGTCGCTGGCGATGCCACTGTCGCGAACGAAGCCGTCGTGACGACTGCTGAGGCCGAAACACCGGTGGTCGTTGTCGGGACCTCCTCCGCTGTGCTCACCGATGTTGTCTGGTAATTGATGGGCCGGACAAAGAAAATCGTGCTGGGTCGTCGAATTCGAACCCGCGTGTTCATGGTCTCAATGTCACTGACCATGCGGGTAAGCCGAATCTCGTCTGCCGGGGTCGAAGCACGATTGTACTCTAGTCGACGGAGTACCTGTTGCACTTCCGGGGCCGAGTTGGGCGGATATTGCTCAAAGAGCTCTGGCGCCATGTGCCAGATGCCGAACGTCAGGACGGTGTTGACATCCCTCCTGAAGATCAGGATGTTGGCCGGAACTCTTGGGGGTCGATAATTCGGGTTCGGCTGCATGTCGACTCTGCAGCGTAGCGCGAACCTGACGAGCATGGGGCCGGATGCCGATAGTCGTCCCTCCTGGTAGAACGGAAACGACGTCACGTGTTGCGGGGTCGCTTGGGACAGGTGCCGGAACATCTCCTCCTGGGCCAATGTCCGGAAGCCGTCGCGGGCCGGGCACACGAAGTAGCGTAAAAACGGAAAGTGGTACGCTAGAACGTGCGCGTCGAGACTCTGGGCCGTCCGGAAAGGTCCGCGTCGTGGCACGGAGGACCACTGTCGCTCTCCTGCTCCTTCCTCTTCGCCAATGCAGAAGGGGCACTCGTAGCGACCGTCTCCACGCTGTAGCGGAGCCAACGTAAGGAGGTTTCCCTCCGACAGGGTCGACTGTTCATCGAAGTTGTGGATATGGCCGTATCCAGCGCTCCGATTCCGTTTGCTGAGTGGAACCTTGTTCCAGTCTATGGGCCGAGTTCCGTAAGGCGTCACGGGAGGTGGCACCAATTCCATCAATTCCGCCACTTGCCGACGGAAAGTCGAGGTCGGGGCCGGAACAGCAGATCCGCCACTAGAGCGCGACGAACTGCTAGAGGTCGATCGGGCTCCCGCTCCATGTTTCTTCTTAAAAGAAGTATAAGTTCTCTTGTTTGGAGAACGGGAGGCCGCAGGTCGTGCTACCGCTGAACTGGAAGCGGGTGAAGTCGGGGCCGGAGCGATCGGGGCGATCACCTGATTTGCTGGGTCGGGTTGGCGGCTCGCTGTGGCGACTCGTTGAGCCTCTTGGGCCGCTTGTCGTGCCTCAATCGCACGCTGGACGATACTTCCGCCCTCCTCGAGTCGGCGGAAGCGTTCGGGGTCGATATTAAAAATGTCGTCCGGAGTCGGGCTCGGTGTATGGCGCTCTCCTCGTTGCGCCAGCTTGTTCCGGGCCGTTTTGGGTCGTGCTCCCTTCTCCGAACCACTCGCCGTGTCGCTGAGCGTGACTGGATCGCGCTGCTCAGGCTGCGAGTCGGGGCCGGACGAAGCTTCGTTGTCGGGGACGACTATAGGATGATCCGATTCATCCCCGGTGTCGATTACTTGGACGGTGATGTTATCGCCATCCAACTTGACTGTGCGGGGCCGATTATCACCTGGGTCGTTATTTTCCCGGTCGTCTCCGGGTTTGTCAGCCATGCTGACGGGCCGAAATTAGGTCGATGTACTCCCAAGTACTAACTAGGCTGGCTGTAACTAAGTCCCGATTTCTTCAAAACCAGCCTAGTTCAAATGCCGATACTCAAAGCCGAATTAACTCCAAAGTCTTGTGACCAGGATTTATACAATGTCACAGTTTATAGGCCGACAATTGTATTCGATTAGCACAGTTTCTGTATCAATAGTCTGTATTCTGGTAATCCGAAACTTTCGACAATAGTCCTTCTCCTCCAAAGTCTCAGGCGCGAGTGACCTGATTGCCGCTAATCTTCAATGCCGTACACAAAGATGCTGACAGCATCTCGATTCTTAGAACTGGGCCGGGGGGCGCTCTCTATCTGTATAGAAAACGTCTTCACGCTATGTATCATTGTTCCAAGCGTACACACAGCAAGGCGGGGCCGTCGCCAAGGAAACGCGGAGCGATCCTTCTCTGACCTCTTGGGTCAGTCCATTACGACAGTAGGGGTGTCCTCACACTGCCCAGATTTCCGTATGTCCATCTGCCGTCCCCTGGATAGCACGTTCCGAATCATTGTCTATTTATACTAGTCGACTGTTCGAATTACTGGGCTCTTTTTGCCCGACGACTCACTATTGTCTTTATCAGGGGAGACTTCATGTGGGTGCTGTAAACAGCTAAAATGTTTATTAGCGCTCGTGCGTGCCTTGTGAACTTATCAGTCTATCGTTCCTTCTCCCACAAATTAGCGCACAATAAACTACGGGGTCGAGTTGCTGTTTCACAGACGACACACAGTTATTAAAGGCTGAGATATGAATATCAATCACTCACAGGGGCGGACATCGTTCCATTCATTTTCAGCCAGTTCACAAGACGACGGGGCCGCAAATATTGTAGGGGTCGAAATTGCAATGAACTGGGTCGGTCACACCGCGGCGCTTTGAATATTTTGGGTGATGAATTTGATGACAGGCCGCATCTTGGCATGATAGCTATATAGTGACTGGTTCCCGTACCACTGGGCCGTTCCTCCGAATATTACATGGAGTGAGTAGAGGCTCTGTCGACGCATACTCCAGAACGAATCACACTATCACCTCTTCGACAACTAAGTGGCCTTACTCACGGTGTGACTGGTTATTATCCTCTTCGGCTGACACATGGATAGAAACTTTGCATGATATTTTAGTTAGTGCGTAACATACGCCTTGATCAATGGTACATGTTATACGGGGTCGAAACGTATATCATAATGCAACCAATTTTTCACCAGCATCATAATTATAATATCATATCTAGTGTGTATATAACGAGTTTGCCTCACTGACATCTTGTACATATTAAATGCATATATTGTTATTGTAATATAATATATTATTATTGGGAAAGACATGATATCATAGTCCATTAGACATGCATAATTCATCATCAATGATATCAATCAGATAACAAGGCCGGGGTTATCTGTATCGGGCCGGTTTGCGTGCGTTGCGTCTGGGTCGATTTGGTCGTGCAGGCGGGGGCGTAGCCTCGCTTGTCTCAGGGTCGGAAGATACCACAGGCTTTTGCCTGCGCGTCTTGCGTGCCGGTTTTGGAGTGTCGGAACTTGATCTACGTGATCTTTTCCGTTGCCGATGTCGACTTGAGCCGGATGAGGTCGGAGATCGCGATTGACGATCCTGGGTCGTTGGCGAATCAGACTCAGCTGTTTGGTCTGAATCGGTATGTCGATCTTGGACTGTTACCTCCCAAGGGTAATAGAACTCCTTGAGAAGTCCCATGGGGTCGGGTGACTGTTCTGGGTCGGACCTGCTTGACGACGTTGTGGGTCGTACAGGGTCGGAGTAGATGTGGGCCGCTTGGTTGTCACCTTCGTATGGCTTGAGCACATCCAGATGAACAACACGAGTGTTCCGAGGGTTGGAAACCAGGGCGATTCGGTAATCCACCTCGGTTACACAGTCGATGATCCTCCAGGGACCAGTCCAGGGCCGAGCGAACTTATTATTCTGCGTGAGTGGCAGATAATAATACCGGACCAGTTCGCCTGGTTGAAACTGGGGTCGTGGTTTTGCGTGGGCGTCATAACCCATCTTTTGCCGAATTGCCGCTTTTTCAAGATGGTCTTGGGCGAAACCGTGGGCCGTCCTGATGGCTTGCCGCAAATACTCCACATACTCCGGACCACACGGAGGTAGAGGCTCGGGGTCGTAGGTCGGAAACATGAGGTCGACTGGCAAGTTACACTCATGTCCATACACCATCAGATGCGGGGTGCATCCCGTGGACGAGTGTACTGAGGTTCGATAGGCCATTAACACATATGGCAGGTGCAAGTCCCAATCGTTTGCACGATCGCTGACGAATGCACTCAGCATGTTGAGCAATGTCCTGTTGAATCGCTCAACCTGGCCGTCGCTCTGGGGTCGGTATGGGGTCGTACGAATCTTCTTAGCGCCCAATAGACGCACAACATGCCGGAACAGGGACGACTCAAACTCAGTACCTTGATCGCTATGGACCGCTTTGGGGACACCGTGGTAGACTATCCACCGATTCACCAGGGTGTCGGCAACATTTTTGGCCGTATGTCGCCGTAGCGGAAAAGCGTCAGTGTACTTCGTAAAGTAGTCCGACACGACTAGTACATACCGATAGCCTCTTCCCGTGACCTTGTGGGTGTCGAGGATGTCCATCGCTATTCTGTCGAACGGCGCTCCTGTCGGTAGCTGTGTCAGGGGCGATCTTTTTGGGGCCGGTTTACCCTTGCGGGTCACACATTGCGGGCAGCGGGCACACCAGCGGGCGACGTCCAGCGCCAAGCCGGGCCAGTAGAATCGGCGCCTGACTCTCTCGATGGTACGCTGTATGCCGAGATGTCCGACAATCTTGAGGTCGTGTAGTTGGTGCAGAACTTGTGTCCTGAGTGCTACGGGGAGCACGGTTTGCACCACGGGCCGTCCAGCAGGGTCGGGTTTTATATGTCGAACCAGCACTCCGTCTTGTAGCGCCAGGAGGTTCCAGCGAGAAACAAGTGTCTTTACGTCCTCTCCTTGGCGGGCGACTTCTCGCGAGTCAGGCTTGGTGCCGGCTAGTATCCATTGCCGCACTTTTCCGACGCTGGGGTCGGCTTGCTGTGCCGCGACAATGTCCTGGGTCGAATAGTCCGAAAGCCACTTTTGTCCATCAAGTGTGGCGTCCAAAGCACGGACTTGAACAACTTGGCGTGCCGAAATTAGCTGGGGCAAGACCGGTGATGTTATCGAATCACTGTCCAGGAGGTCTGCCCTTGTCTGGGTCGGAACAACAGTTATCCGACGAACTGGAAGTTCTCCGGAACTTGTTTCTGGGTCGGTCGGAGGTGTGACGAGTCGTCCGGGACAGTCTTGGTGTTTGCAACTGTGGCACCGTGACAAGCCGTCGGCGTTACCGTGTAGTTTTCCGGGTCGATGCTCTATCCGAAAGTCATACTGCTGTAGCTTGGCGAGCCACCTAGCGAGCATGCCGTCGGCGTCGCTGTAGTTTTTCAGCCACCTCAGCGAGCTATGGTCGGTCCGGAGGAGGAATTTCCTACCCCAGAGGTAGTGCCGATAGTGTTGCACCATCTCAACTACTGCCAGTAGTTCCCGATAGGTGGTGCAATAGTTCCGCTGGGTCCGGGACAGGGTTTTACTGGCGAACCCGATGGGGATCTCCTTCCCGTTAACCCTTTGTGAGAGGGCACCTCCCACAGCAAAGCCGCTTGCGTCCGTGTCGAGGATGAAGTAGTCCTCCGGATCCTGGGTCGGATGAGCGAGCTTGGGCGCCTTGATGAGGGCGTCGCGGAGTCGCTGGAAAGCTCGTCGCTGGGCCGGTCCCCAAGTGAAGTGGCATTCACCTCGGGTAAGCGCTACGAGAGGTTCAGCGATCTCAGCGTAGTCCTTGATGAATCGCCTGTGGTAGTTGGCGAAACCAAGGAAAGCCCTGACGTCGGTGATCTCGCACGGGGTCGGCCATTCTCTGATGGCTTTAACTTTGTTGGGGTCGACTCGGATTCCTTGGCCGCTCACTATGAACCCTAAGTACAAGATTTCCCGTTGGAATAACTCACACTTCTTGGGCTGAAGTTTCAGGCCTGCCGATCTGATTCGATCCAGGACCGCTTCCAGGTTTGCGAGTGCCTGGTCGAATGTTCTGCCGTAAGCTATCACGTCGTCAAGATAGCACATACACCGGGTCCACAAGTAACCACGGAGTATGGTCTCCATAAGCCGTTCGAAGGTTGCCGGGGCGTTGCTAAGGCCGAATGGCATGACCTTAAACTGATAGAGTCCCTTCCTTGTGGCGAAGGCAGTCTTGGGTCTATCGCTGGGGTCGACTTCGACCTGCCAGTAGCCGGAGGCCAGGTCTAGGGCCGAGAAGTAGTTGGCGCCTGCCAGGGCGTCATGAGTGTCCTGAATGTTGGGCAAGGGATACGAGTCCTTGCGGGTGACATCATTCAGGAGCCGATAGTCGACACAGAAGCGTACTTGTCCGTTCTTCTTCCGCACGAGCACTACCTGTGCGCTCCAGGGCGAATCTGACGGCTCAATACACCCCAAGCAGAGCATCTTGTCGATCTCCTCGTCGATGATGCTTTGCTGCGCCTGAGGGACGCGTCGCTGTCGTTGTCGAATTGGGGCCGAGTTGCCGGTGTCGATCCTATGCTGGACGACTTGGGTCCGTCCCAGTTGGCCGTCTGGGTGCATAAATGTGTCCTGGTATTGGTGAACCAGGTTGGCGCAACGCCGATGCTGTTCCGGCGCTAGTCCGGCGCGATCCACCATTTCTTGTAGATGTGGCGGTAGGTCGCGGTAGTGACTGGCGTCTACCGTGGCCGGGTCAGGCTCCTCTCCGGGTCGTGGCAGAGCTCCGACGACACTTTCGACAGGGCTTGCTATGGCGACAGGGTCGGAACGGGTGAGCGTAATGCCGGTATCTGCTGGATTGACTACCGACACCTTTACGCACTGCCGATTCAGGGTCGTAAGTGTTCTCCCCATGATGAGGTCGGTTTCCTCGGGAAAGGTCGTAAGTGGCTGGACTATCCTCGGGTGTTGTCGAACTCGAACTCGGGAAGTCGGGACCAGCTCCACTATTGCTTCGCTGCGTGCGGGGACGGTGACAGCTCGTCGCACGGCCATTCTGACAACATTGGCCTCAATGTCTTTATGTGCGAACAGGATTTCTTTGTGTACCTGTATCGTCCCTTCACCGTAATTCACTACAGCGTGAGCTTGCCGAAAAAAGTTCATGCCGAGAATCATGTCGTCATGTATGTCAGCCACACAAAAGGTTACGACCATATGGTTGGTTCCGACCTGTATTGAGAGGTCGATCGGTCCATCGATCGGGCTTGACTGTCCGGTGACGTCACGAATAATAGCCGAAGTAGACCGCAAATGTCGCTGGTCAGCGGAGACGTGACGTAGCTGATCGCGTCGGAGCAGGGAGATCTGCGCTCCGGAGTCGAGTACAGCCTTTATCGTCTTGTTTCCGACGTGTACCGGCAACTTCCAGCATTTGTGATTGGTGGCGCTGGAGTTGTTGATGACAGCCGGAATTTCGGGGTCGTCTAGCGGTGGCCGGAAGAGTGTGTGAAGAGGCGGCAGTTTGGATTCCGGTCCACTCGGAAAAGCGTAGAATCCTCCGTCGTCGGAGATCCACTCAATCTCGGACATGCTGTCCGTTCCGGTGCCGTTGGCGGTCGGGGGTGACACCCCTTCAGGACGACGGTTTCCACGTGGTGGCCGTTGTGGCCGCGGTGCGGACACCCCTTCATGAAAAGAGGCCGATTTCGGGGTCGGAGCTTGACATTTTGTACACACCCCTTCAAGGAGCTGAGGTGTGGGCTGGGCCGGCTGCGGGGTCGTTATTGGTGTCGTTACCGGTACAGTAGTCGTGACAACCGCAGATGTGGAGCGGGGAACGTTGTCCTGTTGTCTGGAAGGTCCTTGCTCCTCAGCACCTTCCCCTACTGGTTTGACGACGGGGTCGGAGGTGTTGGTGGGGCCGGTTTAGTTTGGTTACCGGTTTGGTTAGGTACTGACAACACTTGAGCTGTCCTTCTGTCAGTACCGGGACCATTAGGCCGAAATGCTAGCGGTTTCATGCCGTTACGTACTAGCACATCCTTAAGCCGAAAGCACCGCATCCAGCGATGGCCGGGCTTCTTGCAAAAGAAGCAAACCATGGGTCGTCCGGGTTGCGGGGGTCGATCACCTTTCATCGGGGCCGTTGTTCGCAGGACAGAAAAGATAGCCGTTTCCTCGCATAGTCCATTCTCGTCACTAAGGACGCACTGGAAAGCTTCAGCCACCCACTCACGTGAGCTGGTCGGCACTGAGTGTTCGTCGCAACCTTGTAGGCCGGTAGTGTCACTGTCCGCGGGGTCGTAGTAGGCCGCCATTTGCTCTGGGGTTAGTGTTTCCCCCTGAGTAACTTGTCCCATGGCACAGGACAGTTCTTCATTGACAGGGTCGTCTTCCGCGTATCCGCTTGCGGAAATGTCAGCACGTCGTGTGCCTCGATGTCGATCTCTGGCTGTCCTCTGCTGACGACTCTCTACCTTGAGAACGGCCGTCAGTGCCTCACTGTAACTGTTAAAAGTGAGGGCACACAGTTTATCGGCAATGGGGTCGGGTTGGCCGTTCACGAATTGTGCAATTACAGTTCGTTGCCGCGACGTTGGCGTAACGTCATCGAACACTTGCTCCGCCAGGGCTTGGAGTCGCTCCATGTAGTGTTCCGCGTCCTCTTTTCGTTCCCGCTTGAGGAACGGGAAATCGTCCCGTTTGGACTGTCGACGGGGCTCGGGTTCCCAGCCCTCTAGGAGTTGGCGACGGAACTCTCCCCAGGGAGTCGCGACCGGGATATTTAGAGCTAGCGCTTTAGCGCGGCCGCGTAGCGTGCTCCGGAAGGTCGTCGTCTTGTTGAGGTCGGAGTAAGTGAAAGCCGCAGTAAACTGTTCGAAACTCCGAATGTATTGAGTGAGATTGCCCTCCTTGAAGGTCGCACGCCATTGAGCCATTTTAGCCGTAGCCAACGTTTGGGGCTCAGACGTGAGTCTCTGTGGCGTGGGCGTGTCAACACTCACCGCAACTGGTGTAGTCGCTGCAGTGGCCGTCGGAGTCGGAACAGCCGAAGTCGCCGGAGCCGTCGTATCTGGGCCGATCGGGGTCGCGTTAGCGGGGGCGGTCGGTGCTGTCGTCGTGGAGACGGCGAGCGATGCGGCGGGTGGTGCCGTCGTGTGACTGGGGTCGTGTGGTGCTTGTGCAGCGGGGGCCGGTTGACTGTATGGAGGCGTCACCCATGGTATCCCGACTGAGGGTGGGAATACAGCCGGTGGTGGATATCGGTATACCGATCCATCTGGGCATACACCATGGTACACTAATCCGGGTTGTGCACCATGATAGCCGGTGTCAGCTATCACGCTGGGAACGCCACCATATCCAGGCGGTGGGTTCGCGTAGCCGACATGCGGTGAATAGTATCCGACAGCTACTCCATTTGGAACACCACTTGTTGCGCCAGGGTATCCGACTGGCGGTACACCATATCCGTTGGTGTTTCCGACTGATTGTGAGATCGGAGGTCCGATCATTGGCACAACACTTTCTGCCGGAGCAGACACAACTTGATCTTGGGACGGATCGAAGCGCGGTTGTTCTCCGGTAGTCGGCGATGGTCGGTGCGTGATCGCCGCGGGAGCGCGTGTGTCGGAAGTCGGCGTGTCGGGGTCGCAGGGTCGGCGACTTGATGTCGAGGGTGCTTGTCGGGGTCGCGCTTGTCGCATGGTGGCGCGAGATTCCGTCATCGTGTCGCTGGGTCGTTGTTGTCGTAGAGGCGTCGCGATCCGGGTAGCGGTCGTCGCCAGGATGTCTTCGGATGTCGCTCCCGTCTGGCTGGGTCGTGTGTACTCTACCACCGTAGGCTCGGTCGGTATGCGTGAGTACATTTCTGGCGCGGGGTCGTGTTGTCTCGGCGTCATAGACGGCGCCAGGGGTCGATTGGCCGAATAAGCGTTCGGCGGGGTCGGTTCCGGAACATTGTCAGACTGACAAACCCACTGTCGTATCCGAGAGTTACTTGGTGGGTGCGTAACCATTGACGTGTCTATGGTTACCGGCCGAACGTTCACTGCTAATTGTTCTGGGTCGATATCACGATCTACGCTCGCTCTTTGACGTGAGCGCGTATAGTCTCTGTCGGCAAAGTCACTTTTCTGGGTCGCTCTAGCCGGCGTGGCCGAGTACGCTCTAGCGTGTGCACGCAGAATGTCACTTACTGTATGTGACGGCGCGAGCGGGTCTTCGTCTAGGAACTCCTGCACCAGGTCGGTAGGCGGCGAAAACGATCTCAGGGACGAATGGTCGCCGATGGAGTCGAAAAGGCCGGACGGTTGTTGCTCCTGCGACAGTGGAACTGTATCGCTCATGGCAACTGAGCGAGGGCCGGAAGGTCGGAAGGCCGGATTCGGATTGATCGTCACTTCATCATCCGTGGGGTCGAGTGGCTCACCGCGGGAGGCTCCCGGGGCCAATGCCATCAATGCCGGTCAGGTCTGGGTCGAAGATCCGAGACTAGCTCAGATCCTGGTCTACGGCGCCAATGTGAAGAATACGGTTCACTGGCCCGTATCAGGCCGAATGTCTGTGAGGTTGTGCTACAGACCAACAAGCCGGCAGTTCAATTCAAACTGTTTATTGTGGCGATAATTTCGATGATAACACTCACACCACAAACGGGGCCGCTCACACCTACGTCGGTGATTCCCAGTCGAATATCCTAAATATTATAGTCCTTTATATATATATGACAGTTTATACATCCACGTTATATCAGCTTTTAAATTCCTTTTATGCGATTACGGCCGTTCTTCTGGTTACAATATACAATGCGACCGTTCACTTGGACATCTACTTCTCAACTGCGCAGATAACTGGGGCCGAGGGACCATGTGTCTGTGTAATTTCCCGCCAGGTGTAAGCGGTGTTGTGATAGGTTGAATGTGTGGTGCAATGCGCTGATGTCACCGGGAAAGTGGGTTTCCCCGGCTCGTGTCAATACTTGTAATGCCTGTATCTGTGCACGTGATGTGTGGAGTATGTGTGTCAAGTTCTATGTTTAGAAGTCAGTGCATGTGAAGGTCAAGGTCGAGTAAACGGGGCCGAGTGTACTGAACTAGCGGGGCCGCAGGTGCGTGGTTTGACCTGTGTATGTAACCATAACTACATGGAGTTTATGCTTGTGATCGTATAGTATGTACCTGTCCTGTATGTAAGTCATGTAGAATGAATGTTTGTTGTGGAAATGTGTAGTGCGCGGGAGGGACGGGAGTTACAGTCGCTAAAATTACTACAATATATTATACCTCATGTGAGAATCACGCTCTGTGATTGGTCAATACACCTGAAGTAATACGCTCTGCTGCAGCCGACCGCAATAAACGATATACTAACTGGTTGGTAATTTGATATACTAGCCGGCAGCATCATTTGTCAATGACGTTTTATCAAAGCAAACATTCAGTATAATATAATAAATACAACCCTGTATGTTTATTGGTACTGCGAATTATTCCCCTCGTGAGACATTACCACCCTCGGCTAACGCCTCTCTCCACTCACCAGATCACAAGATCCAGGTGAAGATGACGCCGGACTATCCCTAGGAAGCAACAGTGGACATGTTGGAAGGCAGCACTGAGCCAGCATGGAGCGTGGCATTTCTGGTATGACTGGCTAGTAGATGTTGAGAGACTTGTGTGTTGCTGGTAAATTTGAGCAAGACAAATTGTGTATCGTACATTTGAGGTCGAGGATAACACATGAATCAACTAACTGGTTTCAATGGTGTTTTCACGAAGTACTGTCGATACTATGTATTATAATGTATCTATATCTATTTTGGTGCTTCAGGGAGGAAACACGTTGATCAACCCGACATAAAAACTGTCCTCTGCTGCCTGAGAAAGACGTCCCATGCATTTGCATATAATCCATTTCTGCTTAGTACTATTATGCCATTGGTTTTGGAGGATCAAATGAAGTCATATTGCCAAAATTTAATCTCGGTTTTGTTTTTCAAATAATTAACTATGAATTCGCGCTTCTCAGTATTGATTATCAAGATAATCAGGCTATGTATGTAACTGATGTTTGATACTTATTAAACACTCCTGCAAAGAATTATTTTACTCATTTACTGTTGGATTTTCTGTTTCCACCTAAACATGTGATGGAGCTTGGTGCAATCAATATAATTGTATGTGTTACAGCTGTGATAAAATAAACTCCACTGGTCAAGGCAGTGTCAATTGATTGACTCCAGTAATCAACATGCTTTGTAGAAGCTTTATCGACTCCAAAAACTAACAGATTTCATCATGCATGCTAGTATAGGGTGTGGACCTTTACTGTCGTCTGAAAATTTCCCTTCATGAAAGTCAACAGAAGTTCTACTCTACGGGCTATTGAATTTAGCCTTTGCATAACATAAAATTAGCCCAAGAGCTAAGTTAGTTTACAAGACAATTTTGGTTTTAAACATTGCATGTGACATATGACTTGATATTTACCAAAGTCGATTTTTATGGCACCATTAGGTGTGAATGCGTAATGTGCATATGACTATATATGTTCTTAAAACATTATGATGACGTCACACTATTGTGTGAAGTGTGGATTATTTTCGAGGAATCAACTAGAAGCTTTGGATTCTTAACGCACAATTTCCATCACTTTGAAAAGAATCAACGGTTAGTCATGGCACATGTTTATTTGCAGAGCTCACACATATTGGATAATTTCATGTACATAACCAGTACATGTGATATTACATATTACATAACGGAATTATTTCAAATTCAAGTTCAGAGTTATGTTGATTGGCAACAGGTCTTTGTTTCTGATGGGACATTCAGAGCTAGGATCTTGTACGAGCGGACAGCCAGAGAACGGTGACCAGTAGTTTCACATATCAGCTGCTCATCCATATCTTGTTCAAACATACGTGAAGCGGCTGTGGCGTTCAGGCGTTCATGCAAAGACGTGAGACAGTTTTCATCAACTCATTCTCTCCAATTGGTTGGCAGCTGAACCACACGTCGTCAACGGGTCGCACAAGTTGACGGAGGTAAAATGCCGGACTGCATTTAGTGGATGTTGGCCGATGACTGATGTATTTCTCATACACAGCAACGATACATCGCTGTGGGTTGGCCTTGTTTTCATACGCATGCACTGTTTTCGGCTCGACTTTACGGTGTTTCAAGCCTCCTTGGCGATTCTTAAATGTGTCCTCTACATATCGTAGATATCGGTCACCTTTACTGTCGACTTGGATAGACAGCTGAGAGTCAACAACACGTAGCTGACGATGCTCTTTGCCTGCACGGAACGCGAAGTGCAATCCGATGATATACAGAAGCGTATCAGCTAGCTTCCTCGGGGTATCCGTGGCAAGAACACCTTTGGACCACAGAAGCTCTTCTTCATCGGGTGTGATAATTTCAGCCTTCCTGCGAGGAGCACGTGTCCCACTGGCAGACAGTTCCTTCATGCGGGCATCCAATGTGTTCTTGAGAGGAGTGAATGTGTGTCATGGAGGAATTTGAACTCACGACCATTACTTTCCAGATAAAGTTGGAGCGACACGATGAGTTCATAAAGAGTTTCTGCTGGGTAGTTTTCTCCAGACGTCTTCTTCACTTCGATAACGAATCGGGACAAGGCGTAGCATAGCTCACCCTTTGTCATTTCAAGTAGTTCTGTACGTATTGGGCTCACGTCATCAGTTGCAGACTGTATGATACGGGTGTTACGTTCCGTCTTCCAGTCATTGAACAATCGTGCTGCCCACTTGAACTTTTCGGTTGTTATTTTAGAGAAACTGAAACAGAAAAAGAATTGAGTATATTTGCGAAAAACCCAAACAGAAGAAAATATTTAAAGAGTATATAGTGATTCATGATAATTTGATATAGGTTTTCGTTAAGAATGTGAAAGCTTTTGTGAACTGAACAAACAGCCTTTACAGCTTGTTGATATCATGAATGTGATATTTGCAGACCTTCACACATGCTACAGGAGAACCGCACATCTAATTTGAATAAAAGACATGCGTAACATCATTGAGGTGCTGCTTTTCAATGAGGGATTTTACGAAGGAATAATTGAGCCATATTACTTTACCATATTATTAGAGCATACCTTTTACGACTCTTTGTTGCTACGAGGCTGTCTGGAACGGGAACTGCAAATCTTGGTTTCACTGGTATGTCATCGCTGGAATTCGTCTGTGGCACAGGTGATGTCGTAAAATCTTCATAAGTGTTGTGGCACGATTCCGGCTCCAGGCAGCTAAGTTCTTCTTGATAGCTGCACAACGAACAGGCTATCATTATAACTTGACCAGATATGGTGATTTTTCAAAATTTTACAACAAAAATTTGACAACATTGTCGTTTATATCCATTATGCAAAGTGATCTTACCTGTTCTGTTTAAATGTCGGCATTCCACCCTGAGATGCCTTATCCAACGAAGCCTCGATTTTCTGGCATGTTTTCATGAGTTCGTCGTCTGAGATGTCAGAATATACAGGCCGATAGGCCGGACGACTGGGCCTAAAAGCATGAATCATAATTACTGTTAGTTTGATATATCAATTACCACAGAGTGTCATCATAGAAACATTTAAACAGATATACAGCAACTTCGAATAGTCAATACATACTGTTTCGGCACTCATAGTCCAATATCCAATTCGGAGAGTGTTTTGTCACCAATATTTTCGAGCATTTGTGCCGCATCGAACGCTTGATCGCTATCTACAGATGCATTCAAATCAAAACTGATTTTGCTCTGTGTGATGAAGATATCGTCATCGTCGCTTACTTGCGCCTGCATTTTGTCAGTGTGAAGTTGAGTGATTTTTGTGGGCTTCACGCAATTGTATTTATATCATGTCATTCGCAATGGTTCAGTGATATAAAGAATCCACGCTTTTTGTTGCGCGCATGCAGATTAGCAACGATTCAGTGATTTAAAGAACACATATTCTGTTTGCGCGCATGCAGAATTGTACGTTGGCTGAAAAGTGACATTGTAAGAAAAAACTCCTTTTTTCGGAGTAATCCTGACTTGTTCATGATTGACATAATTTGTGGAGAAATAACATTATTTACGTTGAAAAAAGCTTTATGTACGCAGAAAAAAACGCTATTGATGCAGAAAAAACCTTATTTACATGTATATAACATTATTGCGTGGAAATAACGTTATTTGCCCACAGCGACCAATGGAAAGATAAAAGCACGTATAAGCAGGATTTGGTTATTATATCACACACGGCGGGAGTGAATAATGTTATTTTTGGGTAAATAATGCTGTTTCCAAGTAAATAATGTTATTTATGCCTAAATAAAATTATTTCTCCATAAATAACTTTTTTCCCGCATAAATACATTTTTTATATGGGAATAAAGTCATTCACGCGTAAATTATGTTATTCGTATATCATGTATATCAGCCAGGATTACTTCGAGGAATACATTTTTTTGTTGCAATGTCATTTATAAGCCACCGTAGATTTGCAATGATTCAGTGAGTTAAATCCGCGGCCTCGAGCATTCAAATCAAAGAATCCACACTTTTTCGTCCTTTCTCCTAGACAGAGTAAATTGACATTTTGCGCAGGCAATGATTTCATCTGGCCACTACTTACTGATAGTTCTGAGGGAGACGTGTTCTGTTAGTCTTCGATGCCGTCTTTATGGGAATGAGTGTCGTGGAAATAATCGGAAATTGCTGGCCATTGAAACACGGCGGTAGAAATGACGGAGTTATGCGGCGGCATGTGTCAGAAATGCGTATTAATTTGATGCCACTGATGGATTTTCGCACATTGATGAGTCGGAGAAAAGTTGCGCAAAAAATACAATGTTTGAGGAAGGTAATATTGCCTTAATGTGGTCACCCACAGAGCTAGTTCCGTCAGTTACTGCAAAACACTTTTTGTTTTCTCCCAGTTCTGAATATAGGCAGCGACTTTTTGGCGTGGTTTGTTCGATATTGTTCATGCATTCTGCAATTTGTATGAGATTCGTGGAGGCCATCACTTAATTGCATTTCTGGTTTTTGCTCTTGAGACATCATTTGATTTTCATAGGTAGTGGAAAGCTACATAAAGGTAATAAACATTCATACAGGAAATCAATTTGCTATTTTATTGTCGTTTGTGATTCAGTAGAATAACACATTAAATTGACAAAACAATTCTTTCCTCAGTGCTTCTATAAAGTGTTGCTCTCAATTTCACATTATGGAATTCCAGGGTCAATACCACTAGAATGTTGTCATTGCCTCTCGATGTATTTTCCACTCAGAACTGCGTAGAGGTATTTTGGAGTTCAAGTATCTGATATCTCCCAGAATCCTTTGCCTGTCATGGTGAAGGACACTCCTGAAATCTCTTGCATGTTGTATGGATCTGTCACGGTTTGCATACGAAAAAGTGGTCAGGTTCAAACACGTGACACTTTCCCACATTTCCGAATCCTTGATAACGTTTGATATAAACTGTCAGCCTGCAGTTCACTGGTAAGTGGGCTTCTCTCAAAGTGGTCTCGATCAATGGTTATTAGGTATATATATTATAGCAGGGCAGATATCTGCACAAAGTTGTGTTTTGTTTTAGCAATGACCATTTGATTGTCCCTGAGAGGTCGTCAGTATTTTGCAGGGGGTGGCGACCTAATCTCATCTGCTGATAGGTCTGGCGATATGGGAAAACAGACAGATTGTCATGTGGATGGGATTGGAGAGATGGGGGGGGGGGGGTGTCCTCCAGATATCCACAGACAAATGGCAAATAAGAAATAGCATTAGTGGAAATATGTGCGTTTTCTGGAATTGCACGTTGAGTGTCTATTCTCGCTGGGTGGGATATTTGTGTTAAGATCAATGACTTGCAGACACAAATATCAAGCCCAGATGGATTTCAAATCCATTATCGTTGGTCAATACGACGTCTGCCATCATATTATGGGACTATTTCCCTTGTGGATCAATATCATGATCCAGATAGGGACGTGTATCTGACGCTGGTGAAGGCGATGAATTCTTGTCGGAAATGACGCATTGGTATCTCGGAAGTTGATTATTTCATGATATCTACATGTAGTTTTGGAATTTACGTATTCCTGAGTGAGTTGCTAGAATAGGTTAACATAACAGCAACATAGTTAAATATGTATTATTGGGGAAAATGGTGATAATCCACCCTATTCCATACTTTATGCTGATGTATTTGTGGAATTGGGTGGCCAAAAATATCCAATTAAATGTAGTGTTTACATTCTCAACACAATTCATTCACATTGACAATAATTCGTGATTGCTAAAACCTTGATTAGTGAAACATATTTGCTACTTCAATCACACGTAGTGTGGAGTACAAATACCATGAGTACAGTCGGAAGCTGGCGTATGAATACATAAGTGCTATGACCCGTGCACGTTTATTGTTCTTCGGGAAGTGAAGTGTTTCGTGTGTAGATGTGCCTGAAATGTCACTAATTGCGAGCGTTGTTTGATGGAATATTACTGGTATTCTTTTCATCACATCTGGTCTTATGTTTGCTTGGTCGACTCAACAATGGCTTTTTGTCAACGAAGTGAAGTCGACGCTACCATCTGATTGGCGTTCAGCTTCAGAAACGATTATTTCATGAAAGTTACTCGAGTCTTTTTTTGACACGCCCTCGACTTCATCAGTGGCAGTCATGTTCTATTAGCTAAGATAGTTGCAACAGACTATATTTTCTATAGTTAGAACCCAGACATCCTTGATACTGACATTTCTCACTTCTTGTACTTTACCGGAACACAGGCCAGGTTTGACACTTTGCAAGTGTAAAATTTTGGGGCAACTTTTGAAGTAATCATTTTGGATCAGTGATATGACATGTTATTATAGCTATGAAAGGCTCCACTATTTTAGATAGATGGAGTAGTTTGCACAGAGAGCATCAGCCTGTAATACTTTGTACAGATGTACAATCATGTATTCATTAGACCCCGGATCCTTGTTTTACATTTGGTTTTGAATACATGTCACATGCCATATTAGTTAAAACTGACTTTGGTTATATTTAAGATACATTCAAACTTGATATCCTGAACAAAATATCTAATTGTCTATCTGCCAATTTTAGAAATCTTGGAAATACCCTGAGTAGCATGAAACGTGTAGACATTCGCTACTTTATAGTTTGTATTACCATAATAATAATATTCACGTTTATAGAGGGTGTTTCATTAATTAAGGCATTTCAGTAGAAATGTTGCCCTAGACAAACATGTCTAAGGGTATTAGGGATGAACGCTGACATTGACCTGAAATTTTCTTGCCGAGTCATCATTTTTTTTTCATTTTCGTCGATATCTCGAAAATGGTGCATCATAGAGCGAAACAGACGTTATTTTTGGACCCGTGGCTGTAGATGATAATGTTTAATTAGTGATTAGGGATGTACTTTGACCTTGACCTGAATTTTTTTGTCGTGTCGGCATTTATCATTCCCGTCGATATCTTGGAAAGGGTGCTTAGTAGAGTTTTCTCTTTCTCGGGCTTCACACTGAGATGCGTCTAGTTTGGTTTCATTTTTAAGATTTCAGAAGCACCTAGATCAGACCGATCATGGTTCATGATGGAACAATATAATATACCATCAGATTCACTTTCTTTCAGGCTTATGCTGCGAGATACCTTGACCTCGACCAAATGCTCAGATGATTCTTTCAATATAAAGATTTATGGTCGGAACTGATGCTTATAGATAAACTGACTGAATAAATAAACTCTACACATAAATATGAATTAAATATTTTTATAAACATTATTGATCAAAAATGATTGCTGATAAAACAATTGATCAGATTTTCGCTACGCCATTGAAGGCCTTTCCTGCGGACATTGTCACCAAACGATCTGAAGTGGCGTGGACTATATATTGCCTCATTAGCATACGACCTAATTCACATACGCCCTTGTATCCACTGCTATGTGGGCGTTTTAACTTATGATATACAGGGATGATGCAGTCTGTTACTGGCATCGACAGTTGGTCAATTGATTTCATGAATACTAAGCTTGTATGGGGAGAACTTTTCTTGAAAAGGTGACCAGTGCTTTTCATTTAAAGAATGAAGAATGAATGTTTTCAGAGCTAATGATTGCACAAGAAGTATCTAGCTATGAACAGAATGGTGATAGCTGTATCGGAAAAAAATCCAATTCCAATTGAAATTCCAAAAATGAATTCATTCACAACTTTGAAACCTTATGAAGATTGTATGTGTTATCATGTGTTGAGTTGAATGCTAGATATTCTACAAATTTTACAAATTATAATTGAAAGTTCTATGTCACAATTATGTAGATTGCAGGTAATTTCAAGAGGGAATATACAGATTTGTGAGCGATTGTTAATGACGTGACCTGGTGACCTTGAGGGGAAAACAACCTAGGGGAAAACAACTTTATTTTTTTCGTGATCTGGGATCTTCCAATTATATCTTGATATTAATTACATGTACTGGTATATCTTGATATTAATTACATGTACTGGTATAACCTTCCCTATTGATGTGGTTTCTCTCGTGTTTGTTAACAATCGGTAGATCACCCAAACTACATGCTTGCCTCAAGTTGATATTTCGGTATCTTCGAAATTCACCTCCATGTGTGCTGAATGTTTCATGGAAAATGTCAGTAGGGTATTATATCATTGTGATGCATTTGGACTGCATATGGGTACATAAAAATATTGTTATTGTACAATAAGAATGTTTCTGATGACACCATCGTATCTTTGGATTATAATGTTTGACCGGGCTTTCTTTCTATCCCAAAATGTTTCTTGCTAGGTTTTTATTGTCATCATCAAAATCTAGTGGTGTTGGTGGTAATAGATTGATACTTACAGTCATACCACTAAGCTGGTGTCACTGCTGGTGACTTGTGATGAGTACATATTTTCTTATCGTACACCTAATGGTTTGTGTCGGATTTTGTTTTAATTTGTTGCTGGGCAGTTGTGCACAAATTCCATCAAAATTTACCAGGGACACATCTACATTCTACATACTGTTTGTCCCTCATGACGCTCGCGTGACTTTTGATTAAATGTTTGGTCTGGCTTTGTTTATTCTCCAAAATGTTTCATTCTAGGTTTTTATCGGCTTTATCAAAATCTTGTGGAGTTGGTGGTAATGGGTACATCTCAGTTAGATGTCAATGTACAAGTATCGATGCACTAATATTTCCACCTCAGAGCATGGAGAGAAGGGGAAGCCAGGCCCCCTGGTGAAGAGGAATTCAACCTCCGAGACTTCTTCTTGTGGTGTGTAAATGAAATTCATATTGTCTGTGGAAGTGTTGTTGTGTTCATCTACTTGTTTACATTACGATGCCATCATAATGCTCAGTGGATGTCATCATAATGCATGCATGAATCAATATATCTTTCTTGACAGAGGAGTTGCTGGCAGAAATTTCTGATGGACATGTCACCAATCAAGGCATGTTAAGATATATGATACATAGATAATCTATTCAAATCGTTGATTCAATATCAACTTTTCTTCCTTTGTATTCTATATTATGAACGCAGATAGACTCAGCAGAACGTCGTGAGAACCTACACAAGGTTGAGGTTCTTGAAATCGTTCTTGGTGTGCTTATTATGACATGATATATTCCGCAAAGATAAAGCAAATACTGTTTTTATCCTTATAATATACAGCTTAATCATGCAATGTACAGCAACACAAGTTCTCCCCTCTTCAGTTTGTTTGAAGTTGTTCTTGCAATGGTAATGTTTAATATATTTCTCTCTAGTTTTCAGTTTGACTCCATTTTAATATCAAGTTAGTTGTCCCAAAATCGCCATTGTTGTTGTTTCATTGTGACAGTACATTTTGTGTTCCAGTAATTATTAGCTCTCAAAGGATGAACTGTTGTCATCATTTTAACATTAGTTCTCGTTGCTCAAGCTTGGTATACATGAAGTCGATTGGCCGACTGATTAGGCCAGTAACAAACTGTACCTTCTCTGGACATCAACATTGAACTAAGCCACACAGCGCTGGATACAAGGACGTATGTAAATTGCCAATGGCCGTGTGGTGATGATGCTTCAGATATTTCTGCCACATCGGAAACTTTAGTGGCAATGTTTACAAGGAATGTGCGAGGTTTAAGAAGGGATATATGTATCACAGTGGTCAACCTTCAGGGAGAAGGTCAGATAAAAGCAGCAAACACTAAAATACATAATTGGCGTATATTTATATATCATTTCGATTTTATATTCATGTGCAGGAAGCACACACCCAATCACACTCATACTCGCATCAGTTACTATTTAACTACAAGTATTCTTCTTACACAGCAAGACCCATCAGTCATCAGTCCACGTGGTCAAGGTACCAGATAACATAATATGACTTCACTACGTGCTTTTCGTTATCATGAGATAATAAGAAACAAAATGAGCAAATGTCAAAATGTCAGGGTATCATTATACTCCAGGTAACTGATAATTCTAAGATCGTCAGGCAATCGGATTTTTGCGGATCTGACATGTTTCACAGGGAATAACAAGAACTATCAGTAGGGAGAATGTCTGAGTTCCAACAAAAACACGTTGTCTGCTGAGACTATCCTAGCTAATAGGACATAACCGCGACCCTGTTCATTAGTTGACCCGGTTCATGCTAGGATCATTTCCATAGGTGATGGTCACGTTTTGGCTGGCGCGGGATCAATTGACGCCATTATTACCTTAGTTATTATGGTATTGACCCGACAACCAGCAGACCGAGTTGCTATGAGTTCAGATGGCAATGATATTGATGTAATGATAACTGTGACATGTTTTCCACTAACTAGTTTTGTATTGAGCTTCATAAATATGACAAGCATCTTCATTGACTATTGACGCCTACTCCAGCATAGACAGTCCTCCTCCAACGCGCAGACAAAGTCGAGCCCGCCTCAACAAAGGCTCAATTAATTTTCTGGGAACGATCGAGTCTGACACTAGACGCCAATCGAATACTAGCGTCGACTCCACTTCGTTGCCAAAAAGGTTGGTCATTGTGGGGTCGACTAAGTCAACATGAGAGCATATGTGATAGAAAAGAAACTATTAATGTTGCACAAAGGATGAGTTAGTACATTCCATTAATCATCACTTGCAATCATCGACGTTTTTGCAGGCCAGTGGACACATGAGTGTAAAACACTCCACATTCCTAATAACAAATAAAATACACTAGTCATAGCACTTACGTATTCATACGCCTGTACTCATGGTCTATATACTTCGCACTGCATGTGATTGAAATAGCAAATTTACTTCACTAATAACCATTTTGACAGCAATGAATCATTTTCAATGAGACAATGACTTGTGTTGATAATGTAAACACTACATTTGATTGGATATTTTTGGCCACACTATTCCACAAATACACCAACAAAAATTATGCATTAGGGTGGCAGGCCTATGTCCTTTAATGATATTGATGTTTGGCAAATTATCTCAACACTGTGCGTTTTATGGGCAAACAATCAACGTTTTCCTCCTGTTTTTCCCCTCTTGTATTAAGTCATGAGGCACAAATTCATTCCAAAATTAGAAATTATCAAGATTACAACTGAATGGCACTTCGATATATCACTGCGTCATTTCCGAAAATAATTCCTGGTCTTTACCAGCGTTCTCTAAGTCACCAGACACTGTCCTATCTGGATCATGGTATTGATCCGCAAAGGAAATAGTCCCGCCACAGGACGGCAGACGTCATATTGACAAACGATAATGATGGGTTTTAACTCCATCTAGACTTCATATTTGTGTCTTCAAACCATTGATCATAACACAAATATCAGCCCACCCAGCAGGAATAAATACCCGACGTGCTTCATCAAAAAATACATACAATTCTGCTACTATTATGTTTTTATCTTTTGTTTTGTTTCTGCATATCTGTTTTGTTTCCGCAGAAGTTTGCCCCCATTTCTCCAGCCCTACTCACATGACAATTTTGCCATTATCCGATATCTCTGGTCATATCAATGGATGAGATAAGGTTGCCACCCCTTGCGAAATACTAAACACCCACCAGGGACAATTAAATAATCATTGTTCCAACAGGAGGACAGATCTGCATTACCACTGTTCACAAACTGAGACCTCTGATCAGAGAACACCTTTGAAGAGAGACCAGTTCACTGTTGCGTTGTTCCAATTTAAAAACCAGAATGTTTGGAAGGATCCACGAATACAAGGTACATTGCCTGGTATGATTACCCAAGATGAAAATTGTTGTATTAGTAAACCGTTATCTTGTAAAAAAAAAGACGACTTCTGAAAAATTTGGGACAACTTCTGAATTGTTGTGTTTGAAACCCGTTATAAACAATCACTCCAAACTTTTACTTCAAGCAATAACTCCTAAATCTCGAATGAAACTGTACTTGTATCCAATTTAGTTCTCCTGGGTGATATACCTTCACAATTTTTGTTTTGAACTGCTGTAAAAATGTTTTGATCAAATACATCAGGCATTGCCTGCATACCTCAGCGAACATCACAATATCTGTCCTATACTTAAAACCATAACATGCCGTTGCCCACATATTCCATGATCCTGAATAGACCAGCGAAAATGGCCATACCTCAATCAATCGTTTGATAGCAGTTATTGACGAATTAGGAGTGAGAGAGATTATCTAGACGTCTGGAATTTTGTGAGGAAGGGGGGGGGGGTGGTGAGAGGGGCGACAATCCGACCTACTCCGTATTCGTGGGTAACCCAGGCACACAGTGTGACTGGTTCATCTTAATTACATGAGCATTCCTCAAGTCCCAAAGGTTCGGGTTCTGCTGAAATGACCACCTTGCGAAGGATATAGTGATTAGATGGGAAGCAGGCTCTGTCGGATAAAGTTAGAATGCTGTACAGTAATGCAGGATCTATTTGCTGATTTTGGTATTGATCTATTTTCGTATTTCGATTTTTTTCGCATATATCGGTTATGCAATGCATTATTTTCATATGGTCCTTTGAGTGTTTTTGTTCAATACACAGCTCCAATATGAAACACCTTTCACAAGATGTTATTCGCAAAATACCTGAGAACGCTCCAAGCAATAACTCCTAAATCTCGAATGAAACTATACTTACATCCAATTTAGTTTTCCTGGGTGATATACCTTCACAATTTTTGTTTTGAACTGCTGTAAAAATGTTTTGATCAAATACAACAGGCATTGCCTGCATACCTCAGCGAACATCACAATATCTGTCCTATACTTAAAACCATAACATGCCGTTGCCCACATATTCCATGATCCTGAATAGACCAGCGAAAATGGCCATACCTCAATCAATCGTTTGATAGCAGTTATTGACGAATTAGGAGTGAGAGAGATTATCTAGACGTCTGGAATTTTGTGAGGAAGGGGGGGGGGGAGGGGGTGAGAGTCGCGACAATCCGCCCTACTCCGTATCCGTGGGTAACCCAGGCACACAGTGTGACTCAAGTCCCAAAGGGTCGGGTTCTGCCGAAATGACCACCTTGCGAAGGATATAGTGATTAGATGGGAAGCAGGCTCTGTCGGATAAAGTTAGAATGCTGTACAGTAATGCAGGATCTATTTGCTGATTTTGGTATTGATCTATTTTTGTATTTCGATTTTTTTCGCATATATCAGTTAATTATGCAATGCATTATTTTCATATGGCCTTTGAGTGTTTTTGTTCAATACACAGCTCCAATATGAAACACCTTTCACAAGATGTTATTCGCAAAATACCTGAGACCTATCTGAAATAACTCACGTCTGAAACACCACATATATTTTGCGTTTTTGTCCCACCATCTTCGGGCGCTGCACCCCTACTCCCCACGTCTTCCCACAACCATCTTCCACGCAATAACCTAGTTATTGCTTCCCAACCCTCCAATGTTATTACACGGCGGGCATGCAGCACGTAGGTAGCTAGCATTTTGTTATTTCTGGAAACAAGTGCATGTGGTGGGTTTGTTTTTAAGCGGGTATTCTTCCCGTACAAAGTCAACAGCATAAGTCACGACTCTTGCCCGGAATGTTTTCAGAAGTTTACCATCCACTCATTCCAGCATGATCACAGATTACCAATGACGCAGGATGTTTTTGTAAGTTTAAGTAGCAGATTTGAGTACAGCTTGAGTAGGAAATTAACAGCAGAGTTAGACATATATAATATATCTCGGTGTGTTCAGACATGCTGGTAATTGGCTATTTGCGTCTGTAGCTTTGGAAAACGCTCCTCGCTGGTACTAAATCACATTTCCAAGACAAACAAACTGTTGTAGTGTGTATTCATAATATAACCAGAATATTCATCATCAACCCAACAACTGATGTGGTCAATCAACTTTCATATAAGACCAATATAATAGATAACAAATAAATTTTCATCAAAATGAAGTATTCCAATGACAATACAAACAAAGTTCGATTTGAACACCACTCTCTCGCCAGATATAACTTCACTGAGATGTTTTTATGCAAGAAAACCCAACGTCACCATCCAATCCATCGCGCCTATAAGGATGACCTTTACCGTTTAGACATTTTTTTTTAGATTTTTGACTTCCTGGGAGACTACTGCTTGTTAAAACATGCCACTCTTGCATGCAAACCGCGACATAGTGTAATCTGTACAGGATGCAAGAGGTTTCATGAGTGCCCTTCACCACGACAGGCAGGGAATTGTGGGAGATATCAGATCCTCGACCTCCAAAGTAGTCTCAGTTCTGAGTGGACAGGTCATCGAGAGCTAAAAGCAACATTCTAGGGGTAATGGTACTGGAATTATCATGATGTGAAAATAATTGCGGCACTTTTGAGAACCACTGAGCAATGCATAATGTTTTTGTTAGTATCAATCTTATCACAAAATTTGTTGTATGGCAGTTCACGTAGTTTCAATGTTTTTCGCATACATGTTTCTATTTTCTATGAATAAAAAAATGATTTGTGCAAAGAATCATGCACCCACAAATCACATAAACCTCCAAATCGCAGAATGTATGAACCCCATCCAATCAACCATGGCAAATGTCGATGCATAAATTCGAAGCTGAGAGAAAACGTCGAGTGTGTTCAAGTAACTGACGGAACTGGTTCTGTGTTTGACCACATTCTCCTTCCTCAAACATTTTTTTTTTCGCAACTTTTTCCCGCCTCCTCAATTTTCGAAAATCCATCAGCCGCGTAAAATCAATACCCATCGTCGTGTGTAAGCGACATTTCTGACACATGCCGCCGCATAATTCCGTCATTTCTGCCGCCGTGTTTCAATGGCCGGCAATTTCCGATTATTCCCACGACACTTATTCCCATAAAGACGAACCTGAAGACCGACAGAATACGTCTCCCTCGAAACTATCAGTAAAAAGTGGCCAAATGAAATCATTGCCCATGCAAAATGTGCTGAAGGATATTGAATAACCAGATAGTTCAGGAGACAAGGAACGTATTGATTTACCACCGTGCTGGGCAAGGAGCCGATTATCTGTTTCCAGTCAGCTTCTGGGTTCAGGAGTGAGGTGGAGTTCTGGAGAAAGACATGGATGATCCACGAAAAAGTAGTATGAGTATGTTTTATCAACTTTCAATAAAGGTATCAAACTTGCTCCATTCCCAAGATTCAAACGAAAACAAATTCCATACCATTTTTACGTATTCAATTCTTCAATTTCCTAAGAGGGTTCATTTCTACTCAATCCCTAATCATTAGGACGGCCCTGTTACTCTTCTACTTCTTTCATCCCAACTATTGTCCGCACACAAACATGACAGCGTGGATAGATATGACACCATGTCAATAAGCTCACGGATTACTCACAATTCACCAATTCGTCATGTCTGAGGGGAAACCCGACGAAAACCTGACGGGGAGATCATACGCTACAACTAGTATAATTATACGCCTTTCCCTTCCAAACTTTAACTACTCAGCTAACCCGTGCAGGATGCATGCGCAGGTCAAGTGTCTTTAGAAAGCTAGCCACTCCCCAGTGACACCACGCCCAGTCCGTCACCCCGACCCTGAGAAACACCCCAAACGTCCACTATCTTCTCCTATAGATGTTGGACAGATCAATCAAATCTCATCCCCATGTGCAGATTTGCCCTAATTCAAACATGTTCGCTCCTTCTCTAGGCCCCATTTAACGTGAAAGGACTTTTCTTTATCTACAGCTGACCGCCCAACAGCAATTATTGATTCTCTGATGTCTTGAATCTTGATGTGTGATTTAGACCCTCAACTTTCATCCGATTTTCATCCCATTTTCACAATAGTCAGTCCAATGAGAATAGAGAATAGCATGAGAATAGCATTTTTTGCCAAACTGGAATTGATCTGCATCAATTGATTTTGTGACGATAGTAAGAAAATGTATGTATATTGTGCTGAATAGAGGTTGCAATACTAAAATGATATGGTAATTATACTGGTTGGTAATTACATACTGGTAATTATGTTGTTAATCCAACCAGATGTGTGGAATCACCATGTCTGAGTACTCCACTTGGCGGAGTCACAGATAATAACAATTTCTGGCTTTCCTTTCCTCAAGAGATTCATCAATTTCCATCACATTGAAATCTTCAATAAAATACAGCTATCCAAGGAAGCACTGCTGCATGTGTCACACTGTCAATTTCAATTCAGAAAAAAATTGGTACATGAATATTTTGATCGCTGGACAACTGTGAATGATAAATCACTGTGCCCACAGCTCATCAATTATGGGCAGATTCATATCAAAACACGAAATCAGCATTACATTTCAAGGCCTATGATTGTAATTATTCATGAGTATTTCAAGGTATTTTTGAAGGTCTCTAATTTAGACATACCACTACAATCTTTTCATATAAAGACCTATTTTGGACATCCGATGGTGGACTCCCAAGTTGTCAAGGCAACACGATTAGGGCCATTATCAGGACTGTGGGACCAGATCACTAGATTTTACACCACCTGCGACCCAAGTCTGTGAAAACATCATCACTATTGGGCAGCCGGTGTAGGGCGATATCACTGAAGTAGAGTGTATTATCACACGAGATACATCATCCGCCACCCTGAACCAAAAAAAAATATCAGGATAAAGCCCTTGTCTTATCATCGGAGGTGACAGTTGTGGCACCTTACCCACATGTACCCCACCAACAAAAATACACTCCAATGACTGACCAGATACTAGATATAGATGTAATGGCCCCCAAATCGCTGCTTGAATATGACCCCGAACTGTTCGAGCCTAATATCTGATAACGAAAGCTGGGCAGGGCATGACTGATGGGAGGTGATATGTTGGGATCAGTCAGTCCCTCGCACCACCTGGGGTCCTGGTGAAGTTGGACAATTCAGAGGATGTACAGGGTACACCACTCCATTCAACATGCACGCCCACTCGAATAGGGTGATAATGAATTATTTACTGGATCTTTGTAAGGTAAGGAGACACTTTGAAACACAAGATAAAATAGGTGGCTCAGTTCATTAATTCAACTCCACTTGGAAATCTGTGTCTTACCACAGGCCTTATCTGAACAGAGATGAGCATGTGCTGAAATTCTAGCTGATCAGAAGTCTGTCTGTATTTGCTTTATAAAGCCAGCCCCCCCCCCCCAGAACACAAAAGTAAGAGTCCCTTGTGACAGCCACTCATGGTGTCAAGTTATCGGCCTCCAGCCCCTCTGTTTTATG
Organism: Terebella lapidaria; assembly: GCA_949152475.1. Taxonomy (NCBI): domain Eukaryota; kingdom Metazoa; phylum Annelida; class Polychaeta; order Terebellida; family Terebellidae; genus Terebella; species Terebella lapidaria. The sequence continues at coordinate 27,944,364 of OX424567.1, forward strand.
TATGGATTGGTCATTTATTTAACCCCCTGGGCATCGGCTTACTCTCAGTCATCAATCGCCTCTTTGTGACCTTACTTGTCCCGATACCAATATCATACCAAACGCCCCCACCCCCTCCCTATGCCCCTTTTGCCAGGCACATCGACACATTCCTTCTCGCCAGAACCTTTGGGCAGTTTGAGTCTGAGTTGCATGGATTCAAACTAAGTGAGCAGTTACCATATTACGTTGTCATATCATAATTAAAATGAATAATGCCATGTTAAACATACAGTTTTGAGTTTACTAGGCGTTTTGTGTGTGATAAAAAACAATTGACCAGGTGACTGACACTCCCGATTACTCTGATGAAAGGAAACAAGGAGAACTTGCTATTGATGTCCAACGGTTTTGATGTCCAGGGTTGTACTGTTGGAATTCACTGTTCGAGTGTCAGGTCTCTTGTTACATGATCGTTTAAACTTCAGACTCGTTGGACGTCTCGTTGGTATATCTCACCCTCTCGACTGAACAAGCCATGGGACTGCAGGGAACGAGGTGATAATCACTCTGTCTGGGTCTCTGTGGAACGGGTATCACTTTCTGTTGCATCATCTCACACAACTGTCAGGATATGTCGGGTCTGATGGTAACGTGAGAGTGAAAGTCATTTATCATTTTCTAAGTGTGGCAGGTGTCTTTTCCGCGTCAATGTTTTGATATCTCATTCGTGTACCACGGAGACTTCACGCCTTGGAGGCAAACTTCACATGCTGTGAGACAAGGTGCTCAGTTGATAATTAGTATTGGAAAATTCCTTGATATGTGATTAGAAGTCGCCGAAACATATAAAATATACATGATGTTTTGATGCCCGAGGCCATCAATCTATATTTGCCAGTGCAGATCTTACAATGTGCGGCAGATAACTTTGTGACATCGTATGTCACGCACTCTTCCAGTGCACCCCAAAGACCAGAGACGAAGTACTGTGTGGACCCTGTGTTCGATTGAACAGACCTCAAGAACACAGGGCCAGTCACAGCTACCAGTAATTCACAACTGACTGGAAAATATTTCGTGCCGTCTCGTGCATGTCAATTCCGAATGCATTGACTTCGCCACTATGGTTTTGTATGAGATGGTCATCTTTGTATGAGATGGTCTTTCGATTCATCGCACACAATGTTTTGTCGCCAATGTTTGCCCACTGCTTAGTAGGTTTCCATCTGCGGCCACATCCAACATTGGAATTGTGCACAAACGCAGAAAATGATACAGCACGGATTCTTCGTTCATTCGCGAGATGAACACATCAATGTAACGTCAAATGGTTCATCAGATAGAGAATTATTCTTCACAGATTGCCTCGGTGTGGTCAAGGTCAAATGACCATCTTTGAATACACGGAAGTCACTTTTCTCAAACAGTTTGCCGTTGTTTGGTATGATTTTGTATTTCGCTACACCACACAATATTGGAGTCAATAAACTTGTCCTAAACTGGACGGAATAACCTTAGTCAGGAGGTGCACTTTGGTAAATCCACACTTGCAATCCATTTCATCGAATGCGCGTGAAATTCAGGTGAAAACTTCATAATTCATGTAAAACACTGACAATTCTCAGATGAAAGATGGATCAATTGATAATACAAATACTGCTATCAGGTTGACCATGTTGACACACACACAACACGCCATGTAATCCTGCACATTCACGTGTTTTCATGGTAATGTTGCCGTCAGCTTGGAGTGAAATTTGATAAAAGCCGGAAATTGTTTCACTGTGACCCCTTGAAGGTAAACACAGACGAGTGACCAAAAATAAATTGGTCCTCCGATACCGTCTTCATGATCAAGTGATCTCTAGTAATTTCTCAAATGCAACACCACACCATCAATCAACCACAACAATCCTTTTCACCCATTTTTTTTATTTAATTTTAACAAGAAGCATGTAATTTTATTAACAATTTATTTGTTTGAGAAAATTATTCCACATCATCATGGGGACACTCAGTCAATATTCTGAAACTTTTTATTTCCGGAACGCTGCCTACAAGGCATTTATATTATCAAATATCTATGGCATCTGTAATATCTGAAAGACGTATTTAGTTGGTTGTGTGGCCGGGAATTGTCTCCATTTTTCATAAAATCGTCAATCTCGTCACTCGCACGCACAGAGAGCGCAGTCAATAGCTCTTAGTGGGTTTAACTCAACAGATATCACAAGCTTGCCGGAAATTAAGTCAGCATGGGCGATATTGATCTAGAGAACATTAAGGTTTAGCACGTTCCTTGTACACGGCAGGAACGTGCTAAACCACGCTTTGACAAAACAGATGATCCTAACGGATTCCACTCAATAAGTAAACTGTTTTTTTTATTCTCTTCACTTGATCTGAATAGTGTCTTCATGTGAAAGAGTAGATGCTCAAAATTTCTTTGATCTTTTGAGTAGGAAAGAAAACTAACAATGTCTGGATGCTACTTTCATAGGTTGTTGGGCAGTTTTATACTCATTCCACCAGTAGAAACTACTTCACTCCACACACTGTCTGCCCCTGATGACGCCAGTGTATCTTTGGATGAACTATTCGGTGGGCTTTGTTTCTTCTCCGAAATGTTGTATTTTACGTTTGCTTTTGTCATCATTGAAATCTAGTTGTGGTGGTAAAATATGTTGATACATAGCATTGATGCTCATAATTTAAAACACCATTATCTGTCTTCTTTTCACTCTTATGTCCTACTTACCACATTTTCTTGTCTTGAGTGCACCAACACCAACATTGACGTTCGAATTTGGAAATATTTTAGGTTGATTAAAAGAAAAGAAGTAACGACTGTTAGGGATATGCATGTAATGCATATTTTATATCTGAAAATATGTGACTTACAAACAGCATTGCTCATTCTAGTGTTTTTTTCTAACATGGTGCATATTTTATCGGCAATTAAATGCTAATGGCCACGGAGCAATAGCTCTGTGTTTGCATAGCTAGCCAAGTTATAATGTGACCTTAGGTGACCTTTAAATGTGACCTTCTAACTGACTAGCTGTTCTGGTAAAATCGATACCACCTCGTTCATTCCTTTGTGTCGTTTTACAGGATATTTCTACAAGTTGGTTTACTTAACCATGGTTACAAATGTTTTTTTTTTCAGGATATATAACGAACCGTTTGATCGACAATATGGACTTATACTAATAGTGCATATGACAACGAAAAGCATAAATTAGAAACTATTGAAAACCGTTTCAAATTAACACCATGAATGCGTGCACCATACGTGCAAAGTCTAAGTATCTGCAATGATAAAACCTCTGATATTGCACGTTATGATAATAGCTCATTTCTTTTCGAACCAGGAGTCCAAAGCCTAATAGTCACATATCCATGCAGCTTGTCCAATGTGTCTACTTATCTCAACATGGGAGTAAAAGATAGTCCACCTGCCCCAGGGACATGGGATGTTTACATATGCTGCTAATTTCACCATTAACTACTACGTATGTTACTGAGAGTCAGTCCTGTTGTCTCAGGAATAACATGTATGGGGACAGAGGCTAATACCCTCGCCTTGACCCGTGAACATGGACAGCAGGCCGTTAAATATCAGCAGCTAATCCACCGGCTTCTCATATCATAATGACCACACCTATGAATCACCTATGAGAATATTTTATGAGGTACCCAATTTCCAAACAATTAAGCGATCCTTATGCGGCAGGCAGAATGAACATATTATGGTCGAATACATTAATTCGCATTCGAGGTTAAATTGTAAGTGAATGGCATTTTTCGAGAATTCAACCAAACATTAGAGTCACACTCCCAAGTAATCAAGACCACATTCATTTAGAGGACGATGTTCGGTGTATTTTGTTGATGGTGCAACATCTGAATTTTAGCCATCAAAAACTCCAAAGTATACAAAACAGTCTTCAATTCCTCAAGACGAAGGTAAAATTTCAACAAAAAATATTGCAGAAGGGGCTACTGCTAAGAACTAAAAACGAACATCAAGCAAGTTCCCACACACAGTGACAATTGTTACTGAGCGAAAACACATACATTCGCGAATGCAAATACATGAAAATATTTAATCATTCAACAGTAACTAGGCAAATATCTCTCAAGCTATTTGATTCCTTGTGATTTACACGCATCATTGTTTACAACTCATCACAAATCTGAAAAGGTTCAGAGAAATATGGTACAGATCATTGAAACCTTTTAAATTTAACAGATTAGAGCCCACGTGTTACGATGTACCGACATTTGACACGTACCAGTGATGTCCCGGTATTGGGGTACCCGACAAGTTTACCATCAGTGTCCACAGAGAGGTCATCAGATGCAGATACAACAATCGACCAGGGATATTCCTCTACTGACCTCTGCTTCGAACTAATATTACATAATAGATCTATAATTGATTAATTATAGGATGATGAACATGCCAATACAGATAATATGTCTAGAACATTGCACCTGGGTTTTTCAGGTTCATGAAATTGATCAACTCAATGCCTTGTTGAAATGTGGCTTTTAATGTGCAATGTTACAAATATTATACATACCGAATCAACTGAGATTTACCTGATTGCAAGGAATATCGTCATACTTTAATGTTTCCCGGTTTATTTTCTTTTGTTGATGTTTATGTAATTCTGATTGTATCCACACCACATTGTTAGAACATACAACAAGGTCAAAGATCATATCACTAACGGAACACTCCGCAAGGCAATACATTTGTATTTCTACTTCTCTCTGTACTTTGTACTTGTACTTCTCTTGTAGTTAATGAACTGTCAGATGCCAAAGTGTTGAATATTCATAAGGTCAAACGTTGGCTACGTTGAAAGTGTCAGAATGTGAGTTTAAATAATGAAACAAACCGTAAACCCTGGAAATCTCACTGTATGTTACGTTTCTTCTCATGAGTGTGACTCAAATCAATGGTAGCTGCACTCACATTGTTCCTGATTATTCGGGAGATTTTCCTGACATATTTCCAGATGTATTACAGTGTCTTGTCTGGTGACAGCGATATACAAGAAACTATGGAAGCCCATTGGTGACAGGTGTGGGAGAAAAATTTGGTGCTTTTTTCTATTAAAAACCTTGCACGTTCGAACGTAGAAAGTTCAAAACTACCACGTTCGCACGTGGAAGCATTTAGCGCTATCACGTTCGCACGTGGTAACTTTAGAACTTATCACATTCGCACGTAGAAAGGTTTTAGGCTTCCACGTTCACACGTAGAAAGTCCAAAGCTACCACGTTCACACGTGGAAACATTATATGCTTTCACGTTCGCACGTAGAAACTTTAAAACCTATCACGTTCGAACGTAGAAAGATGTAGATTTCCACGTTCACATGTAGAAAGTTTCAAAGCTACCACGTTCACACGTGGAAACAATATAAGATTTCACGTTCGCACGTAGAAACTTTAAAACTTATCACGTTCGAACGTAGAAAGATGTAGGTTTCCACGTTCACACGTAGAAAGTTTCAAACCTACCACGTCAAACCTACACACGTGGAAGCATTTATACCTTTCCACGTTTGCACGTAGAAAGATTCAGGTTTCTACGTTCACATGTAGAAAGATTCAAAGCTACAACGTTCACACGTGAAAGCATTTGATGCTACCACACCCAAATCTTTGCACGTGCGAACGTAGTAGCTCCTGAAGTTTTATACGTGTGGTAACTTCGGACTTTCCACGTGTGAACGCAATAGCCTTAACTGTTTCCACGTGCGAACGTGATAGTGTTAAATGCTTCCACGTTCGAACGTGCTAGCTTTTTTCTGGAAAAGACATTGAAAATTTTTACATGTCACCTATGGGCTTCCGTAAGAAACACCTGTTCGCCAGACCCGGTAACAGTCAGATAGCTCATAACAACAACCCACTTGTCCATGGCCTGACACCTAAATATTAAGTCCTACCATCAACATCGAGAAATTGTTCTTCATTTAACCTCCGCAGGTATCAAAATTCATTCTCTTCAGACCTATTTGTGGCACTTCCATGCTAACCAATCAGTGAGTTATCGGGCAGTTTTACAGCTTTGGTAGATACGCACATGTTGTGATTCGTGGAATCAAACCCTGAAGCAAACGGTGGAGTATCATGAGTATACTGTCTGTATTGTCAGATATACAATCAGATATATCTGACCTTGAATATATTGTGGATATCTGGCAGTATACAATGAATTCATCAACGGAAAAGGAATGAGGTAATTTGTAGATTAGTATTGGTAATTCGGGACGGGATTTATTTCTCTGTATAATGCCTCGACACTGGTATACATGTACACCACCTTTTGAAAATAAATGCAAGTTTTAGTGTGGCGATTTTGCCCTAAGCACGCGGCATCTGATTGTAAACACACATGCCATTTATGTGGCCTTTTCGTACTTGGCCTTGTTTTGACACGCTCCGTTCGAGCGTGCGTTGCCACGGCGACGCATTGTAATTTACGCTCCAGTAAACTATAACAATGGATCGATTAGACCTCGCGTGCGTCCTACAGCTTGTGGTGTGTTATATATACACTGGAAGCTACTCGATCGAGGAGATTGTCCGAGAGAGAGTAACTGGGACGCACACGAGGCTCGCCATGAGCTTTGTGTTCCCTAGTTGTGAGTAGTGGGTTCCTAGAGCCCTGGGGACGATTTCCATGGGGAGGCCCGGGCTGGGAGAGACAAGTTGCTGACTCGGGGGCGTAAGCCCTGTGGATCGCCAGTTCTCTCCCTTCCCGGGACGTGTGACATAGGCTCTGGCCAGCATGTCGGACTGTACGGGGTTCCGTCCCCGAGGCAGACCGCGGCTCGCCAGGCCCCGCCAGTTAACACCGTGGTGATGAACCAGTTTCTGAACGGTGTCCGTAGGCCTGGGAGTGTCGGGTGGACTGTTACCTGGTTACCGTTAATGCTGAAGTAGTTACCGTGTCCGCAGTGACCTCCGGTGAGCGGCGCCGCCGCATGGATCCGGAATAGCGGATGCGCGTCCGCGAGGACTCGTGGTGAGAGGACTATCCTCGAGGATCCCGAAGAGCGGACGGTAGTCAATAACTTTACATTGGTGCCGTGACCAGGATCAGTCCGACAGTGTTCCATCGCAGCCTACCGTCACAGTGTTGTAGCCTCCTTTGTCCCTGGGGATCGCTCGCTCCTCAAGGACATCTTAGGAAAATGACGAAAGAAAGAGACAAAGCCAAAGATAAGGCGAATGAACCCAAGGGGGGGAAACGGGTGGAAACGTCGCGGACCGCACCCGGTCAAGCGACGACCGCCGTGAGAATTCTCCGGATGACTCCGGCGGTAGGAAGGAACGTGCGGAGACCTCCGTGGACAAGATCCCGTCTGCGGTGTCGACTCCGGCGTCCCTGGCTCCGTCTCCGTTGCTATCAGGGCCTGGCCCTGATCCGGTAGGCGCGGTAGGTGGAGCTGGCAACGGCGCTACCCCGCGCCCGCCTAAGTCCGGACGGCAGTCGTGGCAGGCGACGCTCTTCCAAGAGACATCTCCGGATGTCCGGAATCGAGTGGAAGCCGGCGCGAGTACCTCCGGGCAAGCGGACCAGCGGTTCTGGATGCCACCTCCAGCCGGAAGAGCTCTTGCAAGGGCTCCCGGCGGGGACTCCAGGCAGTCCGCGTCAGGCGGAATGGACCAGCTCACCCACACTCTGAGTGAGCTGGCTCCTCTAGGGCGCTATGACCGCACCCGGTCGCACCACCAGGGACGATCAGACCGGCGGAACCGTTCCCCCTCTCCGCCGTCACAAGGCAACTCGGGGCCTTTGACGGAGAGGGAGAGGTGGCTGATATCTGAGGCGCTTGTACTGTTCAAGCGGAATCAGCCGCCTCTGAGCGTCGACCCGTCGGCCGTTCTCAGTCCGGGGATGTCTGGGCCAATAGCCCCTCCCCAACTCCTGCCGAGTCCGCAGGCGCCAGTGGCCCCCGCAATGGGACCCGCGCCTGCTCCGCGGCTCGGAGGCACCGCGTTGGCGACCGCGTCGACCGTTCCAACGGTTGGAGCGCAAGCCGCGTGGTCGACTTACCACGACTTCCATGGGACCCTGGAACTTGCCGCTGTACACGGACGACCCCGGAGCCGGGACCGCACGTCGGGCGCGTAACAAACGCGATGACGGGCCTGACCACTCTTCGTGGCGGAAACGGTTTAACGGGGATAACGCCGACTTGGAGGACTACTTACTCCAGGTATGGCGTACCGCCGTGTACGAAGGATGGTCCCAGCATGAAGCTGGACATGTCCTCGCGGGGAGCTTGGAAGGAAAAGCTCTCCGCGTGATGCCGTGTCTTACGGTGGGAACAGTGACTTTCGGCGAGGTTGCCCGTCAACTTCGCCTGCTGTTCACGCCGACGACCAATCGGCGGCAGTCTGAACGAGAGTTCAAGGCGCGTACCCGCCAACCGACTGAGTCCGTGACAGACTATGCGTTTAACTTGCGCATACTCGGCCGGAGAGCTTTTCCGGACATGGACTCTAGACGGTTCGAAACGATGCTGATCGATCAGTTCATCGATGGCCAGCCTTACCACTTAGCTTACGGGCTGGCCACCCATGAAAAACGATCGATGGAGGAGGCAATAGACTCCGCGCTTGCGCTTGAGGTGGCTGTCCGCCCTAGACAGTTGCCTCCGGCCCTTGCGCTTGCGCTTGAGGTGGCTGTCCGCCCTAGACAGTTGCCTCCGGACCCGGTCGTCCGGGAACCCGCCAGGGAACCTACCCCGCAGTGGGTTAGTGCGCCGGCACCCTCTACAGGGGCGCCCGCACATGCGGCACCAGTCGCCGCGCCGTGCTCGTCCTCGGACGAGTGCGACATAGAGGAATACGACCTCGGCCCCACGCAGATGATTGCGCACTGCGCCGGGATCGAAGCTCCGGGACCCGCAGAATGTTGCGCGTTCACCTCCGGACCAGCTCTTCTGCGGAAAACAGGGACACTTTTGGCTGAAGTGTCCGGAGTTGTTGGAACGCCTGCAGTCGCGCGGATACCAGGGAGCCCTCCCTGGCCCGCAACGGAGGAGTTCCTTCCGGTCCGGTCCTCCGGGACAGCAGGGTCGGAACCCGCGGCAGGGAACTAGTTCCGGACGTGGTGGCGACCAACACTACGCCCGGGGATAGTTGTTCGGTGGCAAAAGATGCCGCCCCACCCGCTGATGAGCAGGACGAACCCCAAGTTGATATGACTTCTCCGGAAGTAGTCCTTGGAGATCAGTCTAGCTCCTCCGCGGCTGAGGCGGATGGCGAGGACTCCGTAGATGAGCCCAGCGTGTGCGAAAGGTATCGCCCTACCTGCGCGCTGGTGAGGGACCCCTGCTGGTACCTGCCCCTGTCCTTCGGACGGGAGCCGGTCCGGTTCCTCGTGGACTCTGGCTCGGAGGTGACCCTCGTTGCCGCTGGAACGTTTAAGAAGGAGCCCGGTGCTCCATCACATCCGCGGAGCAGGGCTTAAATTGAAGCTAAGTAAGTGCGAGCTATTCGCGCAGGAAATCCTGTACTTGGTCTTCATGGTAATGGGCACCGGAGTGAGACCAGACCCCGCAAAGGTGGCGACCGTGCAGAAATGGCCTCCGCCATGTAATGTGGCGGACGTGAGGTCCTTCTTGGGCTTCGCGAGCTACCACCGCAGGTTTATTCGCGGCTTTGCGGAGATCGCGCGTCCCCTTACTATCCTCACGGAAAAGGGCGCCGATTTTGTTTGGTCCGTCGAGCAGGCTGACGCCTTCTTGGGACTCCGGCAGGCCTTGGTAGCGGCCCCGGTGCTGCGGCACCCTCGTCCGGACTGCGAGTTCATCCTGGACACTGACGCGAGTAACTTCGCACTCGGCGGTGTCCTCTCGCAGATCGTGGACGGGCAAGAGCGGGTAGTAGCTTATGCGAGTGTGGCCTTGAGCCGCTCTCAAATGAACTACTGTACCACTCATCGCGAGTTGCTCGCGGTGGTTATGATGACCAAGCGCTTCCGGCACTATTTGTTGGGACGCCATTTCTGCTTGCGGACTGATCATAGTTCGCTGAGATGGCTCCTCAACTATAGTGAGGCCGATGGCTTGGTGGCGCGGTGGCTCGTCAAACTCCAGGAGTATGACATGCAGATAGAGCATCGCGCTGGTAAGTTGCACGGCAACGCGGACGGCCTGTCCCGTTGTCATAAGTGCAAGAATCCGGGCTGTGCAGGGATGGCGCCATTCCAGCAAGCCGCAGATTCGTCCTCAGACTCGGAATTGGACGTTCCGGGAAGACCGCAGGCCGCCGCCCCCTCTAACAACACGGCGGCCGGAGTGTTTAGGGCTAATCTCCGCGCGCGGACCCGCCGTTATCGGCGAGGGCGTCCCGCATACGAAGCGGAGGTGCGGCTCAGCTCCAGCGAGTCCTCCTCGAGTCCGGCGGTGTACTCCTCATGGGTACCCTCGTCCTCTGGAGAGTCTGAGTATGAGCGGTCCTTGCCCTCTGTGGTGATGGCCGCTGCGGCGCAGCCGGACGAGGAGCCTAATTACTTGGGTGGCTACTCTCCGGCGCAGATAGCTGGGACCCAAAGAGCTGACAGAGCTCTGGCACCGGTAATAACAGCCCTTGAGGCTGGCCAGAAGCCCTCGAAGGATGAGCGGAAGACCTACAGGGAGGAGACTTTGTCTCTAGTATCCCAGTGGGAAAGACTCTCCTTGATGGATGGCCTCTTATACCGGCGCTATGAGCCACCGACTCCACTGCCTCCCATATGGCAGTTGGTGCTTCCGGCGGAGCTGCGGAAAGAAGTACTCCACCAGTTGCATGACCTCCGGGTGACCGGTCACTTGGGAATCCGGAGGACCGTCCATAGGCTACAACAGCGCTTTCATTGGCCTGGTAGCGGCTTGGACGTGCAACGGTGGTGCGCAGCCTGCCCTCGGTGTCAAGCTCGCAAAGGAGTTCCGACTCCTGGCCGCCACCCCTTAACCACGGTTAAGGCGGGCGCGCCGTTCGATCGGATAGCTTTGGATATACTGGATACCCACCGGGTCACCCCGCGCGGTTTCCGGTACATCCCTGTGATTTCCGACTATTTTACCAAGTATACCGACGCCTATCCACTGCGCCGCCAGACTGCGGACGAGGTAGCTCGGTTGTTGGTAAATAGATGGGTGGTGTACCATGGGGTACCTAAACAGGTACATTCGGATCAGGGCACGCAATTTGAGAGCAATCTGTTCCGAAACCTAGCACAGATGCTAGGCAGTACCAAGGTGCGGACCACCCCCTACAGGCCCCAGTCTGATGGCCAGGTCGAACGCTTTAATCGATCGGTCCTCAATATGCTGGCGGCCTTTGTGAACGATCGTGCGAATGATTGGGATGACCACCTCCCGTATGTCTTAATGGCGTACAGGTCGTCGGTCCACTCTTCGACCGGAGTTACTCCGCACGCGATGTTGTACGGCTGCGAGCTAAATTTGCCCGTGGATATTATGTATCCAACTGCGGCAGAGACTGGCGCAGTACCCCAGTGCGGTCCGGAGTACGTGGAGTGGATTCGCCGCGCCCTGGCAAACGCCCATGATTTCGTGCGCGCGCGCCTGGACAAGTCGGCCATCCGGCAGAAGCGAGGCTATGACGCCCATGCTAAGGGCAGGCCAGCTTTTGCGGAGGGCGACAAGGTGCGCTACTATTATCCGCCGCTTAAGCAAGGTAATAAATTTGCTAAGCCGTGGATAGGCCCGTTTACGGTACTGAAACAGGTGACAGATGTGGACTACCGGATCCGGAGGGATTCCGATCCGGACAGGGTTCTGGTTGTCCATATCGATAATCTGAAGAAGTACGAGGGCCCGCTTGTCATGGATCCGCTCGTTCAAGATGCGGAACCGGATGATGCTCCCGTATGGGATCCGTCCAGTCAGAGAGCGTGTGCGCCGTATGGTGGGCCTCCCGGACCTCTCTGACCCGTCAGATGATGGACTGGGTGGCTATCAGCCAGATGACGGCGATCCGCAGGTACCCCCACTCCCTCCAGTACCTGCGGATGACGGGCGGCCACGCCGGAAACCACGTGCGCCAGCCCGGTATGGGTGGGAATAACCTTCCGCCCATGCGGATGCGTCTGCGGTACCCGTCTGTCACACCAAGGACGGGTTTTAGGTCGTTCCGTGAGAGTCCGCACGACTTACCTCCGCGGGTGGCTACTTTGTGGCTATCTTCGGAGTTGAGGTCCGCGGAGACTTTCATGTCGTAACGCCGCCGCTCCGCATCCGCCCTCCCGTAGTTTTCAGCGCTAGGGACGTGCGGCAGCTTCATCCGCATCAGTTCGCCTGTAGTCCGGCGTAGTTAACACAGCGGCTACGCTGGCCGGACGACTTTTGTGGATTTGCCCGACGCCCCTGGTCCCGGAACAGCCTCTTAAGTGGCCAGACTAAGGTTGGGATTTACGTCCGCTATGGGAGAAGCGCCTTCCCATGGATTTGGGGAACTGGCTCTGGACGCGGGGATAGTGTCCGCACGTTAGGACTGACGTCCGCGGTTCGTCCGCGTGACTCGTCCGGCGTCCGCGACGCTTTAAGATGACGCACTTCGGTGTAGTTATCCCCCGTGAGCCATTACTATAATTAAGGTTATAGTAAGTAAGGTTTCTTACGGCAGGAAACCGACTATCCATTATGATAATGGAGTGGTTGTTAAGTCCGCGTGTGCGGACCAGCCGCGGTAGCGGGTGACGCTCATTCTCGTCCGGATCGTACCTTACAATACGTGGTCCGGCCGGAATGACCGGAACCCCGGCCTCCTTCTAAGAAAGGGGTCGTATATTACATGCGCAACACTTGTGGTGGCTTTTAATTCCAATTTCATATTCATTGGATAAGGGCAATACACCGTTCTATGGTAGGCGTCCGGCCTGGACTCCGTCCGCGGGCAGCTCCGGACGTCCGCCGGCTATTGCTTTCACCATCTTTAGGCGCCTCTAGATTGGGCACCGGTATGAAGGGTTCGCCCCCTAACCATTGAGGTTATGGACCATGCCGGCTCCGCGTCTAATCTATTAGCTCCGCGCTCCGGTAGTCGTTTGAGGAAGCTCTGGGCTGGACCGGGCACGTACGTCCGGGATGCTAGTGGGCGCTTTGCAAACGGCCATAGGGCGCCCGATTGTCGGTCCGGACGTCATGGGTATGTCCGATCGCCTTGTAAGCGTGCCAGCGGCTATGGGGAGTGATTTTGTTTATTTTCCATCTCATTTATTATTTATGGGAGGATTATAAGCCACAAGTGTGTGCGTGTTCCCGTGGAAATGCTATTCTTACTCATTTATCAGATATATGAGAAAGTTTAGTGATATATCTCTTGTCCTTGGTGCAATAGAGAGTAAGAAATCGGGAGATTTCTGCTTTCGCAAGAGGGGTGTAGGAGATTGTGTACATTGTATCAAAGGCTGTATGCCGTGATCTATGAAAAGCATGCAAGTGGTGGTGTATTTATTTTCATTGCTGCTTGAGCGGTGTTAAATTTTTATTTATCGCTGCTGATAGGGTGACATAATCGTAACACCCACAAGTAGTTTGGCTTTTGATACATTGTACAATCTTTAACCTGCGAGGGTGATTAACTTCACGTCATTGATCGCCAGTGCGAAAGCTATTGCTAATGACTGCTGTTAATTACTGTAGTATTTTAGCGGGTTCCCCCAGGATGGCTTGTGTACACAAGCCACCCGTATACATGGCACGATAGGAGTCACCCGGGGGAGATGTGTGTATGTGAATGCGATAGTGTAAAACGTTCTTTTGTCTGTCGATCTGGTAGATGCAGTGAATAGACGTTTCCATGGGAACGCGTCATACGATCGATGGAGGAGGCAATAGACTCCGCGCTTGCGCTTGAGGTGGCTGTCCGCCCTAGACAGTTGCCTCCGGCCCCGGCTCCGGCCTCGGCTGTACCCGCGCAGGCGGCGACTCCTCCTCCGGCCAAGGCATCGCAGGTGACCCCGTGGCAGGACCTGGTCGTCCGGGAACCCGCCAGGGAACCTACCCCGCAGTGGGTTAGTGCGCCGGCACCCTCTACAGGGGCGCCCGCACATGCGGCACCAGTCGCCGCGCCGTGCTCGTCCTCGGACGAGTGCTACATAGAGGAATACGACCTCGGCGCCGCGCAGATGATTGCGCACTGCGCCGGGATTGAAGCTCCGGGACCCGCAGAATGTTGCGCGTTCACCTCCGGACCAGCTCAGAACCGTCCCTGTTACTTCTGCGGAAAGCAGGGACACTTTTGGCTGAAGTGTCCGGAGTTGTTGGAACGCCTGCAGTCGCGCGGATACCAGGGAGCCCTCCCTGGCCCGCAACGGAGGAGTTCCTTCCGGTCCGGTCCTCCGGGACAGCAGGGTCGGAACCCGCAGCAGGGAAACTAGTTCCGGACGTGGTGGCGACCAACACTACGTCCGGGGATAGTTGTTCGGTGGCAAAAGATGCCGCCCCACCCGCTGATGAGCAGGACGAACCCCAAGTTGATATGACTTCTCCGGAAGTAGTCCTTGGAGATCAGTCTAGCTCCTCCGCGGCTGAGGCGGATGGCGAGGACTCCGTAGATGAGCCCAGCGCGTGCGAAAGGTATCGCCCTACCTGCGCGCTGGTGAGGGACCCCTGCTGGTACCTGCCCCTGTCCTTCGGACGGGAGCCGGTCCGGTTCCTCGTGGACTCTGGCTCGGAGGTGACCCTCATTGCCGCTGGAACTTTTAAGAAGGAGCCCGGTGCTCCATCACATCCGCGGAGAAGGGCTTATATTGAAGCTAAGTCAGTGCGAGCTATTCGCGCAGGAAATCCTGTACTTGGTCTTCATGGTAATGGGCACCGGAGTGAGACCAGACCCCGCAAAGGTGGCGACCGTGCAGAAATGGCCTCCGCCATGTAACGTGGCGGACGTGAGGTCCTTCTTGGGCTTCGCGAGCTACCACCGCATGTTTATTCGCGGCTTTGCGGAGATCGCGCGTCCCCTTACTATCCTCACGGAATAGGGCGCCGATTTTGTTTGGTCCGTCGAGCAGGCTGACGCCTTCTCGGGACTCCGGCAGGCCTTGGTAGCGGCCCCGGTGCTGCGGCACCCTCGTCCGGACTGCGAGTTCATCCTGGACACTGACGCGAGTAACTTCGCACTCGGCGGTGTCCTCTCGCAGATCGTGGACGGGCAAGAGCGGGTAGTAGCTTATGCGAGTGTGGCCTTGAGCCGCTCTCAAATGAACTACTGTACCACTCATCGCGAGTTGCTCGCGGTGGTTACGATGACCAAGCGCTTCCGGCACTATTTGTTGGGACGCCATTTCCGCTTGCGGACTGATCATAGTTCGCTGAGATGGCTCCTCAACTATAGTGAGGCCGATGGCTTGGTGGCACGGTGGCTCGTCAAACTCCAGGAGTATGACATGCAGATAGAGCATCGCGCTGGTAAGTTGCACGGCAACGCGGATGGTCTGTCCCGTTGTCATAAGTGCAAGAATCCGGGCTGTGCAGGGATGGCGCCATTCCAGCAAGCCGCAGATTCGTCCTCAGACTCGGAATTGGACGTTCCGGGGAGACCGCAGGCCGCCGCCCCCTCTAACAACACGGCGGCCGGAGTGTTTAGAGCTAATCTCCGCGCGCGGACCCGCCGTTATCGGCGAGGGCGTCCCGCATACGAAGCGGAGGTGCGGCTCAGCTCCAGCGAGTCCTCCTCGAGTCCGGCGGTGTACTCCTCATGGGTACCCTCGTCCTCTGGAGAGTCTGAGTATGAGCGGTCCTTGCCCCCTGTGGTGATGGCCGCTGCGGCGCAGCCGGACGCGACGGACGAGGAGCCTAATTACTTGGGTGGCTACTCTCCGGCGCAGATAGCTGCGACGCAAAGAGCTGACAGAGCTCTGGCACCGGTAATAACAGCCCTTGAGGCCGGCCAGAAGCCCTCGAAGGATGAGCGGAAGACCTACAGGGAGGAGACTTTGTCTCTAGTATCCCAGTGGGAAAGACTCTCCTTGAGGGATGGCCTCTTATACCGGCGCTATGAGCCACCGACTCCACTGCCTCCCATATGGCAGTTGGTGCTTCCGGCGGAGCTGCGGAAAGAAGTACTCCACCAGTTGCATGACCTCCGGGTGACCGGTCACTTGGGAATCCGGAGGACCGTCCATAGGCTACAACAGCGCTTTCATTGGCCTGGTAGCGGCTTGGACGTGCAACGGTGGTGCGCAGCCTGCCCTCGGTGTCAAGCTCGCAAAGGAGTTCCGACTCCTGGCCGCCACCCCTTAACCACGGTTAAGGCGGGCGCGCCGTTCGATCGGATAGCTTTGGATATACTGGATACCCACCGGGTCACCCCGCGCGGTTTCCGGTACATCCTGGTGATTTCCGACTATTTTACCAAGTATACCGACGCCTATCCACTGCGCCGCCAGACTGCGGACGAGGTAGCTCGGTTGTTGGTAAATAGATGGGTGGTGTACCATGGGGTACCTAAACAGGTACATTCGGATCAGGGCACGCAATTTGAGAGCAATCTGTTCCGAAACCTAGCACAGATGCTAGGCAGTACCAAGGTGCGGACCACCCCCTACAGGCCCCAGTCTGATGGCCAGGTCGAACGCTTTAATCGATCGGTCCTCAATATGCTGGCGGCCTTTGTGAACGATCGTGCGAATGATTGGGATGACCACCTCCCGTATGTCTTAATGGCGTACAGGTCGTCGGTTCACTCTTCGACCGGAGTTACTCCGCACGCGATGTTGTACAGCCGGGAGCTAAATTTGCCCGTGGATATTATGTATCCAACTGCGGCAGAGACCGGCGCAGTACCCCAGTGCGGTCCGGAGTACGTGGAGTGGATTCGCCGCGCCCTGGCAAACGCCCATGATTTCGCGCGCGCGCGCCTGGACAAGTCGGCCATCCGGCAGAAGCGAGGCTATGACGCCCATTCTAAGGGCAGGCCAGCTTTTGCGGAGGGCGACAAGGTGCGCTACTATTATCCGCCGCTTAAGCAAGGTAATAAATTTGCTAAGCCGTGGATAGGCCCTTTACGGTACTGAAACAGGTGACAGATGTGGACTACCGGATCCGGAGGGATTCCGATCCGGACAGGGTTCTGGTTGTCCATATCGATAATCTGAAGAAGTACGAGGGCCCGCTTGTCATGGATCCGCTCGTTCAAGATGCGGAACCGGATGATGCTCCCGTATGGAATCTGTCCAGTCAGAGAGCGTGTGCGCCGTATGGTGGGCCTCCCGGACCTCTCTGACCCGTCAGATGATGGACTGGGTGGCTATCAGCCAGATGACGGCGATCCGCAGGTACCCCCACTCCCTCCAGTACCTGCGGATGACGGGCGGCCACGCCGGAAACCACGTGCGCCAGCCCGGTGTGGGTGGGAATAACCTTCCGCCCATGCGGATGCGTCTGCGGTACCCGTCTATCACACCAAGGACGGGTTTTAGGTCGTTCCGTGAGAGTCCGCACGACTTACCTCCGCGGGTGGCTACTTTGTGGCTATCTTCGGAGTTGAGGTCCGCGGAGACTTTCATGTCGTAACGCCGCCGCTCCGCATCCGCCCTCCCGTAGTTTTCAGCGCTAGGGACGTGCGGCAGCTTTATCCGCATCAGTTCGCCTGTAGTCCGGCGTAGTTAACACAGCAGCTACGCTGGCCGGACGACTTTTGTGGATTTGCCGGACACCCCTGGTCCCGGAACAGGCTCTTAAGTGGCCAGACTGAGGTTGGGATTTACGTCCGCTACGGGAGAAGCGCCTTCCCATGGATTTGGGGAACTGGCTCTGGACGCGGGGATAGTGTCCGCACGTTAGGACTGACGTCCGCGGTTCGTCCGCGTGACTCGTCCGGCGTCCGCGACGCTTTAAGATGACGCACTTCGGTGTAGTTATCCCCCGTGAGCCATTACTATAATTAAGGTTATAGTAAGTAAGGTTTCTTACGGCAGGAAACCGACTATCCATTATGATAATGGAGCGGTTGTTAAGTCTGCGTGTGCGGACCAGCCGCGGTAGCGGGTGACGCTCATTCTCGTCCGGATCGTACCTTACAATACGTGGTCCGGCCGGAATGACCGGAACCCCGGCCTCCTTCTAAGAAAGGGGTCGTATATTACATGCGCAACACTTGTGGTGGCTTTTAATTCCAATTTCATATTCATTGGATAAGGGCAATACGCCGTTCTATGGTAGGCGTCCGACCTGGACTCCGTCCGCGGGCAGCTCCGGACGTCCGCCGGCTATTGCTTTCACCATCTTTAGGCGCCTCTAGATTGGGCGCCGGTATGAAGGGTTCGCCCCCTAACCATTGAGGTTATGGACCATGCCGGCTCCGCGTCTAATCTATTGGCTCCACGCTCCGGTAGTCGTTTGAAGAGGCTCTGGGCTGGACCGGGCACGTACGTCGGGGATACTAGTGGGCGCTTTGCAAACACCCATAGGGTGCCCGATTGTCGGTCCGGACGTCATGGGTATGTCCGATCGCCTTGTAAGCGTGCCAGCGGCTATGGGGAGTGATTTTGTTTATTTTCCATCTCATTCATTATTTATGGGAGGATTATAAGCCACAAGTGTGTGCGTGTTCCCGTGGAAATGCTATTCTTACTCATTTATCAGATATATGAGAAAGTTTAGTGATATATCTCTTGTCCTTGGTGCAATAGAGAGTAAGAAATCGGGAGATTTCTGCTTTCGCAAGAGGGGTGTAGGAGATTGTGTACATTGTATCAAAGGCTGTATGCCGTGATCTATGAAAAGCATGCAAGTGGTGGTGGATTTATTTTCATTGCTGCTTGAGCGGTGTTAAATTTTTATTTATCGCTGCTGATAGGGTGACATAATCGTAACACCCACAAGTAGTTTGGCTTTTGATACATTGTATACAATCTTTAACCTGTGAGGGTGATTAACTTCACGTCATTGATCGCCAGTGCGAAAGCTATTGCTAATGACTGCTGTTAATTACTGTAGTATTTTAGCGGGTTCCCCCGGGATGGCTTGTGTACACAAGCCACCCGTATACATGGCACGATAGGAGTCACCCGGGGGAGATGTGTGTATGTGAATGCGATAGTGTAAAACGTTCTTTTGTCTGTCGATCTGGTAGATGCAGTGAATAGACGTTTCCACGGGAACGCGTCATACGATGCGTGTGCAGTATAACTGCCAACACTTGATGCCTATAATCGATGTAACTCGACACTTAATGGTCATTCAAGCGCTCGGCACTGGTGGAGAGGGATCTGCGGATCTGACTCCCAGTGTTTGTAGCGATTAGAGCGCTTGATATGTCAGAGTCAAGTGACGGGTGGGGTGATGATGTAGGGAGGGAGGAGGGGTCTCTAGAGCGCACTAGTGTGTACTCGAGACCCCTATCTAGGCCTGAAGATGATGACCGCGAGGTCGTCTCCGAAGGCGAGGACGTGGGTTCTGCGGAATCCAGCTCCGGCTCTGATTCCGGTACGGGAACTGAGTCTGAGAGCGAGGTCGCGGAGGACCGCCCCACAGAGAGTGACTCGGCCACGCCAGGCGCCGAGCAGCTCTTAAATCCGTCGTCTTTTCCTCGTATGGAAGAGATGATGGACTGCGGTGGTGCGGGACTTGCTCGTGTGGATATTGAGTTGCATCCGCCCTCGGAGATGCTTGCGTCTCTGGGTCCGGATGAGAGTAGCCGTCCGGACACCGGTTCCGCCGAGAACTCCTCGGTGTCTCTAGAGCGGGTGCCTATCCAGGCACCGAAAGGAACCTCCTCCTCTTCTTCCTCCGGTAATAAGAGACCTACCGGAGCTGCGGAGGTGGGATCCAGTCCAGTGGATCGAGGGCGTCCCGTGCCGAAGGAAGGAGATCTGCGGTTAGAACTCCTCCGGAAGCGCACGGAGCAAGACGGGGTCCACCTGTCTGACGCAGCACTGGAAGCGGGACGGCGGGCCTTCGTTGCGCAGCAACAGAGGACCGCGCCCCAATGCGGGAAGAGTGTGCCCCGACAACCCAGGTCGGAGAATCGTTCGGGGGCGGCCAAAAAGAAGAAACGGTCGTCCTCGGAGCAGCCCTCTATCCAGAGGCTGCGGGCCGAGATGGGCCCCGAACTCCCTGGAGTCCGTCAGGGACACATGTTCCTCCCGCGTTATGGCAGGGATCCGCAGGCGCGCCGCACAGCGGACGCCGGTGCGGCGGCCGACACGCCTTTCACATGGCGTGTCGGGCATGGCGTGCCCGAGACAGAGGAGCGTGTCGGGCTGCCGCCCGAGACAGAGGACGGGGTAATATGCCAACTCTGTCCGGAATCCCTGGACGGGTATGAGGACCCGCACCAAGCGCTCAACCGGGATCGTAGGTATCCTTCCTACGACCACCTGAGTCGACATGTTGCGGGGTACCACTACCCCTGGATGAAAGTGTTCGTCTGCAAGAGGTGTTACTCCAGTAGACCTCAGCAGCGATATTTTCCCAGTTTGGAGGCCCTGAACACTCACCGCGCGGGTGCACACCGCGGTGAGGGACTTCACACCGTTGGTGATGAAGTGGGGCCTGTATTCAATTATGGATACATTCCACCTAGGGTGGCATCGTTCATGACTACGTCAGGAACGGTGAAGTACCGGTTCTTTCACTGGGGTCCATGGCGCTTTGCACAGCGCATCATAGACGATGCCTGGAAAGAGTCTGGCGTTGTGTCCGCGGGCTCGAGCTACACAGCTCGCCTGACGGCGTCAATGGGCCAGACTCCGGCGGAAGCCGCCCGGACAGCAGCATAGGCTGTCCGTCAACCGCCGGCGACCCAGGCAGGTGAAGAACGGCACCGGGTGACCATGGTCGTGTCGGAGATGCCGCAGATCGCGGCCAAGACACGAGTGGCTTCTCCTAAGCCGCGCCCCCCGCCAAGGACTCAGGGGAAGGGTTCGTCCGCTGGAAAAACTCCGGCCGGGACGACGCCCCTGCAGTCCCCGGGTGCGCTGACTCAGGAGGATTTCCCGGGCTTGCTCGAGGTGACGGTACCCGCGGGTCCGTCTGAGGGACGGGTGGTGGCAGACACCTCCGCCTCCTCGAGTACCGCGTCGGTGGTCCCGCCAAGGACCCCACGTGTGACTCCCTCGGTTGCGAGCAGTACGTGCGGTACCTCTCTCGAGGTCGGCGTCCGCGTCCTCGTTGGTAGTTGAGGGGACGTCCGCGGGATGGCAAAGCACCGCCTCCCTGGACCTGGATCCCCTCGACGCCACGGCGGACGTACGCCAGAGACTCGGTCCCACGACTGCCAGTGTCTACGAGACTTTTCGCGAGTCTGTAGGCCAGGCGGTCGGCCATCGTCGCGATGGTATGGACCGGATCCCCGATGACCCAGCGTTGGTGAACCTGCCAGTGCCCCGAGCCATTCGTGACTTGGGGTCCGCAGGTGTGGCCGCGTTGGTCCGCGCTCGGGAGGAGCACCCCTGGGATCACCCCCAGCATGGTCGACTCACCCGAGCGGCGGAGTACCTTGTGACGGAGATGGACAGCTCTCTGGATCGGTTCAGCCGGTGCCGCGCCGAGGCCTCCCGTGTCGCATGCGATCTCGCATACGACCAGGGCCTCATGGAAGGCACCCGGCGGAGCCTAGAGAGCTACCGGACTTTGTCGGCCGTCATTGAGCGGCGCGCGTTCGACCAGGGTCGGACCGCCACTCTTGCCGAGCAGTCCGGGGCGTCCGCCCCCGCCCCAGAGGTAGCCGCTAGGATAGAGCACCTGGAGGCTGAGACCGAGCAGCTACGGCGTCGTCTTGACGAAGCCGAGGCCGCTCGGACACGCCTACTCCAGGGCGTCGATGACCCCGAGTCGTCCGCCCTGAACCAGGCGGCTCTCCGGCGGGCGGATGCTGCTTTGGAGCTGGCCATCTACCCATACCTGGTCCAGGTGTGGGGAGAACGTACGGCCGGTCCTCAGCGCACCCGCGATACGGTAGAGATGTTCTGCGCCATTGCAGATCTCGGCGCTACATCTCTACCGGCCTCCGTCGTGATGGCTCCGTCAGGACCCGGATTGCAGGGCTCACCGCAGAAGCCCCTGCAAGCGCCACCGGGTTTGCCTCATCCGCCCGTGCAGCCGGCTTTCTCCATGCCGGCTCCGCTGCTTCCGCGGCGTAGGGACTCGTCACCGCTGCCAGACCCCAAGACAGGCGGCACGGATGAGGAGCCGATGACGACGGAGGAAGGCTAGGGTACTAGCCTCGTCGCCGCACTTGTGCGTCGGCGTGCCGGAGTCGCTCCCGCGGCTCCGCCCTGCCTCAGACCCGTTCTGCGGATCTGAGGAGCCGGCCGGCAGGGCGGTCGGCAACACTTTTTAGAGGTACTATCACTTTTGATCACTCGGTGTGTCGTTTTACAAAATTTCTAAATTTAAAGTTTAACCTTAAAGATATTTCAAAGACTCGACACACCGTCCTTTTATAACGGATGACTTTCCAAGGTCATCACACGGTTTTGGACCACCTCGGTCAAAATTTTAGCTTGTTTATGAGGGTTTAGTCAAAATTACAAAGCGCGTTATAGTTTACTCCGTAAGTCCGGGGGTAGTTCCCCATTCTTCCAAAAGGGACTCTTAAAGTCCTAGTCTGTTGCGCCGTGACTTCCGGGTGTTGCCATCTTGCCTTCTTCCGGACCCTGCCATGCGAAGCCTTCGTCGGGTTTTGGCAGTTTTGGGCGCGGGCGGAACATGTTGGGGACCAACATTGTAAGAAGGGGGTAATGTGGCGATTTTGCCCTAAGCACGCGGCAGGTGATTGTAAACACACATGCCATTTATGTGGCCTTTTCGTACTTGGCCTTGTTTTGACACGCTCCGTTCGAGCGTGCGTTGCCACGGCGATGCATTGTAATTTACGCTCCAGTAAACTATAACAATGGATCGATTAGACCTCGCGTGCATCCTACAGCTTGTGGTGTGTTATATATACACTGGAAGCTACTCGATCGAGGAGATTGTCCGAGAGAGAGTAACTGGGACGCACACGAGGCTCGCCATGAGCTTTGTGTTCCCTAGTTGTGAGTAGTGGGCTCCTAGAGCCCTGGGGACGATTTCCATGGGGAGGCCCGGGCTGGGAGAGACAAGTTGCTGACTCGGGGGCGTAAGCCCTGTGGATCGCCAGTTCTCTCCCTTCCCGGGACGTGTGACATAGGCTCTGGCCAGCATGTCGGACTGTACGGGGTTCCGTCCCCGAGGCAGACCGCGGCTCGCCAGGCCCCGCCAGTTAACACCGTGGTGATGGACCAGTTTCTGAACGGTGTCCGTAGGCCTGGGAGTGTCGGGTGGGCTGTTACCTGGTTACCGTTAATGCTGAAGTAGTTACCGTGTCCGCAGTGACCTCCGGTGAGCGGCGCCGCCGCATGGATCCGGAATAGCGGATGCGCGTCCACAAGGACTCGCGGTGAGAGGACTATCCTCGAGGATCCCGAAGAGCGGACGGTAGTCAATAACTTTACATTAGTTTACTGGAATCAATTGTTTGTGTTTATAGTAGTGCTGCGGACTCCCTACCCCTTCCATTGTTTTCTATGACATAGATTTACTGAACATTTTCACATATTTCAAATATCTGTATATGGAACAACATACAATACAATATATTTTTTTTAATTCCTTGTTTTTTTTTCTCTTGGCGTTGTTTTTAAAATGTTTCATCCATACATTTGTCCTTCATAGTTTGATCTTTATTATTGGTAATTTGAGTGCATAAAGGTTACTTTATTCGAGCTCTACAATGTTTCATTATAACACATCGATGTAATAAAACACAAATAGTATGTATAAAAACAGTATCATTGTCCAACACAAACAAAACACCTGCTAATAAAACAGTTTCATGATTCTATACACATACTTTTTTCGCATGAGCATTAACAGGACAAATATTGATCAGAATTAATCAAAGAAAATATTCACTTTCAGCGTTGACTTTGCAAGATCGGTTTATGATGGTCCCTAATACGATTGGGTGATTCTAAGCCTGAGTTTATTTGAGGTTACAAGCTTACAAGATTACCTGAATGCCAATGCTGTAACAAGACAGCAAAAACAGTTACGCATCATATAATATATGTAGGAAGAGCATATACGTGAACTATTAAACCTTTGATTATTATAATATGTGGTATTATCCTAATTTGTATGACGTTAGTGCAAAAATCATGCATGCATTTTCAACATATGAGGAACACTGCCACAAAAGTCCAATTAAATATTATTATCTCAATTGTGTCAATAATTACGGGATCAAGTCTCAAATAGGTGGCTTTAATTGAAGCATTTAGCTGTTCTGAAGGTTGATTGTGTGTATTTTCGGTTGTGTATGAATAAAATCAGGACAATTAACCCTGAAAATTTTTGTTTGAGGCCTGATTCTAGATCGAGGCATGCACTACTCCTGGGAGCCAGTAGCTATAACACACAGAGCAATTAAATATTTGCTGAAACCTGCTAAAGCCTACAGAACGTTATTCAGGAATAGTTGTGTGTCGGTCCTGTGAGGTATTGCTGGACCATGGATGTCACAGGTGGCTTGTTCACTGTCCTCACGTATGTCCGTCTGTCAGACTGGTTACCTCCCAGACCAGCACAGAGCCGTGAGCTAACAATTGACACCCAGCCAGTGAAGGACACAGCCAGGCAAGCGCTCCACAACACGGTCACTACCATCACCAACAGCGGGTCGGGCGGACGGACAGCCGAGCGAAGCAGCGAGCGCCACATCGGAAACCCTCGGCACACATTGACAGAGCGAGGAACACAGCACTCGCTGGCTGCCACTAGCTACGTTACACTGACAATTCTATGTCTGGAAGGCGGAAAATCTTCTGGCAAGCTGCCTTTGTAACAGGATGCATACATCAGAGGCATGAATATCACCATCTTACATCTTTTCTTCTTCTGTGTTGTACCACAACTTGAAAGGAACAGATACCGTGGCTTATTATTCGTTGTGAAATGATATAACGCAACAAGAACCTGTCCAGTGCAATGTGTCACTTTGGCCGGTTATCGTGAGTGGCAAACATTTACAGAGCTTGACAAATTCAGTACTTTGGATATTTTCACCTGCCCGTTAAAAGGTGTCAAACATCCTGTCAGACGTCACAGTTGACTGTATAATGAGACAGGAATGTTATGCTGTGAACTGTATTCAATTGAATTTGTTGGATACTGCAGGGTATGTTATTGAAAGGGACGCCTTGTTTTCAGATTCCTATGGACAATCCATCTTCAGTGAATGACATTCTTAGGATCATAATTCATCACCACACTCGGGTGCACAATTGGATTTCCCCAGTGGATTTTCCCTGGACAGGGCTGGACTCGCCTTCACTTGAGGAGTCACGTAAGTTTATCAGGTTCTGAAAATCAAAAGGTCACTATATCCCTTAGTGAATGTCACTTGTAATATTCCAGAACATCGACAAAATTCAATGAATCCGAATTGGGGTTTCTTCAGATATACAAAGCAGAACACGACCGTTGCTCTTGGTAAGGGTTCTCTGTGCATGGGTCAGTAACTCGTTATAACTACTGACAAAAATGGTAATATTGAATCTTTGACAGTCTGTACATATTTACATCTCGATAAATCGGAAGAAACCTCACGGGCTGAGTTATTTCTCTTGTGGGCCATTAATCACTAGAGATGGAATCAACCATTTATCTGAAACTCACTGCTAACAATGATCACATCGAGAGGAATGCAAATAAACCCTCCCCTTCAATGCCCTCTACAAAAAAACTTGTTTACATGAAGAATTCACAAAATCTGTGAAGAATAAAGAATTCACAAAATCGATTGATTGAATGGGCCATTTAGACAGAGTATGAATGTCCTACTACAGACGCTAGGAGGCAACGTAGAATACAATTGATGGTACAAACGCCAGATCACAAACACATACCACGGACCGAAGAGAAGCCATGTAGCCCCCTGGCAAAACACAAGACAAGTGAACAACTTCCTTACTACGCTCAGCCCTGCAGGTGGCCGCTTTCCCAAAAAAAATCATTACAAACTTCAAGCTTGCAGTGAATGTTGACATCTACGCTGGCAAGTCAGTCCCAGTGGTGACAATTTTTGCTCAACATGGAAACATCTCGCAAGGTTTAAACAATCGCAATACACCAGATCCCCTCGGAAATGTACAGAATTGTACGACACATTTTTGACATCATTCTCTGTTCCTGGCAGCGGGGCCTAGCAAGGTTTGAAGTGAGCTAGAGGAGGCACTTTACTAACTGTCTGTCAACACCCACGTATACCATCCAAACACTCCTTTCGCCGACAACACGGATGTGGCAATTGGCAGGGAGGCGCTCTTAAATTGTCACAAAGTTGTCAATCGACTTTTGCATGTGTAACCACATAAACAGGAAAATTGGGAAATATATACATTCAACTCATTTTTAACTTTAGTGAAGGCACTGGAGCTTTACCATATCTATCTCAATTTTACTTTTATTTCTATGCCTCATACTTCAATTCTATGGATCTCTACACCTCTTTCCCCGTTGACATTCCATTATTCCTCATCTGATAGATGGAGAGAGAAGGTGCAGAAAAAATGTAATTAACTATTGACAGAACACAAAACAAGCGCTATCTCATCCATACATACATATAACATGATGGATATCTGAAACTAGGTGGCTTCCATTAAAATCACTGACACTGATCCTATATTAATTACCCTCACATCTACGAAATCTAACTCTATGTATATGCACCTGACAAACCCAGGACGGTTACCAAGTCTTGACACGAAACGAACATTGTAATATTTATTGATATAATAACGACAGGTCTTTGATCAATTACTCATTACACCCTTGAACTTGATTGGTTCGGTCTTGCGTTCTTACATAACATATTATCGTAGCAATGCCTGAGGGATATCAGGAAGGACTCCATAATGTAGGGTACAGTGTAAGGGATGCTGGATAGCTATCATTGTCATACAAGGTTGGATGGACTAATTCTGATAGAATTGAGCGTCATACTTTGTATTATACAATATAATGTAAACGCTTCGGTCGTTGACGACTGCATGTAGCCGTGGGTGTATACTCTTGGGGTGCCCTACACGGTTGGCTGTCTGGCAACATTGCATGCTTGTTATTCTCTTCCGATAATCATGTGTTGATTAGTGGCATAAAATATTGAAAACAATACATGAATGATAAATGTGAATCCCATTGAAAAACGAAATGGAATTTTGCATCATTTATACCAAAACAACTGAGAAACAGATCTTATACTGTTATGCAGATGTGCAATGAATGTCATAAACATTTCCCAGCCAGCATCACTGGAGGTGTATCATTGTGTTTGGTCAGCTTTCAAAACAGTCATATGATAATGCAATAGACGCCGACATCCATGCACGGGGAGAAAGCCGTAATTCTTCAGATAAATATGGAACATAACTGATATTTCTACACCCCATAATAAAGATTTAGAGCTCTGCATTACGCTCGCCATAAGGATTACACTTAGTGCTAAGTGGTAACACTGGGTTAGTGGACGGACAACAGGTTTGTTACCAAGATAACATCTGCATAAAGCCCTTCTAAAAGTTACAGCCACTTTTGGCATCTTATCGTGTCGGTGAGAGGCAGATTCTGCCCCTCGAGAACACAATGAAAGAAACCACAAAGAATGAGAGAAATGTACTCAGCGAGTGTTTGAAATTGTTTTCTACATGAATCGAAAAATGTGTGAACTCTGTAAGATCACCAAGTTCCACTGCGAATCAAAACAATCCCAGTGATTTTATACGTCCTGCAGTATTCATGATGAATTTTTAAGAAGCTAGAAAGGCAACACAATACTGGTATACTTTGACATGAAGTGTTAAAAGATATAAATAAATATTTGTTCTCGGGCAATGCATCTTTGATTGAATATAGTTCACCTAATGTTATATTTATCGAAAATTTGAATCCGATGGGAAAATTATTATATTCTCTGACAAATGGGAGAACATAGGAATTTCTCTGAAAAATAGGTAAATATAGGAGACTGGCCGAAATATAGGAACTTGACACCTGCCTCTGTGTAAAACCTCGGAGGGTGGACTAAATAACCTTATTAGTTTCTTTGCAAAATGAAATTGTTCTCACATTAACACTTGTTGTCCACGGACAATGAATTTGTCAAAATGAACCTTGTTTTACAGCAAGTTCAGCGCATCTCCATGCAACATTTGACGAATTTAATCACAATAATTGTATCCAAACTTCCTTCAACACGACCCTATTCATAATACTCGTACTATTTGTTGAGGAGCGCCATTCTTGATAACCTCCTTACAAGGGCTGAGATCTATAGGGACACAAAGGACGGTTAGGTAGTACTATGTCGGCTTCAATTTTTGAGTAAATATTCCCTTGGGCACGGTCGGCACTATTCTCGATCTGCTTTCTTCTTTCAACAGCCGATTGGAGGTATTCGCTACATATAATGGGAGGGGTGTGGCTATGGTTTTCTCTATTGGATTTGCTTTTAATAGTTGACGATTCTTGTAGCAAAGATACGTGATGTGATTTATTAACTAAAGATAACATTTTCAGGAAACCTATAATTATTTGATTTTCAACGATATAAATGGAAGTGGCCATGTGAATATTACACCAAGTCAGATAAGGATCAAATGGCTTGCAGCACTGGCGCTGATCAGTAAAATATTCCATCCTGATCCCTGCTCCCCACATAACGGAAAGTAAGCGGAGGCACAGTAGGGCCCCCACGCTTTCCAGCATCGCGTCAGTTGACACTATGACAGCGATTATTTATCGGCAAGTTTCAAATATACACTTTATAGTGTTGCCTTCTGATCGAGGAGACTTCCGTCATCCAATATAGTGGGTGGGTGGGCAAGTTACAGACCATCAATGAAATACTGTGTTATGTTACTGAACTTCATGAAATCGGAAATTGCTGTTAAAAACAATATAATAGAAGCAGCAAATTTCATAATATTCCTCTGAAACAACATTTGTTATTGTCTTTTATTTCAATATTTCATGTCAAATTTTTATTATGAAAATTGCTTCAAATTTCTCACTGACAATACACAAATCAAATTGTTGATGAAACCTTTCACGTCAGAACGTGTGAGTTCTCATAACATATTTATTATCACCGGGTCACGCCACATAAAGCACGTGTGTTGACAGAAGCAACATCCCAAACAAAACATTCGTCTTTTCTCAACAACCTCATAGTCACCGAGTTATTATTCCCCTTAGAACACTGTTGTTATCACAGTGCAGGCCTTTATTCAAATTTCACGGGAAATCTGGTTGTTAAAGACACATGTGCGACACGGTGAAGTTGAAGTTGGTTGTTTCTTACGGTTGGTTAACTCGCGATTCTCAGTCCGGGAATCGCATTCAAGGATGTTATTTTACAAACAGGTGCAAAACATGATATCAGAAGTATATAACAAGAAATTTTTATGTATTTTTGATGATATTTTTTCTGACGACGAGAATATTTGGATTGTATTTTCAAAGATGACCAGTCGACGCCGAATCGGGAGGCCGTCACCAGTGATATCACATGACAATCATGGAGTAGTTTTCTTATTACATGTATTTTGTTACGATGGACACAGAAGTTCTCGAAGAATGAAATAGAACAAAGATTATGTTACACATTCTAGAATTAGCACTTTTCTCCTCTGTGTTCATGACATACCGAGCATTCACCTATTGTGTTGTTTCAACTGTTATTTCAAAGGTAATTAGCAAGTATACACGTACAATGGAACACGTGTCAATCCAATGTCAGTAAATATATTATTAATTGTGTGGTCCGTGATGGTTTCCTGTTCCAAGACCGGGGAGTATGGCGTGGAAAGCTCATTATTTTTATAATGTAATAAAGTGCATTAAGTGCATTAATGAAATGACCCATATTACAGACAACAGCAATGACAAAGTAATAACACACCATGACATCTCAATATTCTAAGAGAGCATTTCCACAATAAAATTGCGAAAAAAAAACTTGTGGTAACATAAGTCGCAAATGATGACAATAAACGGTCACATATTGTCTGGGGTGTAATCATATTCTATTCCACAAAACTAAATAATAACTCTATGGTTTTAGGACAGGAAACGAAATAATGTGCTTCCTCTGTCCGTGAACATTGATCTACTCAAATAGTCATTCGGCAGCGTCCCGCGGGAATTGACAATAAAACGAGGGAAGTTTTACCGCACTGACAGGAATTCTAAACAGGCATCCATCAGGCGAAATATATATTTTGTATGTATGGTTTTGAGCGCCATTTTATCAATTTTCACTTATCTAAAATGAAAGAAAATTGCCTTCGTGATTATCATGCATCTATTGAAAGGAACTGATCATATTGTCATGGAAGAGAAAGTGTATTTCTCATTAACTTTGAAATCACCCGAGAAATAAGATAGCTATTCAATATTCATAACAGTTGCCTATCTGCATTATATGGCGTCCGACAAGTGGCAGCTTCAAGTCTGGCGCCGCCATAAAGTAGCATCCAATATTCCATTTCGTCCATCCATTTCTATTGATAAATCAATCTACTTTTCGGTTTCTTCAACATGTGACTGATAACATAATAATGCTACGATTTTCTCTTGGTTCAAATCACTTGATTAATGCGTCTACGTCAGACTGACACATGCAGGATATATTCCCTCGTTGCCTTACAGAACACTATTATATAAGGTCCGCTAGCGTGAAATGATAGTTAAATATGCCAGCGACTCTCCTCGTTATAGAGACGTCTTCATGTAGCAGACCGAGCGATCCATCAAATGGCCTCTCAGTGACCTTGGTCGGCAAATTTCTGCTCCAGACGTCTTCAACTGTTCATGCTCGGGTAAAGTGTGGAAAAAGTGACGATGGGAGAAGATGTGCAGAAAAAGGTTTGGGACGGGATAATCTGAAAAGTGTCAGTTTCAAGAGACTATTCACAGTTCAATTTGAGTGGTCGATATCGGGTGCAGACACACAGCGACCAGTTCTCCCCACTCTAGGAAGTTTGCAAGGTGTAGTGCTAGTTAAAAGATTTTTTTCTGACAACTGCACTGAAGATTGAACAAAGAGCAAAAAATTGAATTTCATAATTTCATCCAAACCTGACCCCTAATCACGTCGACTGCTTCATGGAAGTGGCATAAAACACCTGGCACAATGTCACCAGTGTTACGTTTTCTTCTCATATTCTTCGAGGGAATCGAAAACAGGGAATACCTTTTTGAAATCTCACAACCAGGCTTGCTATCAAGTGCAGAAAGGTTTGTCGAAAGTTTACCATTTTTTTTTCAATCTTGCGACTGACAGATCTCGTAACACACAAAGATATCTCATTAGTGATGTTGATGTCATCGTGACAATAGACTTGCAGTATCCGTGACAAGTAACGAATATCTCGGACAGTAGCACACCGTCTCACACGCGGCGGTGTCGCTTGATTGTGATCTGTACGAAGGCAGTGTGTGATATCCGTCCGTGGAGCAAACACCAGAGATCAATTATAATGTTCACTCAACCAGTGTATACTCTGATTTTTTTAACTCGTTTACACCGTTTTTTGCCTTTAGTATGTCAAGTTACTTCCAGCCAACTATTTAACTGAATATTGCATATCTGTGGTACAAACGGCAATTATTTCACACAAACCTGCCTTCCAGAACGCTATCTGTTTCATTCAAAACGCAAAAGTTTTATTTAAGCGAGGACTTGCTTGAACCATGGGCGCCGACATATTGCTTGGTTCTCGACAACTGATGACGGAATCCAAATGGACAAGTTCAAATTATTCATAATAGGGGGATCGGGTTGTCAGTTGTCGTCAAGGTGCCTGCACGTGCGAATCATTTCGAATCAGTTTACCTGCGTGGGCGGTCCCAAATCCTAACTCTCGCCCCTATGCAAATTATCCGAACAGAATCGACCATCACGTGCCAAAGGAAAACAATATTTGTTGACATGCAAACGACAGGATTTCAGGGAAAATTCATCATTGCAGTAGATTGCTAACTCTCACAGTTCTATGAGCAGAAGTGTGAAAGTTTGCAGAAAAATGCAGTTTGATCTCCAGGTGAACTATGCCAAGTTACAATACGATACCATTAAACATCGCAAAAATATCGGCATAAAACGTTGTAAACGAGTTAGAAAAATCAGAGTATAATCTCTTGAAAGAATACAACGGGCATCGTTGAACAATAGAACAGGAACAGTGCGTTCTTAGAAAACCATGCTCTTAGCATTGTTTGAATGGTGCGGGCATTAAAACAGTGTAACACGGCATTCCACCAAAATATTGACAGCAAATCTTTCACTAGGTTACTGTCAATCATTGTCATGAATCAGATTACATGACCCTTACAATCTTGTATATTTACGTTCTGTCGTATCATGTTTTCTTCCATGATACATAAGTGACTGCAATCTAAGACCTTGTCCCACACCCAATGAATAATAATTCGAACTGATCAGTGGAATCTACGCTTAGTGAGACCTGGTAACACGAAGCAGAACTAGTGTCATTTCAGTGAAAACTGCTCGAAAACTAGCTTCGAATCCGCTCAGGACTGCACCCCAGTCCCACAATGACCACATTTTACTCATGTATCAGAACTGCTCTAACTTCATTGGCTTGCAAGAAGAGAATATGTGGTGTGGGGCGAGGGAGGAGATACCAGGACCAGGAAAGTGACCGCGTGAGAGCTTGGGCGTCCCTAATCGGGACTTCACAAAACGTGCAGCCTATCTTCAAAGTCGTCAGAATCACAAGGAGTTTGGCAGGAGCCATCGTGGTCCAGAATTTAGAACAGGGTGCTTTTATGCTGGAGGCTGGAGCCAGTTTCAAATGATGTCCTACCGTCCTACTATCCATATTTATTATAGAACGACCAAGTGGGGTTCTAAGTCATCTCTCAAAAGAAGTTTGAGGTGGAACACATTGCGTTTGTATTTCACGTTGGTAGATTTGAAGGTTTTTGATCTGGCGGATATGAGTTTCCCAGCAGGGATTCCTCGAAACACGACAATATATTCAAATTCACTGCATCTCCAGATCAGAAGCGGATATTGCGTGACTGGCAGAATGTGACCAAAGAAATAGATAGTTGGATACAGCAGACACAAATCTTTATTGGGATGAAATGAAATACCATGAAGAGGAAAGTTTGGAATCATCTTCAGAAGCCAGATTATCCATTTATCAGATTCCCATCGGTGCCGATATAGTTTATACTTTGCTTCTAGTAGTGGAAATATATGAAATTTCCGTTTGATACCTGCAATAGAACACCACACACAAATCAGCAGGACAGTATCATATGCTAACAGAAATTGCATGTTAGGAAACGAGTAGACTAATTACAGTTTACATCGTCCATTGATAACAAAACAGATGCATGCAATGTCTGTATATAACGGAGACTTGTTTCCACAGACATATGTCTAATTCTCACACAGAAATATTGAATATATCCTTCAAAGCCTTGATTAACTATGGATCTAATTACAACGTTTGTCATAATTTTTCATCTCTTTATGCAGCACTCATTTACTATGAACTCCATTCTAAAATCAATCACAAATTTCCTCTGATGAACGCTTTTAGGGTACTTTTTTGTCATTTTTCTTCCGCTTGACCTACCAAGTAATGTTTCATGACTGTTAATTTGTGGCACATCTCAATGCCAGAAAAACCGTCCTGTTCAACCCAGTGTAAAAACCGTTTTACAAGTGTACCTGGAAAACCAGAATCGAAGCTTGAGCACTAGTTAGATATCGCTAGGAATAAACACAAAAGTGCTTAGAGGGGTGCTGATATAATGATGACCTCCCTTCGTGGTGTAAGCCTTGATCTTTGCAAACCCTCTGGATTAGCCCAGTGGGATGCCGGAGTTTTTGCCAATAAAATCGCTATTCTCTTATGCCAATATTCTTGGTGGGTTATCATTAACTTAGGGATTATGGGTAATCGGCCAAGCTTGATATACCGGGAAAATGTTTGAAAGGTTAATGTGGACATGAGCAACTAGCTATATTAGATCGTGTTTCACTTTTATGCAGGGGTCTTTTGATAATATTATTCTAGTTTGAAATTGAGTGAATGAATTTATGCCCAGTGCAGTGAATGAATGACCAAAAAATGTTTGTTTTTAAAACACCCTGAAGACACGTAACACTCTTACATAATGATGACATGATATAACTAGTTCATATATGAACCAGCTTGAATAGACCACGAAAGGTACATTTCACACCCTGCGATGGGGATCACAGGCAATTTTTGTTGTACAAATATAACCATAATTGAATACATTCTAGTACATGCAACGTACAATGCATTTTTGCATATACCTATTTATCGAGTTAATTGTTTATTTATAGCATTAATACCCAGATGTCAACACAGATCTGCACTGACGTTTGACAATGACATTGACCAAGTGATTAATAATTGCTCGCTGTCCTCAATTAAACGCATACTATATTAACCCTAATAGTAGCACGGCGAGCCAAAGCAAGATCTCATGCAGCATCGCGCGCAAAACTGAGGTCAAACTTGAGGTCAAATATAAGAAAATCACTGAATGATATACATATGGCCTATCAATCCCCTTTATTATGATTCAATTAACTAACATATTTGGATTGGAACTCACCAACATCTGATTAGAAAGATATGAAATGAATTACAAGGTTACAAAATTTCAAAGTTTTTTGATGAAAAGAGAGGGGCGCTCTACTATTACGGCTCGTGCCACTATTAGGACCAATACGTTATTCAATCTCCGCATCTAGCATGAACAAATTTTGGGCATGACGACATTCATCATAAGAATAGTGAATTCGGTGTTATCAACTCTTGACACGCCTCTAACAATGTAATACTTACCGATACAATAACGACAGTTTATGATCATTTAATCATTACACCCTGGAACTTGATTGGGTCGATCTAAGTTCTTACATAACAGATTATCGTAGCAATGTCTGAGGGATATCAGGAAGGACATATCACTCATAATGTAGGGAACAGTATAAGGGATGCTGGATAGTTAACATTGTCATTCAAGGTGATATTCTGATGAAATTAAGCCTCATATTTATGATCATATTATTATACAATATAATGTAAACGCTTTTCTGTCGTTGACGCCTGCGTATAGCCATAGGTATATCCTCTTGGTGCCCTAACGACTGGCTGTCTGGCAACAGTGTATGCTTATTATCCTCTTCCGATAATCATGTGTAGACTATTGGCATACAATATTGAAAACAATACATGAATGATAAATGTGAATCCCATTAAGAATGGTGTTCCTGTTTGCCACCAGGATCGCCACCATGTAATTCGGGTATAGACAAACCATAGAAACAGTCTACTTGCCAAATTCATACAAAAACGTAATAATGTTACATTAAATTTTTGTCATGTTTGTTTTTGCATAATACAAACAATGGACATGACGTTTTTTGTACTTCTTGGGCATAGTAGACTGTTTTAGAGCCCCAAAAGCTCATGGTATCAGCAGGTTATACTGCAATAGACATGGCATCAGCAGGTACCCCATTGAAATGGAATCTTGTACCATTTATACCACAACAACTGATATACAGATGTTATACTTAATTATGTGTACATAATATGATAAATATTCCCTAGACAGCAACACTGGAGGATATCCTTGAGATTGGTCAGCATTCAAACAGTCACATTATACTGCAATAGACAATGTGACCGACACAGACAACAACAGACAATACCGTAATTCTTAAAATAAATATGGAACATAACTGATATTTCTACACTACATAATAATGACCCAGAGCTCTGCATTACGCTCGCCATTCGGATTATACTTAGTGGTATTTTCAGAGTGGTTACACTGGGTTAGTGAACCGACAATTGATTTGTTACCACGATAACACCTGCATAAGAGCCCTTTTAAAAGTCGCAGCCACTTTTGGCATTTTATCGTGTCGGTGAGAGACAGATTCTGACCCTCTAGAACACAAAGAAAGAAATTATAGAGAACAAAAGAAATGCACCCAGCGAGTGCTTGAAATTGATTTTCTTGCAGGATTTGAGAAATGTGTGAAATCTGTAAGACCACTGAGTTCCACTGTGAATCAAAACAATCACAGCGATTTTTATAGTCTAGCAGTATTCATGATGAATCGTTATGAAGTTAGAAAGGCATAACAATACTGGAAAATTTTGACATGAAGTGTTAGAAGATATAAATAAATGTCCGTTCTCGGGCAATGCTTCATTAATTGAATGAAGTTCACCTAATTTCATATTCTTGAAAAAGTAAATCCGATGGGAAAGCTAGGAACCCTTGTCACAGTGTGAAATTTGATCTGAAAGTAACCTATCAGCAATGACATTGACATCCTCTGAACTCAGGCATTCTTCGGAAATCTTGTCAAAAACTCGTGACAATTTCACATCTTTCAGGGCGTCAAGCTCGAAAATAGGATCTTCTTTCGAAGTACAGGTAAAAAATATTGCTTTTTGGCATCTTTATACTGATATTTCTACGCCCCATTTGTATCCAAACTTCTCCGTATTTGGATCTTAATTTCTTTCAACACAGCCCTACTCGTGGGGTATTATATGTTGGGGAGCGTCATTCTTGATAACTTTCTTACAAGGGATAAGATTTATGGGTACACAAAGGACGGTCAGGTAGTACTATGTTCAGTGGTTGAGTAAGTATTCCCTTGGGCACGATCGGCAATATTGTCGGTTTGCTTTCTTCTTTTACCGGCCAATCGGTATTCGCAACGTATATCGGGAGGAGGGCAGGGGGCTGGGGGGCTGGGGTGATAACATGTTTCTATTTATTGGACTTCCTTTTATAGTTGACGAATCTTGCAGCAAAGATACATGATGTGATTTATTGACTAAAGATAACATTTTCAGGAAACCTATAATTATTTGATTTTCAATGACATAGTTTAAAATGTGGCCATTTGAATATTACACCAAGTCAGATAAGAATCAAATGGCTTGCAGTACTGGCGCTGATCAGTAATTCATTTCAGCCTGATCACTGCTCTCCACATAACAGAAAGTAAACCGATGCACAGTAGGACCCCCACGCTTTCCAGCATCGCGTCAGTTTACACTATGACAGCGATCATTTATCGGCAAGTTTCAAATATACACTTTATAATGTTGCCGTCTGTTCGGTATCGATGAGACTAGAACTTCCGTCATCCAAAATAGTGGGTGGGTGGGCAAGATACAGACCATCAATAAAATACTGTGCTGTGTTACTGAACTTTATGAAATCGGAAACTGCTGTTAAAAACAATGTAATAGAAGCAGCAAATTTCATAATATTCCTCTGAAACAGCATTTTTGATTTTCTTTTATTTCAATATTTCATGTCAAATTTCTACTATGAAAATTGCTTCAAATATCTGACTGAAAATACACAAATCAAATTGGTAATGAAACCTTTCACGTCAGAACGTGTGAGTTCTCATAACATATTTATTATCACCGGGTCACGCCACATAAAGCACGTGTGTTGACAGAAGCAACATCCCAAACGAAACATTCGTCTTTTCTCAACAACCTCATAGTCACCGAGTTATTATTCCCCTTAAAACACTGTTGTTATCACAGTGCAGGCCTTTATTCAAATTTCACGGGAAATCTGGTTGTTAAAGACACATGTGCGACACGGTGAAGTTGAAGTTGGTTGTTTCTTACGGTTGGTTAACTCGCGATTCTCAGTCCGGGAATCGCATTCAAGGATGTTATTTTACAAACAGGTGCAAAACATGATATCAGAAGTATATAACAAGAAATTTTTATGTATTTTTGATGATATTTTTTCTGACGACGAGAATATTTGGATTGTATTTTCAAAGATGACCAGTCGACGCCGAATCGGGAGGCCATCACCAGTGATATCACATGACAATCATGGAGTAGTTTTCTTATTACATGTATTTTGTTACGATGGACACAGAAGTTCTCGAAGAATGAAATAGCACAAAGATTATGTTACACATTCTAGAATTAGCACTTTTCTCCTTTGTGTTCATGACATACCGAGCATTCACCTATTGTGTTGTTTCAACTGTTACTTCAAAGGTAATTAGCAAGTATACACGTACAATGGAGCACGTGTCAATCCAATGTCAGTAAATATATTATTAATTGTGTGGTCCGTAATGGTTTCCTGTTCCAAGACCGGGGAGTATGGTGTGGAAAGCTCATTATTTTTATAATGTAATAAAGTGCATTAATGAAATGACCCATATTACAGACAACAGCAATGACAAAGTAATAACACACCATGACATCTCAATATTCTATGAGAGCATTTCCACAATAAAATTGCGAAAAAAAAACTTGTGGTAACATAAGTCGCAAATGATGACAATAAACGGTCACATAATGTCTGGGGTGTAATCATTTTCTATTCCACAAAACTAAATAATAACTCTATGGTTTTAGGACAAGAAACGAAATAATGTGTTTCCTCTGTCCGTGAACATTGATCTACTCAAACAGTCATTCGGCAGCGTCCTGCAGGAATTGACAATTAAACGAGGGAAGTTTTACCGCACTGACAGGAATTCTAAACAGGCATCCATCAGGCGAAATATTTATTTTGTATGTATTGTTTTGAGCGCCATTTTATCTATCTTCACTTATCTAAAATGAAAGAAAATTGCCTTCGTGATTATCATGCATCTATTGAAAGGAACTGATCATATTGTCATGGAAGAGAAAGTGTATTTCTCATTAACTTTGAAATCACCCGAGAAATAAGATAGCTATTCAATATTCATAACAGTTGCCTATCTGCATTATATGGCGTCCGACAAGTGGCAGCTTCAAGTCTGGCGCCGCCATAAAGTAGCATCCAATATTCCATTTCGTCCATCCATTTCTATTGATAAATCAATCTACTTTTCGGTTTCTTCAACATGTGACTGATAACATTTGATTAATGCGTCTACGTCAGACTGACACATGCAGGATATATTCCCTCGTTGCCTTACAGAACACTATTATATAAGGTCCGCTAGCGTGAAATGATAGTTAAATGTGCCAGCGACTCTCCTCGTTATAGAGACGTCTTCATGTAGCAGACAGAGCGATCCATCAAATGACCTCTCAGTGACCTTGGTCGGCAAATTTCTGCTCCAGACGTCTTCAACTGTTCATGCTTGGGTAAAGTGTGGAAAAAGTTACGATGGGAAAAGATGTGCAGAAAATGGTTTGGGACGGGATAATCTGAAAAGTGTCAGTTTCAAGAGACTATTCACAGTTCAATTTGAGTGGTCGATATCGGGTGCAGACACACAGCGACTAGTTCTCCCCACTCTAGGAAGTTTGCAAGATGTAGTGCTAGTTAAAAGATTTTTTTCTGACAACTGCACTGAAGATTGAACAAAGAGCAAAAAATTGAATTTCATAATTTCATCCAAACCTGACCCCTAATCACGTTGACTGCTTCATGGAAGTGGCATAAAACACCTGGCACAATGTCACCAGTGTTACGTTTTCTTCTCATATTCTTCGAGGGAATCGAAAACAGGGAATACCTTTTTGAAATCTCACAACCAGGCTTGCTATCAAGTGCAGAAAGGTTTGTCGAAAGTTTTCCATTTTTATTTATTTTTCAATCTTGCGACTGACAGATCTCGTAAGCACACAAAGATATCTCATTAATGATGTTGATGTCATCGTGACAATAGACTTGCAGTATCCGTGACAAGTAACGAATATCTCGGACAGTAGCACACCAGCTCACGCGGCCAAGGTCACCTGATTGTGATCTGTTTGAGGACAGTGTGTGATATCCCTCTGTGGAGCAAACACCAGAGATCAATTATAATGTTCACTCAACCAGTGTAATCTCTTGATAGGAAACAACGATAGAACAAGACCAGTGCGTTCTCAGAAAACCATGCCCTTAGCATTGTTTGAATGGTGCGGGCATTAAAACAATATAACAGGGCATTTCACCAAAATATTGACAGCAAATCCTTCACTAGGTTACTGTCAATCATTGTCATGAATCAGATTACATGACCCTTACAATCTAGTATATTTACGTTCTGTCGTATCATGTTTTCTTCCATGATACATAAGTGACTGAAATCTAAGACCTTGTGATCAGTGATCAGTGGAATCTACGCTTAGTGAGACCTGGTAACACGAAGCAGAACTGGCGTCATTTCAGTGGAATCTACGCTTAGTGAGACCTGGTAACACGAAGCAGAACTGGCGTCATTTCAGTGAAAACTGCTCGAAAACTAGGTTTGAATCCGCTAGGGAATGCGTCCCAGTCCCACGATGACCACATTTTACTCATGTATCAGAACTGCTCTAACTTCATTGGCTTGCAAGAAGAGAATATGTGGTGTGGGGCGAGGGAGGAGATACCAGGACCAGGAAAGTGACCGCGTGAGAGCTTGGGCGTCCCTAGTCAGGACTTCACAAAACGTGCAGCCTAACTTCAAAGTCGTCAGAATCACAAGGAGTTTGGCAGGAGCCATCGTGGTCCAGAATTTAAAACAGGGTGGTTTTATGCTGGAGGCTGGAGCCAGTTTCAAATGATGTCCTACCGTCCTACTCTCCATATCTATTATAGAAAGACCATGTGGGGTTCTAAGTCGTCTCCCAAAAGAAGTTTGACGTGGAACACATTGCGTTTGTACTTGACGTTGGTAGATATGAAGGTTTTTGATCTGGCGGATATGAGTTTCCCAGCAGGGATTCCTCGAAACACGACAATATATTCAAATTCACTGCATCTCCAGATCAGAAGCGGATATCATGTGACTGACAGAATGTGACCAAAGAAATAAATAGTGGAATAGAGCAGACACAAATCTTCATTGGGATGAAATAAAATACCGTGAAGAGGAAAGTTAAATTGGTATCATCTTCAGAAGCCAGACTATCCATTTTCGTTAGGACACCAGTTTCCCATCTGTCCCGATATAGTTTTTACTTTGCTTCTAGTAGTGGAAAAAATACGAAATTGCCGTCTGATAACTGCATTAGAACACCACACACACATAAAAAAGGACAGTATTACGCTACCAGAAATAGCATGTTAGGAAACGGGTAGACTAATTATAGTTTACATCGTCCATTGACAACAAACAGATGCACGCAATGTCTGTATATAACGGAGACTTGTTTTCATAAGTAGATGTTTAATTCTCATATAGAAATATTGCATATATCTTTTGAAGCTTTGATTAACTATGGATCCAGTTACAAAATGTGTCATGATTTTTCATCTCCGCACTCATTTACTATGAACTCCATTCTAAAATCAATCACACATTTCCTCTGATGAACACCGTTTTACAAGTGTACCTGCAAAACCAGTATCGAAGCTTCAACACTAGGTGGATATCGCTAAGAATGAACACAAAAGTGCTTAGAGGGCTGCTGATATAATGATTACCTCCCTTCGCTATGTAAACCTTGATCTTTGCAAACCCTCCAGATTAGCCTAGTGGGACGCCAGAGTTTTCGTCCACTAAAATCGCTATCTGCTTACGCCAAGAGGCTTGGTGGGTTATCTGAAACTGAAGGATTATGGGTAATTGGCCCCGAGCATGATATACCGAGAAAGTGTGTGGAACCTTAATGTTGACATGAGTATTTAGCTATAAAAGACAAAGTTTTAGTTTGTTCTATGCAGGGGTCTTCTGAAAATATTACGATAGGAGGAAGGAGTGTCTACTTGAATGTGAATGAATGTATACCCAGTGCTGAAATTGAACCCTGGAAAATGCTTATTTTTGAAACACCCTGAAAACATAACGCTCTTACATAACGATGACATGACAGCGTACCCCTTTTCTGATCTGGCGGATATGAGTTTCCGAGCAGGGACTCCTGAAAACAAGACAATATCCTAATTCCTGCCTCTCCAGATCAGAAGCGGATATCGTGTGACTGGCAGAATGTGACCAAAAAAATAGATAGTGGGATATAGCAGACCCAAGTCTTCATTGTGATGAAGTAAAATACAGTAAAGAGGAAAGTTTGGTGTCATCTTCAGATGTCAGATTGTCCAAAGGACAACATTTTTTGTTACGACGCCAGATTCCAGTCTGTCCCGATATAGATTATACAACATTTCCGTCTGAAACCCGCATTATAACACAGCATAAAACAGTAGGACGGTTTCATATATTATCAGAAATAGTATTCTAGGAGACGAGTAGGCTAATTAGGGTCTACATCGTCCATTAGTCATGGGATAATATCATACACCTAAAGATAATACTGACTATATTATACCAAAACAGATGCACGCAATGTCTGTATATAACGGAGACTTGTTTTCTCAAGCAGATGTCTAATTCTCATACAGAAATATTGAATATATCCTTCAAAGCCTTGATTAGCTATGGATCTAATTATAAAGTGTGCCATATTTTTTCACCTCTCTACTCGGTACCTAATGAACTCCATTCTAAAACCAATCACAAATTTCGTTTGATGCACCATGGACTGGGAACGCTAATAGAAACCTTGTTTTGTCATTTTTCTTCTGCTTTATCTACCAAGCAATGTTTCGTGACCCGTTAAATTATGCGACATCTCACTACAAGAAAGACGTCCTGTTCAATCCAGTGTAAAAACGTTTTACAAAGTACCTGTAAACCCGGAATCGAAGCTAACACCAGGTATATATCGCTAGGAATAATCACTGAAGAACTTAGAGTGGGGTGCTGATATAATGATGACCTCCCTTCGTGGTGTAAACTTTGATCTTTGCAAACCCTCCGGATTAGCCCAGTGGGGCGCGGGAGTTCTGTGGCTAAAATCGCTATCCTCTTACGCCAAGACACGTGGCGGGTTATCAGAAACTGAGGGATTATGTGCAATCCGCCGCAAGCATGATATACCAAGGAAGTGTATCATTGAGAGGTTAATGTTGACATGAGCATTTAGCTATAAAAGATGGACTTTTAGCTTGTTTTATGCAGGGCTCCTCTGATCATGTTATTCTAGGAGGAAGGAGTGTCTACTTGTGAATGAATTTATAACCAGTGCTGAAAATGAACGCCCGAAAATGTTTGTTTTTAAAACACCCCGAAGACACCTAACACTCTTACATAATGACATGACATAACTAATTCATGTATGAACCAGTTTGAGGAGACCACTAAAGGTACATATCACACCAGAAATGGGGTTCACACGCAAATTTTTGTTGTTGTACAAATATAATCATAATGAAATACACTTGAATACATGCAGCGTTCTACATACATGTGCCTATTCATTATGTTGATTGTTTATTTATAATACTGGCTTGCACTGAAAAGTGTTTGTACT
Organism: Terebella lapidaria; assembly: GCA_949152475.1. NCBI lineage: Eukaryota > Metazoa > Annelida > Polychaeta > Terebellida > Terebellidae > Terebella > Terebella lapidaria. The sequence goes on from OX424567.1 coordinate 27,987,736, forward strand.
GAAAAGTAAAGGTTTTTATTCCTTTTGGGCAGAAAAGTATGCAATAAAAGTAGGATTCATGTTTGCATGCACTGACATATTAAATTATATTTTTCCTATAAGAGTGATCTATCAAGTCGTTTTTCCACGAAATATTGAACTCACTATGTTACCAGCTACAGAATATTCATTATTTTGGACCTGCTGGCTTGTTTTCATGTAGTTTTCTGACAGATACCACAACACTGCGTTCGAACAACAGGTGTTAATGAACTTTTATTGTTCCAAGTAAACAGCATGACTGGGTTTTCATTGCATCGTAAAGTTCGTAAAACTGGTGACATATGTAAAACATTCATGGAATCCATGATTAGTCTATCTTTTTTTTTCATATGAGCATCACAGAGTCCAACTACATGTATTGCTATATATCTAGATGGTTTCAAATTGCCAAAAAACTATCATTCATTTCTATATATATGACTAAGTAATTAATATTCGCTTGCTGCCTTCACTTATGACACACTCATTCTCCCCATCACACATGGACGAATTTTGGACACGACGACATTCATCATCAGACCATAAATGTTTCTATACGTTATTGATTTCGCACCAAAGTAACCCAAAACTTTAGTTTACCTTGCTATTGTCAGCTAGGGGCAAACTGTTATGAGATCCACTTAAATACAAAGCAAAGTAATCAAATTTGCTTTACCAATAAATTTTTTCTTGCTACTAGTAAGCAAACTCTACAGAAACATAACTGACGCTTATGACCTATACTCTGAAAGGTACTTGTTTTTTTCATCCTCGGAATCATCGTGACCCACCATACTAGTGATAACGAACATGATATCGCTCAATGTATTGTCTATCCCTATTACTCATCAGAGAATTCCATGTTGAATTCCGTCTTTCAAATAATTTCTAAATGTAAAGCCTGAAACACGCGTTGCAAGTAACAACATTTCACATCACACACACCTGCGCCATAATAGTAAAGACCTTTCCTATTACAGGGCGTCCCACTATTGCGTAACAGAGTCAATAAGGCAACGTTAATTCTGTTCCATGCCGTTCCATAGCCCGGGGAATGGATTAGACAATCGCTGACTCTTGAACGGCTGTGATGACTTCAGTTGACACCAGAGGTCTCCACTTGCCCATGTCGCCCACACGACAGACATCCACTGGGCGGTGTGTCGGTCGGCTGGTGTAAGCTCTCGCTAGACTGCAGACTGTGGCACAGACTCCACTCACCAGCGGAGCTAGTGAAATCTCGCGATCGTCGCATTTTCTGGCTGGCTTGAAGTGAGCAATTCCTGGGCAGAGGCGAGACGAGAATATGAGAGGACACACCAAGCACCAGTCTACCATGTGACTGCCTGCGGGCGTGCACGTGTGGATCAGAGCAGACAGACGCCACACTCTCGTGGTGCGAGGATAGACCCAACTCTGGCTCTCAATCACTTGTACCTGACGACAGACGGATGGACGCATAGACGGCTGAGTGAACCACAGTCAGACAGAACACCTGGCTACAGAATGTTTGATCAGAACCTCTGAACAACGCCCAGGTACACCTACTGTAATACGATTGATAGGATTTCTTTTTAGCTTGGAATGAAGGAACGAAATACAGAGGATTACAGAGAAGTATCTGATAGGCTGATTCAGCTCCCTGTGGAATATGTGGAAGGGATGTATGCTCAGATAAATCAGTATGATCAATAACACAATGTAAGGGATAACCACACAGTGTTCCACATACCTCTAGGCTCTGTCGTCTTTGATCATTAATTAATAGCTCAGATGAGGGCGTTTACGAAACAATTACCAGAAACTGGTGTAAGATGAACGGCCTTGTGCATCGAGTCTATGATCAGACTGCAGAGTGGATTATACGTTATATAACGGGATTAAATGGAATGTTGTAACTCACGTCTGAAGTTGTGCTGTTCATTTGATCGACCTAAATTGGGTAAGTGGACAAGTGAATTCCTCCTCCTTTCGTCTGGCTGTCATCACCTCAATACACCCTACCCCCCCTCCCATCCCTCACCCGACCCCCTGGAACCCTTGCCTGGTCCTGGTGCGGTGTCTTGTGCTGTCTTACACGAACACTAAGTGATTGGGTACATATTGACATGAGTTCCAGTTTCCATGGATACCTTGATGAACATTTGATCGGGCCATCCGAAGCTGTGACTGTAGACTGTGACTGTAAGTGTCATCGTGTTCAAATGTTGAACTCAATGTGCTCAAAAAAGCAAGCGATCAGTGATAAAATTGTCTTTTTCCTTTTAGAATGATTTTTAGTCACACTTTCAGCGGAAGGGTGTAAATGTGCCTTATGTAACCATGACGACGTAATTCTGCATGCTGGCGGTGGGGCTGGGATCATTCACTATTCCCGCGAGGCGGCCGGGAGGGGAAGCTTTGAGAGGAAGTGGACACCGGGAGTTGTAAGAGATTACACATCACGGCCACCGCAGAGAATGTCGCGAAAACAGGATATCACCTCCACGTTATACCCCCGATAGCATGGCGCCTTTTGCATGGACGTGTGGACGTAGCTCCCAGCCAGATCATGTTATGAAAGGAATATTGAAAAGTGACTGAGGGATTCTTGTTTATTACAATATCAGTGTAGAGATCTGAGCATGCAAGGAGTCAAGTATTGTTGTTTTTCTGTATTGCAAATGTTGACTTTAACACCTGCATTAAAATAGACAATGTTTCAAATATCACTCAGTCTATGCTACAATGAAAAGTAATCCTAGTATATGCGAGGGTGCCAAGGCACACTGAAGTAATATCAAATTCTATTAATTACAAAATATTGCCTTACAACATTGCCCTCAAGATCAGCAACAATTTATCAGGAAGGTTTTTATAGTGTGATATTACATACAAAGAGTTTACAGGATGAGGCATTCAAACTCCGATAGACATTGCTCTCGAAAATACGTGGTTGGTGTGGAACGATAACTCAGTAGTGAAGATAAACATGCATGTCATATTTAGGTTTTTTTTTTTACAAATCTCTTTATCTGGCATGTATCTTATATACTGGTGTGTTCGACAAGAATCCATTTCTCCCTAAGTCTGGGTGTAGCAGGAGAAACATCGAGTTTCAACAAGTCGTTGACGGGAGATCTGCTTCTGACTCCAGGGGGAGTCACCAATCATGCCAAGGAACAGACTTCCAGAATTTTTAGGGTACTTCGAACCGCAGAGATTGACGAATATGCATATTCTTAAGAAATAAAACGATAGCTTCATGAATGATAGATTTTTGTGGTGGTGGTTTGGTTTTGATGGTGTTGTAGATTTTTTTAGTAAAATAAATTTGGGGAAGACTTTCCTTTCTTCCCTTCTGCAGAAAGCTCGAATATGAATTTATCCTACGCATTCTAACACTCGCTTAATACTCTTGAATACTAAATTTCTCCCCTCATGAAAATGTCCCAAGAGTGTCTAAAATAAGCTAAAGCCGCCCACAGGATTGATACTGTGATACCATGAAAAGTAAGACATCCACTTACCAGCGACATCAGACCTTACTACAAAGTGCTTTCTTTATGTCTGAAGACAACCTTTCGTCTTTCATCTTATATCACGCCATTGACTCTAGCCAACAACTGACAACATGATATCTATTCAAGGAGAAGAAATAAAAAAAACAGACTCAATTCTGGGTGACGTTTTCTTTACCTAGCAATAAGCAGGGACACAGTGACACTGAATTCTTCCGACTTGTTGACATCTTTCGCTCTGCAGACAACATGCAAAAACGTCATCTCTCGTTACAAGCATGAATTTATAACTAACACACGAACAAATGAAAGTCCATTATCTCATAATGCCTGGGTCAAACTGAACACATTCCAGCAAAAATAAACAACCGACAATCTCGACGGTTTTTTGGGGTGTTGAACAGATTCCCTTGACCCTGTTGATGTGTTGTTGAAAAGGTGATGCAAACGTGGTCAGGGGTGGTTCCAGTACTTTAGAAAAGCCACATTAGGTAATCCTCAATATGGCAGATTTTATCACGCAAAGAACACGATGTAGCGATTTTTGACAGAGGACAATACCTGAAGCACCTGGATTAGTATTCATCCTGGTGCGATTACATAACGACAACGGCTAATGGTTGTTCACACAACTCCCTGATAGGTCATCATTAGTGTTATTTTTGTGGGATGATCACCAGCAAGTCACACTTGGAAGCCATTAACTGAACAAAAACTCGCCACAAAACGCTCCAAGTAACACCCGTGGAGGAGTTCAAATGATACAGCAAACGTCTCCTGCTCCAGGCAACAGGACCCTTGTGGATTGTGTGACTTCTTTTAGTGCAGTGGCTAATTATATTAGTAACCTGGGAAGTGAGTTTTGGAGTAAGATCGTCTGGGAGTGGGCAGAGTGCAATGGATGGAAGTACCTCATAGCCGGTGTAACAGAGATCTTTTCTTCTTCCGGTCTCTTTACCATATGGACTTTTTAGGCCTCCCCATTACGTTCATGCTTGTGAGCAACAGTTTTTGTTTCAAGGTGCGTGTGGGATTTTTAATTACTATCCTATGGTCAGCCCATGGAACTGGAGTTCATCAACAAGGCAGCAACCCAACTGCACCGTCCACCTACTTGTGGCTCCAGATTCACTCCCACCAGCCTCTTGCGACACGTGAACTTGCTATCCTGTTGCGACACTCTCCTTAGAGCAACAACGTAATACATCACATGGGACTCTGTCCACTGGCCCACTGTTTCAATGTCATATTTCATTCCTTTCCAAGACACAGTATTATTGTTGTTGTTGTTTTTTTCTTTCACGTTGTGTAAAATAGTTAAACTAATTTTCTAGTATGAATGCATAATTTGCATATCAACATTGTTTATCATATTCTGCTAATTATATCACACGAATCTATTGTAAGGATATGCAATATGAGTTTGTGAATGATATTTTATTAGGCATGGTGGGTTTTGTCAGTGGCATCGCAACTATATTGTTAGTATGATATTTTCTTCTATACAAATTAAAGATAATCTTAAAAACTTCAATAGAACAGTGAAGTGGGTGATTGTATTGACATATGAAAATTTTGATATTTGATGGATTACACTATTTGTCGCATTGTCGCATAAGACATCGAGACTATAATATGAACCCAAGAAAACATAACCATTTATTCACTGATACAACATAAGGTATGGTCTGGCCCGACATACACAGGTTATAGGGTAACAGGTCAAAACGTACCCATGTCAAAACGTACCCAACCGAAACGTACCCAACCAAAACGTACCCAAAACCAAAACGTAACCATTTTTACTGAAACGTACCCAGTTTGATTGGTCAAAACGTACCCGGTTATTTAAGGTTGTCAATAAAACTGGTTGCCCAAATTTCTGATTATATTACAATAAATACCCATAATGGTCCAACATTTGTATGGGTTGTTGATTATATCTATCGTGTTATATCGATCTCAATCAAACCATTGTATTCTACATGTATTAGTGTGAAGTCGAGCGCTTGGAAATTCGAGCGCTCGATCGTAATATCAAAACAAACGTGCGCTCGAGAGCCTGATCTAATGATCGATCGTTTTTTCACTGGTCCGATTACGATAAGTTTTGCGGACTTTCAATCGTGTGTAATTATTTAATGTTGTTCAAAGTTCAGTGACTTTCAGCCTGCTTTCGTGGGCTGCATAGTAATTATTTCGGATATAATGTTTTCAGATTTAACCAGATTGAAACATGTGCATGCGTACATAATTATATAATTATATAAAATTATATCTGTCAACAAATCAGCATCGATACTTGATGCACGCAGTGCTTACTCGATCACAAGTTAGGGGAGGAGCGACCATAGACAGCCTCAGGGTGATTCAAATCGTAGAACCCTGGCGGCCCTGACAGGGCGGTGCTAGACAATATTGAACCACCAATCATTGGTCACCGTACAGTCTGACCCAACTGACGCCGAACCCCCGCATACAATATGTACAAGATAAGATAAAATAGCTCATACACTCGAGTCAATAGGAATGAATAGCAAATTCAGATACACTAATGACGTCCCAGTACATGGAGATGATCCCCGCTGTGCAATTAATGATCACAATCACTAGGTATATCCGGATTGTATTTAATTAGGGTCTCTACATGTAGTTCACTTGTTTGTCCATGGGAAGGAGGTGGTCAGCCTGGTTTGTTCTACTCGTGTGTTAACGAGCAGCTTGTAACAAAAGCGGGCGTATCCTGGATTCTGGGTGATAAGGCGCCATGCTGAGAAGTGATGTCATCCTCTGGGTATCGTCTGTCGGTCGTCGTTGTGTCAGTGTACACTGTCTGGTCCAGGAAGTACATCTGGAGGCAGCGGGAGTCCACATAGCAAGGCTCTGGTCATCATTACATCAGTCATGAAACACAGAGATAATGCGCCAGAGATCTGTCTATACACGTGGATCTAATCTTGATCAACGTATATGAAAAGTGAGCTACAAATATTTGATACAGTGAATTGTGTTTGAAATATTATATTAGATAATTACCATTACTTATAATAGCTAGGAATCTACATATACTTATCCGAGTCGTGGACGACCCTAACTATCTTCCGTTATAACGGAATCCCCCCACGTACGCCGCAGCCAGAACACCATTGTGACTGCCTTGATGCCGGCAGAGGGTGATCACAGCAAAGAACAGATGCCAATCAGTTTTGTTAAAATTAACGGAAACAAAATCTCGACAACAGCAGATACGTAAGTTAGGTGCAGTTTTGGTCGACCTGTCTCGTTCGTTTGACAGTATGCCACACAAGCTGCTGATATGTAAGCTTTATAATATGCATATGCACTGGGTGGGAGCTTGCCCATGATTCTTGACGAGTCAACTCGGTAAAAATCTCGCAGGGGCTTTGCTCGGCTAAAATCTTTTGTCGCATGGGCTTTCAGATGCCCCTGTGATTAAAGATTTTTGCCGAGTTGACTCGTCAAGAATCATGGGCAAGCTCCCACCCAGTGATATGGAATGTCAGTAAGTCCTGCGAGATGATCGCCAGCTATTAAATTAAGTTGTTATACAGTGTATAATATATTTAGTCAAGGTTTCTTCTATTTTCTGGTAATGTGCTAGCATGTGACAAGTAATTGACAAACTTAGCTATAGACTACGTTATTAGGAGTTTCGATTGACAATATACTGACATTCCATAGGCATGTGGAAAATTTGTGCACAAAGGCGTCAAGAAAGTTGAACGCATTGATACGCATCAGGCGCAACCTCAGTATTGAAGATCGGAAAATGATAAACGAAAGTTTCTTGTGTTTTATTTCAATTTTTGCCCAATAGTTTGGCACGTCTGTGGGGCAGCTGCCGGCGGGTATCAGCGTCGAGGAAAGGGATACTTCCCATCACGACACCCGGTCCCATGCACTTTGTGCATCAGTCCTGATTGTTGTGCTCGGCCAGTTAACTGGCAGCTATGCTCGAGTTTATTTACTCCTTCAAATGCGATGGTTCATCTAAAATTTTCATAACCATATTAGTCTACGATATTTTGGGTTGTAAACGAGTACACGCGTATATTATTGCTCATATATTTGTAGAGTTGTGCAAACTAATAGTAAATCTGTCAAATACTTAGTATTACAAAATACTTTCAATGTGTATATTAAGGTACCAGTTTGGTTGAGAGCGAGAGGTGTGATCTGACTAATATGAATGATCCTGAAAAATACTGGGTACGTTTTGACCAATTAAACTGGGTACGTTTTGGTAAAATTGGGTACGTTTTGGTTTGGGTACGTTTTTGTTGGGTACGTTTCAGTTAGGTACGTTATGGTCTGGGTACGTTTTGACTAGAAATCGGTTATAGCATGAAGGACATATTGGTGTAAACGTCTGAAAGATTTATCCCTCCTCTCTCAGACTTAGCCAGGACATCTAATGAGCTCCTTCATGGAATGGCCGTCTTATGTACCACAAAAGGGCTGCGTCTATAATCGATAGTGGGATATCACAGTTTTGGATCACTCAGGGACACACCTACACAATGGTTTCTTAATAAGAGATATGAGCAGCATTGCAGGGTTGGGACTCTGAGTATTGCGTTTATGATTGCATGGAGGCAGATTCCATCTGTCAGACGATGTGATCTAGGACACGGGTAGAGACCTAGTTGAGATTACACACGACTGCTAGGCTGTTATCCCGAGTAAGCCACCTTTCGCTTTTAAAACCGTCACGAAGGCACATAGACATCCCGTATATATCCATGATGATGTTAGATTCTCTGCCATATCTCTCCTGATATGTGCCATGCTATCGATTGTGCTGGACAAGATATACTCTTCACATAATCGGAGAAATCCAAGACCGTATAGTGTCTTCTGAAGACAGCCCAAGCAAACTATTAAATAAGAGCAGTTCTTAAGACTTTAAGCCACACGGAAGCAGTCACATGACTCCCATGTTGTATCATGATGAAGAAATTCAATCACTGCTCAGAGTGTTCATCACCGCTGCTCACTCGCACTTTGGATGTCCACATTTTGTTTACATGTACTTCAGCCCGGCCCAGTAACTGCAAAACATTCAAGTAAATATAACATAATCAATTACTGACAAATGCGTTAGACAAATCTGCTTGGTTGAGTTTCTTTCACCCCCCCCCCCCCCAAAGAGCTCTGTCAATATTAAAACATGTATGAGACAATGTGATGCTCACGGCATGAAAGGTCTGTCTATTACTGACCGAGCGCATGTAAATGTAACAACAATGCGTTACGTGACGGGAAAAACCACAGGCCACATACGTTTTTGGCGTCTCTGGGGTGCAATCAGGCTTGGAGAAACTTACGGAAGTCGAACGAGAGGTTCTTCTTGGAAACACTATCTCACTTCTTCTGTCTTCTTTTTATGACCTCTATTCAATTTCACGGCTCTTTCTTTAGTGAGAAAAACATAGTTTCCCTATTGTTGCTCTGCTGAATATTCTAAGACAATAACAATTTGCCTGTTTTCGTAATTCGACAGTGGCCACTGCATAATACCAGCTACTTCTGCCCGCAAGCTTTGAGTACCACTCATAACTTTTACAACGGTCTGCGGTCGGAGCCCAAAGTTGGCCAAGAAGATGACAGAAAACTCCAAGCAATGTAATCAGCCTACTTCATTCTGAAGAACCCCGGTAAATTTGGCCGTGGGTCGACTCACTTGACATTCTCTAGTGTGGAGCAAGGATATTACAGAGGTAAAAGTGGACTTTGCCATTTCCTAGGTGCGAAGACATTTTCTGCCATTATTCACTAGGACGGTGGGATGTGGAGATAATCACTTCCACTGCGACAGTCGACAGCAAGTTTTATAATCCAGAAAGCAGCATGTGTTGCTAAGCAGTCCTCCTTGAAATGAACACTCCTAAAACTACACCCCCATATCTGTTACATTCACTACTGATCATTAAAGTCTGAAAATCCGCGTCTAATCATCGGCGAAGATTCTCAAGAGCATGGGATGCAAGCTCCCATGTTCTCAGCAATTCCTTTGTTTCTCATTGACACATAACTATGAAATGAAGTCATGGATATCCCACATTAGATCTATACACCCCTCTCCATCCCGACACCAAAGAAACCCCAGAACCTAAGCTACCCAGTAGACCCTAATATGTTCCACCGAACCCAATGCCATTGACCATTATCACCTATCAACCCTTCCATTACGATCATCGTGCTCCTGGCGAACCTCACCCCTCCCCCCACCTAACTGCATGCTATTTACCGACTATATCCCCTAAATCCGCCTGCGCTCCCGAAGTCATGCCCTCGTTGACTGACGGCCATCGACCTCGGACAGCAGAACAGACTGCGACCGGCAACTTCCGTAAGTGAACACTCACTGCGAAAACTGTGGACATAGGCCTATCACCCTAGGGAGGGCTGAGACCTTCTTGATTCCTAATATCGGGTCATGATCAGGCTATTGCCACCGTTACGACATTCAATGTTCGCGAGGGTTGATCCCACAGCCAACTGGATAGGAAAAAAACAGAAGCAACTGGACCAATGTTTTTTTTTCTTCATGGGTCAACCATCGGAATGTCCCACTGGACACCAGTGGGATTCTAATACAAGGTCATGTGACCAGACCGGCGGGGTTTGGGGGCAAGGGATCAGTCAGTTACTGAAGGACCCACTCAGCTGAGGGATCAGTCGGTTATTGAATTAAATGCCCGAGAGATTCTGTTACTCGATTCCAGGGCGGTTCACAGCTATACCCCGCTAGGGAGGAAAAGATTACCCTCGGACAGCTCGACGAAGTAAACTACATTGTCTGTGAGATGCCTGACATATGGAATACTCTGTCAATAAACTTAGACCTCTCCTGGCTCGACCAAGTCCACTCAGGCCAAAATGAAGCGAGAAACCCCCCTGGCGGTGAGACTGAGGAATTACTACATTTGCGATTTTATGACTGAATATCTGTGACCTAAACGTGATTTTATGAATGAAAACCGCCGTCACTATAGGGAATACATCCAACTTTCAGTCTCACCGCCAGGATCGACACTGTTCAAACTTTCGCGTCCGTTTTGGACTGAGTGGACTATCTTGGTATAGAAAATCTTTGGCCCGATTCCGTTAACGTAGTCCGCTACGAACAGGGACGTATGAAAAGTCAAAATTTACAAGTTATATCTTGAATAGTATCTCTTCAAAATAACATATTTTATAGAGTAACTGATCAGCATTCTAATACTGAAAAGAAAATAGGGGGTCACCGTGCTGGTTTCTTCGACATCTTCGATCAAAAATCACAAACATTTACTAAAATGACTTAATTTATGGTATTTTTACACATTTTTTGGCCCATATTCACATCTTGCATCTTGTTTTCCAAGAGAACGGATACGGTGACCCCCTATTTTCTTTTCAGTTCTAGAATGCTGATCAGTTACTTTATAAAATATGTCATTTTGAAGCTCTAGATTTTGTTGATACAGTCATTTATTTTGAAAAACTCTTTGACCCTCTCCCCTCACAGTTTGGAGCGGACTACCTTAAGTATGACGTTTTTCCCACAAATTTACATTTTACGCTGAATAAATGTGTGAATAAAAGCGGTATTTCTTGCTCACGGCTGTATTTCTTTCAAATCGGATATGATTCGGTCATTTGAAACATACTGAAATGTCCACTGACATCCTCTGACATACTGGAGTAAAACATGCTCGCCTCTCAGCACTGGTTTATTGTTGTTTGTCTGACGATGCCACAAGCGACACGGCGGGATGAGAGAAGCATCTCCCCTCCGTGACTGTCATCCGCAAACAGTCAGAGTAATTTGATGCCGATTGATCGAATACCTCCACCTTCCTCGTGACAAATCACACCCAAAACTTGTACAAGGACAGGGGGTGACATCCGCGATAATAAACCTCTCTGTTTTTGTAGGTACTTCAAGCTGTAAGTGTGTGTGCATCCACAGTTAATATCACTGGTGATTAGGGTACGTGCTCAGGTCTTCTATGGAGGCGTACACAGAACGTCAGCAAAATCACACACATGTACTACCTAAATTACGCGGTCGGGACATTTTCCCTGGTGCCTTATGTTTATAGCCATGAATATTTCAGTGCGTGGGATCTACAGAAACCATTCAGCCACAATGCCACATCGCGTTAGTGTGTCTTTTTCATCCAGTAAGCAGACACCACATCAGAGTACGGTATAATCTCTGATCTGAACCGTATACAGGCCAACCTTTCTTTTTTCTTTCATGCTCTGACGCTAAGCCTAAGGTATCAATTTAGGCAAGTCTTCTTGGAGGATCTGATTCAATATTCACCGAATCAAAAAGACATCTGTCATGTTTGGAACAAGTTAACAAAAGGTACATGGACCTTGCAACACAACCAGTTACCTTATAATTGGCCCCTCCAAAATTGAGGATATAAAGGCACACAACAACAGTTTGTTTTAGCAGAAGTAACGAAGTAATCAGAGGCAGGACTAATTGTTTGATGGCTGTGCTGGGATGGACATAACAAGGCTGTTTATGGATCTCTGTTCGTCCTTGCTGAAAAATTCCCTCAGATCTGTGCAAGCCTTACACGAGGATATCTGTCGTGTGTGTTCTTGATATACTAACACTCAGGCATACACATTTGGAGTGTGCGTGATGCGCGTGTGAATCACCGACTTATACCTGGGAATATTTGCGTTTTTTTTTTAATTCGCCGGGACCAGAGATGCTTGAAAAGTTGTCGCCTGAACCATTGACATGTCACTCAGGACCTCTTCAATGGAGTGCCTAAACCACACACAGTTTATTCAACTTTTTTTCACAAACAAAACCAGCAAACGATCGCGATCAAACAGAAATGGCACGCATGAAAAATTATTCAAACAAATCCAGCACAGATCTTGGTTGATTAGAATAGAAAGAGCGACTTGATTTAGTCGGTACGGAATTAATCATCGGCCGAGTCTGTATCGTTCATTCAAACATGGTCACGTCACAAATCATACACGCTACAGGGCGGGGTCTAATTTATGCTTTGAAATCGGGGGGGGGGGGCTTTATAGGTAGTAGGCGGCAGGAACGATGGTGTCAATACGTCAGACGATATCGTCTAGTTCACCACACCGGGTCTTTAATGGCTCAACTTGGCTGTCATGTAATTGAGTGGTAAGGGAACTTTTGGCAATGCTATAATCACTTCATTAATTGGTCAAACATTAAGATAGCACTTAGCACAGTTGAGATAAGGATGTGAACTTGTTCGTTAACAATCAGTGGATTGAAATTGCCTCCAAGCTACCACACAGTGGACGATGTGCTTTGGAAAGCAATAAAACTAATGGCAGATTTGAAGTCCTTCTTTCTGGTATTACAGCAAAAAGTCACTTGGCGTGAATTATTTTCCAGCTATTTCTATAATAATGTTCTTTTTATTGGCAAGGTGCTTCCCCAGTTACCATGGTAACAACCAGTACAATCCATTTATTTAGGAATTAATGAAGATCTAACTCAGACGTGTCTGCCAACAGTCCATACCTATTACCTAATTTATATATGTCATTATCTATTTCATGCACTTGATATTCCTCATTTATTCCATATATTCATTCTTCTTTTCTTTCTTCTCCAGGTCACCAGTCGAGGGAATGATCTCCCACAAGAGCAAGGCAGTTCCCAGGCACAGACAATCGAGGGACGACATTGACAATTTCCATGGCGACAAGACCTCGTGATCCAGTCGCACTGAATCTTGGACATTGATGGGCTACGTAAGTGTTCCTCGGCTGGACGTCTCAGCTTGAAACTTGGATTAAAACAGGTGTTTTTGTCGATGTGATCAAGACAATACAAAAAGTTCCTTCTGCTTGGAATAAATGTTGAAGTGTTCAGTGACAACAGCGATGGATACCAAACACGTCAAGGGGTACATTGGATAACTGCCCACAAGATGACCCGTTGTCGCCGTGCGAGGGCCAAAAGCCGCTCCTATTACACTTGTGGGACATGGACAGGGAAATGTTGGTCCTATGGCAATCCTGCACATGTCATTTACATCTTCATGATATACTTCCTCCACACGCTGGCAGCTTGCCCGGAGCTCTGCACGTGTCCGGATCAGTCCAGTCATGTCACCTGCCTCGAGGCAGGACTCACAGAGATCCCGAGATCCCTGCCTCCGTCACTGACGACCCTCGACTTAAGCAAGAACCAAATACACACTCTGACCGAGTCCAGTTTCTCGTCACTACGGGGTGTCGTCAACCTCAAACTGAAGGATAACGAGATTGAATCAATTCACAATGGTGCGTTCCGATCTGTTGCTTCACTCCAAACCCTGGACCTCGGTGGTAACAAGCTGATGGAATTGACAGAGTTCACGTTCCAAGGTGCGTCGGGATTGCTACACCTGGACCTGACGTCCAATCAGCTTACAACTGTCGATGGTGCCTTTGCTGGGATGTCAGAACTCTCCCGTCTAGAGCTACATAACAACGAACTGACGGAAATCTCACAGGATATGTTTGCCAACCAGAAAAACCTACGTTACCTTCTGCTCGCTGAGAATAAAATAAGTAAAATAGACAGAAAAGCCTTCAAGAATCTGGAGAAATTAACATACTTAGTTCTCAAAGGGAACCCAATTTCGCATGTGATGCGTTTCAAGTTCTATTCGGATTTTCTCTCTTACATTGACTTATCGGAATGTGGACTAAGTCATGTCCCACGTGGTTTACCACACTCAATACGCTACCTTCAGCTACGTCGGAATAACATCACGATCATCCGACGTCATACCTTCCAAGATTGCCCGTTTGTCAGCATTCTTGTCCTCGACGAGAACGGAATAATAGACATAAGTGATCAAACCTTTGAGCATATGACATACTTACAACAACTGTGGCTGAATAACAACAACCTGCGGAGGATCCCAAGTCACCTTCCGGTCAGTTTACAGCGACTGCTGATGGATTCAAACAACATAGAGATAGTTAGCGACGTTTTCCCGCAAGGTTCACAACTGAACACGTTATCGCTGATGGGTAACAATGTGAGTTACATCTCGTACAACGCTCTACACAACATGCCTCTGCTACAGAACGCTGACTTCAGCAACAACCAAATTGTGCACATCTACGGAAACACGTTCAAGAACTCATCGCGGTTGGAAACCCTGCAACTGTCCAAAAACCCGCTTCAGTACTTTCACAGCCATAGTTTTCATGGCCTAGCAATGCTACAAACTCTCTCCTTGGCTTACGTCCCGACTGTGATCTCAATACACGCAGATAGTTTCAAAGATCTGAGCTTGCTCACCAAGCTGGATTTAGATAGTAGTCATTGGATTATACAAACCATCCTCGCAGATTCAGAACTGTTGACTTCCCTTGAGTCTGTTGAGGATCTCAGCATGCAGAGTTCAGATCTAACGACTTTCAGTGAAGAATTCTTGGATTATTTCCCAAAGCTGGAGACGTTGCACATTTCCAGCACTAGATGGCACTGTGATAAGTCACTGATCTGGTTTAGAAACTGGCTTTTAGTGACGGAAATCCATGTTGAGAACAAAGACGACATTACATGTTTCTCGCCACACAATTTAAATGGCCGCTCGATCACCTCCCTCAGCGACCACGAGTTCACGTCTACAACCACCTTGAAGATTTCCACGGCACTACCCACACCGCCTGGTAGATTGAGTACATTTCCCAGCGTTATACCGTCTAGTCCCACACCCAAAACATCCACTGCACCTACGGTGGCTCCCCTTGCAGAGCAGGAAACTTCCACAGAGGGCAGCACCAGCTCAGAGGATTACTACGACTATTACAATAAGTTTGGTGACTCAGAGGAGGACACTGCCAATGTCAAACCTGAGATACTACACAGCCCTTATGATGTCGAGAGTTTATACCATGATATCTACCCTGAAAATGAGGGTGGTGATAGTAAATCCTCTCGGTATCCAACGTGGGAGGAATTGTTCAAGTCATCCACCCAGTCACCACGTGGAGCCACCAGTAAATACTCCAATGGGGTCATGGACGGTAACCTTCAGATCCAACCAGTATCAAAGATTACGTTAGGTGGTGCAACCGAATTTCCACCTTCTGCGAGGGAGGATGAGGCCGGGTCTGGTCCAGCGAAATCCACGATTGTTATCATTGTAGCGACGAGCATTGTCACAATCATTGTAGCTGTGGTTCTCATTGTCGTTATTGTTTACTTGTCTCGGAAAAGTCGAGAAAACAAAAACGGTGCAGGTAAGGCAAAACAGAGAGCACCTAAGGAAAAGAAACGTGACGGATGTCAAAATGGAATCAAATATAAAAGTAGGAACGATGTGTTATATTTCATGCCTAAGAACCAGGATGGCAGTACTAGTGAATCTTTACAGACACAGAACAGTAAAGAAGGAATGACTTTGATACCAGGTCGGGATATAAACCACGAAGGCCCTGTACGGGTCTATAAATGGGAAGATTTCTAGCGGTTGCCTGCTTAGGTTGTATTGTGAATTGCTTGAGTGTGTCTTGAGTGAGTGGCAAAATGGTTGTTCGATTCGTTCACAATTTTCTGTATTTTTTGCCATGTATGTGTGAGTTGTATAGAAATATTGTTGTCATTTTGTGCCAATATGACTGATTTCTATCAGATACCAAGTAATGTTTCTGTGTGTTGTACTGAACTTTTAGAGTTTGTGATACTGTGATTTTATTTTGTTCAGATCTAAATGATGAATAAATGATGAAAAAACAGTGCATGAATATTGGTGAATTTAGACCTACTCCACAAGAATTCAAAACGATTAATTGAAATCTTGTTTGAATAATTGAGACAAGATCTGAGAATTCGTTAATTCAGGAGTGCCTCATCCAATAATTATCATTTACCCATTACCCATGGGTACGTTAGGTGGTGCAACCGAATTTCCACCTTCTGCGAGGGAGGATGAGGCCGGGTCTGGTCCAGCGAAAGTTTCGGATTTCCACGGCACTACCCACACCGCCTGGTAGATTGAGTACATTTCCCAGCGGTATACCGTCTAGTCCCACACCCAAAACATCCACTGCACCTACGGTGGCTCCCCTTGCAGAGCAGGAAACTTCCACAGAGGGCAGCACCAGCTCAGAGGATTACTACGACAATTACAATAAGTTTGGTGACTCAGAGGAGGACACTGCCAATGTCAAACCTGAGATACCACACAGCCCTGATGATGTCGAGAGTTTATACCATGATATCTACCCTGAAAATGAGGGTGGTGATAGTAAATCCTCGCGGTATCCAACGTGGGAGGAATTGTTCAAGTCATCCACCCAGTCACCACGTGGAGCCACCAGTAAATACTCCAATGGGGTCATGGACGGTAACCTTCAGATCCAACCAGTATCAAAGATTACGTTAGGTGGTGCAACCGAATTTCCACCTTCGAGGGAGGATGAGGCCGGGTCTGGTCCAGCGAAATCCACGATTGTTACCATTGTAGCGACGAGCATTGTCACAATCATTGTAGCTGTGGTTCTCATTGTCGTTATTGTTTACTTGTCTCGGAAAAGTCGAGAAAACAAAAACGGTGCAGGTAAGGCAAAACAGAGAGCACCTAAGAAAAAGAAACGTGACGGATGTCAAAATGGAATCAAATATAAAAGTAGGAACGATGTTATATTTCATGCCTAAGAACCAGGATGGCAGTACTAGTGAATCTTTACAGACACAGAACAGTAAAGAAGGAATGACTCTGATACCAGGTCGGGATATAAACCACGAAGGCCCTGTACGGGTCTATAAATGGGAAGATTTCTAGCGGTTGCCTGCTTAGGTTGTATTGTGAATTGCTTGAGTGTGTCTTGAGTGAGTGGCAAAATGGTTGTTCGATTCGTTCACAATTTTCTGTATTTTTTGCCATGTATGTGTGAGTTGTATAGAAATATTGTTGTCATTTTGTGCCAATATGACTGATTTCTATTAGATACCAAGTAATGTTTCTGTGTGTTGTACTGAACTTTTAGAGTTTGTGATACTGTGATTTTATTTTGTTCAGATCTAAATGATGAATAAATGATGAAAAAACAGTGCATGAATATTGGTGAATTTAGACCTACTCCACAAGAATTCAAAACGATTAATTGAAATCTTGTTTGAATAATTGAGACAAGATCTGAGAATTAGTTAATTCAGGAGTACCTCAGCCAATAATTATCCTTTGCCCATTACCCATTACATGTCATTGTCATTTAACATCAAAGCAGCTATTTCATCTCGATGTTACGGAATATTAGAATATGGCATGTGATGTTGTTTATTGTGGGTACATGTATGTTCAGAATTACGCAATGTAATTCAATAACTGTATGTTTTTATAGACGACATCCCTGGATCTCTATGAAATCTACACAACAGTGGGGAAACATAGCTATTTATATACTTCAGGTGTTCGTCAAATGTTATAGAAAAGAGGAAACACTACCTGAAAAATAGGGAATTGTAATATTGTTCTGAGAGAAACAATCGATTTTCCTGGTTCAATAACAACCAATTCCCGCAGCGCATCGGTGGAGGGCGATGATAAAATATAGTTGCACACACTCCTCGTCTAGATTATGACCGATAAAAAATATGACACGGTCCCGCAGTGAATCTCGGGTGATGCACTGTCACAGGCCAGATCAAATAAACACAATATTGATTACATAAATACTTGCTTTCTTCGATGCGGTACATGGCAAAAAATTCAAAACGTTATCAAAAATATGAAATGAGCCCCTTCACTTGCAAGCCAGCTTCTCCTCGTTTTTTTTTACCTCCAGGAGGAGAGGTTGTGTTACAGCAGGAATGTTGAATTTGGAGCTTACAATCAATATTGTAATATTTCTATATTATTTACTCGGAGATAAAATTTGGTAATTGATGTTCAATATGTTTCTGTAGAATGAATGCAGTGTGCAAAGTGGTGAGAAATTTAATTGCTATTTGTTTATATCTTTCTTATATATATAAGATAATACGGGGACACTAAACAGTCCATAGTACATAACTTTGTGGTTATGTTACGTTTACTGCGCACTATTGTGTAACACTATTTTGTAAAAGTCTTGTTAATGTCTTACACACACAAAAATCACCAAACTGTGGAAGAATCTTGTTACTAATTGTATTGTAACAGAAGGCAGCACATAGAGTAGAAAAATATTCACATAACTCGGAGAGAAAATTGTGGATCCAGGCAACCAGTTACTTACACTGAAAACTGACTATTACACATTATTACACATTCTTGTCTTCATCATATCATTTACTACACTATACTGCTGCCCTTTCCTGGCTGAGACCCAGAAAGGGGCAGCAGTAAATGATAAATGACGATATTCCTAACATGTGACAATACTGACTGGAGCATACATGAAGGGAAACTTTGCACAATGCTATACAAAAGCAGTTGGCATAGTTGTGTATATTCACGGAAATATGTTCCATAGCTGACTCAAGATTATATTGTTGGCTGTTACTTTGCTAATGTAGTGGGTGTCTCCAGTGTAGATGGACGGCTAATGGCTTCGTGCCGTCTGTGTTCTACTTTGTTATACAATTGCACTAACAACACATATACACACGAAAGCTTTCAACATCATTTGGCTAATGATTAGTACAAACTTACTACAGGGCATACTAAATCTAAAGAACTAGATCTCCAACAGGTAAAATACACCACAATCTTTGGAGTAATATATTCAGGAACATTTACAAACCTAATTTACTAGAATTTCAATTCATTTATGTTCGAGATTTTAGCAGTACCAAGAAACTGCTAAAGTTCCATTAAAAAATTTCAACACTTGGACAATTTTACAACACACCAAAACTTCTGAGGGAGTGTTATTTTTCTCATTCACTCAACGGGGAGTAATCAGTTTACCCAGTGAATCACCGTGACACCTTAATAGTTTGCGAAGCGACGATTAGCAGACTTTAAACCCTCAGCGGTCCATATCAATAACCCAACAACAAGCATCCCATCTCCCCAAACATCACTGGCTGGAAAATCGTTGGCATATCTCGCAGTGAATACAACAATTCGTTTCCATAGGACAATAGTCAGCTGAAAAACTGGACACAGTGTTAGTATCATCTACATTCAGAAGAATCACCCTTGTTGGCGATTGTTTTTATAGTGAAAAACAAAATTCCAAGACAGACAATACAGCGTATATTGCCACGTTTCTATTGATCCTTTTCATATCCCAGGTGCATAATGGTCAATTTGAGACGGAGGGGAAGGATGATGGAGAAGGGAACGGGGGCAGACAAAATCATTCCATGGAAACGGCACAATGGTTATCGCATGTCATCAGAAAAACACACAAGTTAATACTGAACAGAAACATCTTGGAGCAATTTTCGTATTTCTGCTTTCACAAACCGCGAAATTTGTCTGGTGCATCACAGTAGTTCACAATGTGGGTGTCGGCGTGGACAAGAATAGCAAGTCTTTATTGTTTCAAAGCCCCCAACAATCCCGATTCCCGGATAGATATATGTCAGAGACGTTGCTGATGGTCCACAAGGACAGAAATAGCCATAATGACCGTCTACAGCGAATGTGTTTACTCAGAATCTTCTTCAGAATATGGGCATCAAATTAAAAAGACACACTCCTTCTGCAATCTACACCAATACAGGCGATAAATAAGTAATTCATGACTGCTCACAAGAAGGATATCAAGAGACAGATCCTTTATTATCACTGACCTGTAAGCAATAAACACTGGATGTAAATAAACACGTCTGTAGTCAAGGATTGATGGTTGTACTTGAAGCAGTCCTCAGCGTTCTTTATTGCCGATGTATTAACAATGATTGAGCAGTTATGAAGCTCTCATGAAGATACATCTATCAATGTGCCTAGCACGGCATAATTAAGAACTTTGTCATGTTTCGTCTGTGTCCAACGACAAATGATATCACAAAGAGAAGGAACCCAGCGGCCTATCCAGATAGAAAGGATACTTCATTAAAGAATGCCCTTCTGGAAGTGATTACGTTATGGGTCATCTATCAGTCTTCGTGAGGGGCACCCAGAGGGCAGACTTACATGAGACCATCCATTATCTAACTGTCTATGTGGGTGGTCTTCAAATACAGAAAAGAGTTGATACCTTCTTAGGAAGTAGTTGGGATTAGAGAACATGAATTGAGGAAGATAGGTCATGGGGAGGAATTCATTTTTAGTGTTAAACATAGAGGGAGAATGCGAACAGGAATCATCCATTCAAGACATTTCCATAATACCACAATTCCTCCATGGTCATTCCACTATGGGACACCCTGTAATACACGGGGGCAAGTGTACCCGAATTATTCGGAGGAACATTGGCGCCCCTGATTTATTGGGAGTGGGGGCGTGAGATGTTTGGAGGAAAACGTGAAGAAACACAGTAGTGAAGAAAACTATCACAGGTACATACATACAAATATACAAGCTTCGGAGTTCTTGCTCCATAATGATCTAAACCTCCATTACTAGTTCAGAATTGATGGTGGCGTTATTGAATCCACAGATTTATTGCGTATTTACTCAGAAGTTTTGCGCGTGGGACCATGCCATGTGGCCGTCATTAACAGACGACATATCTGTCTCACATAACTCAGTAGCTACTAGAACTCAACCAATTTCAGCAGCATCTTCCACGAAGAATTTCCCAGGCAAGTGTAATATCAATATACATTCTCCCGTCCAGAACAGATAACATCAGACAATCACCGCTGCACTAGACCCTCGGCATTGAACATAGCGTTAACGAGATCTCAACAATTTTTTTCATCCACTTGCCATTTCCTCGACGGTTCTCAACTACGTAATTTCTCCCCCGTCGGTAAATTTAATTGCATTTTGGGATTAAGTGTTAACATTTTACCTGAAGACGCCTAAGACGGACGCAGCAGTGAGGACGTCTTAAACGATTGCTGATGTGATCCTGCCCGTTGTCATGTGATGATGGCGTCGGACCGCTGACGGGATTGTTGCTATTGATTTGGGGGCGACACCCATCAGTGGATTTCCTGGGTCAGGGATCAACAATGAACAAAGTGCGAACAAGATCTCTTAAACGCCACTTCACTTCATTATATCGCTGGTGACAATGGGGAATTGACGACGTGACCGGGAAATTCACAATTGTTTCCATTTGACGCAGGGAGAAAATGTACAGTAATGGACATCTAATAACGTCAACTCTTCTCGAATTTAGATCTTCTGCAATTAGGTATCTTTGTCTTTGTCAGAGATCACTTCCTGGGTCAGAGATCAACAACGAACAAAGTGTGAACAACATCTCTTGAACGCCACTTCACTTCAAATATATCGCTGGTGACAATGGTGAATTAACGATGCGACGGGAAAATTTAAAACTGTTTCCATGTGACGCAGGGAGATTGTCTGCGACTGTAATAGTGCCCGGGCCCATTTTGACCCCCGTGCACCCCCCCCCCCCCCCAGAACCCTCCCCCACTGGTATCATTTTGTCCATTAGGATGTACTGAATGAAATAAAACATGTTAACATTAAAAATATAGGGATGAACTTCATGTTAACACCCTCTAAACATGGGTACCCCTAAATGCATTTTTCGTGATTTTCGCATACTCGAAATAAGGGGGGTATACTTGGCAAATAGCCTACTATGTCAGTTTTATTGCACGGATCACTACAAGGTATATACCGTTGGAAAGGTATATACCGTTGAATGTCTTCAGATCACATATAGGTCAAATATTCATCTGTCTATGACCAGTCAAACAAAATTTTCATCGACAACTCTGAACAAATTCCCCGAATCCATCATGTAGTACATGGAATGAGTTTAGGCCCTGTGAATCCCTCAAATTCTCAAGCCACTGGTATAACTTCATACTCTATGGCCCACTGAATGGAGAAAATTATGTTACCAGTAAATATATAGTAATAAATTTCCTTGTTGACACCCTTTGAAAACGGGTTCTGCTAAACACATCTTTTGCGATTTACGTATACTCAAAAATAAGGGGGTATACTTGGTAAATAGCATACTTTGTCGGTTTCATTTCACAGATCACTACATGTTATATACCATTGGAAAGATGATTGATTTATTTATCCAATGGTGTCTTTAAATTGCATATATCTTGAATATTGATTTGTCTACGGTCAGTCAAATAAATTTGTTATTAACAACAAATTTAATGAATCCCACACATAGTACATGGGATCAGTTTATGCCCAGTGAACGATTCCGATTCTCCACCCACTCGTATAACTGTGTCCACTAAGGCCTACTGAATGGAGGAAAGATGTTAACAGTAAATATATATGGCCGAGGGATAAACTATATTGCTGATACCCTTGGAAAACGGGTTCCCCTAAACACATCTTTCGTGATTTACGTATACTAAGAAATGAAATTAATGGGGGTATACTTAGTAAATAGCCTACCGTGTCAATTTCATAACACTGAGCGGTACATGTTATACACCATTGGAATGGGAATTGAATTACCTATACATTGATGTCTTCAGGTCTAATATGTATGGAATATTTATCTGTTTATGGTCATTCGGATGAAAAAACTGAATATGTTTATTGTCATGCATTGTAATCCACCTGGAACGGTATTCTGTCCTCTTTCCAGTACTTCCTCAGAAACACGGTGTTTCCATTCAAAATGAACTATGATGAACGATCAGTTCGATGATACAAAGAAGAATTTTTAAAAAAACTTTTATTTTCTGAGTATCATGGATTTCAAATGAACTTGCCAACATATATACTTGCTAGTTAAATATACATGACAATACCCGATAAGTTATGCTGATTATATTAAATAAGGATTCAAAAAGTGTCAGACAGTTTAAAGGATTTGCGTTCAGATGATGTGCAGTGCCGAGAGGCAGCATAACCTATCTGGGCCCATGATATATTTGCATCATGAACAGCAGCAAATGAAAAACTTAAAACATATATGCTAGTAGAGTTGAGTATACACAAGATGAATACATCAACTTCATAGGCAGCAACATTTTTTGGAGCCTCGTGAATATGTTGGGAATTTAGGTTGCAACAGTATATCTATAAATATATCTGATTTCACAGTATTCTCAACCTTTTTTCAGACAACACAAACCACAGTACAAATCAGACAGGACAACCATAACATGTGGAAACATCAAACAATTCAACAGTACATATAGATGAGATTCAATCAGACTTTCAAGCTACCCTTCACCAATGATGCCTAACCACCATCATCATTTGCATCATTGCCACCAAAGTCTTCAGCACAACCAATTCAACTTGCCGTGCATATATCACCTGCACAGTCAGCTAACAGCCTTCAAAGCACAGAGGTCCCAGCTTGTTTTCTTCGAGTCTCCACCCATTGTTACCGGTGGGACTTGGGACATCAGGTTGAGGGATGTGTGCTCTCCTCCAGATATCATCCTTGTAATTGACATGCTTGTTGTGCTAATACAGGACTGTGGCACTTGGAGAAGTCTGTCCGATGTGTATGTACATTTGAGATTGCCAGCTCCCTTAGGACACCCATATATCCTCTCCAGCAGTGTGCAGGGTTTGTTGTTGGTGTGATGATGTCTTCCATTGGATACATATGCAAGTACCACTCAGATTGGGTCCACAACCGGCCACAAGTAGCTGATGAACCCCTTAAACCTGGCACATGCTTGTGGCAAACAGTTATTTGATGCTGTGAGTTACCCACATGACTTCACACAATAAAAGCAGCATTGAATCGAACAGTGAAGGCAATTGAAAAGGTGAGGCCCATCATACTCAATGAGAAGCCAGCATTCCAGTATGTGTTGGTCAAACTTGGACACAATTGGACAGTTATATATAAAATTTTATGGTGATCTGTGTGTTGAAGAGAAGATGTGGGATCAAACATCACATTGACAGCAGTTAGCCTCTTCCATGTCCTGGTAGTCCTGTACCAAGCATGTCAATCACTGATACAGGAGGGCAAGATGTTTCACAAGAGGATGACAGTGACTGCTAAAAAAATGATATGATGGTGGCAATGATGATGATGATTAGGCATATTGGGTAACGTCCAGCTTGGAAGTCCACAAATGGACTGTAGTACATTAACATATCACACGTTATGTACAACATACTTGGGCATTATCAGGTATATATTCATAATAAGAAGTATGGTGGCAATGTTGTCATTTCATTTGAAGTCCAGGACACTAAAAAAAATACAGTTTCTGACTAAGTTTCGCTCGTGGATTACAACGCATGACATTAAACATATTCAGTTCAATTTGTACATGTTAGCAACTTATCATAGCGATTTGATTCAGAAGTACGAAAATTGCATAGATTTTCACAGAAATCATGCACTTTTACCTATTTGTGAGAGAACAGGTAGTATATCTCGTATCCACTTTATTCAAATTTGTTTCTTCTATCTAGAAGAACGAATTGAACGATTCTCTTTCAGATCAGAAAAAGGGGAAAAATTATTAGGTTGAATCCAGTCAAGATGATGGTGCCCCACGGATTATGTCAGAATTGTCAATGATTTTTTCATCCAAATGACCATAAACAGACAAATATACTAGACAGATCAGGTTTGAAGACATCACTGGATAGGCAATTCAATGCTCATTCCAATGGTATTATGTTTTGTATCGATCAGTGTTATGAGACCAACACTGTAGCCTATTTACCAAGTATACCCCCTTAATTTGAGTATATGTAAATCACGAAAGATGAGTTTAGGGGAACCCGTTTTCCAAAGGTATCAGCAATGAAGTTTATCCCTAGTCCATATATATTTACTGTTAACATCTTTCCTCCATTCAGTAGGCCTCAGTGGACAAAGTTATACCAGTGGGTGGAGAATCGGAATCGTTCACTGGGCATAACATGATCCCATGTACTATGTGTGGGATTCATTAAATTTGTTCAGAGTTGTTAATGACAAATTTATTTGACTGACTGTAGACAAACCAATATTCGAGATAGATGCAAATTGAAGACATCATTCGGTAGATAAATCAATCATCTTTCCAATGTTATATAACATGTAGTGATCTGTGAAATGAAACCGACAAAGTAGGCTATTTACCAAGTATACCCCCTTATTTTTGAGTATACGTAAATCGCAAAAGATGTGTTTAGCAGAACCCGTTTTCAAAGGGTGTCAACAAGGAAATTTATTACTATATATTTACTGGTAACATGTTTTTCTCCATTCAGTGGGCCATAGAGTATGAAGTTATACCAGTGGCTTGAGAATTTGAGGGATTCACAGGGGCTAAACTCATTCCATGTACTACATGATGAATTCGGGGAATTTGTTCAGAGTTGTCGATGAAAATTTTGTTTGACTGGTCATAGACAGATGAATATTTGACCTATATGTGATCTGAAGACATTACTTAATAGGTAATTCAATTACCTTTCCAACGGTATATACCTTGTAGTGATCCGTGCAATAAAACTGACATAGTAGGCTATTTGCCAAGTATACCCCCTTATTTCGAGTATGCGAAAATCGCGAAAAATGCATTTAGGGGTACCCATGTTTAGAGGGTGTTAACATGAAGTTCATCCCTATATTTTTAATGTTAACATGTTTTATTTCATTCAGTACATCCTAATGGACAAAATGATACCAGTGGGGGAGGGTTCTGGGGGGGGGGGGGTGCACGGGGGTCAAAATGGGCCCGGATACTATAATGGACATCCAATGACGTCAATTCTTCCCGAGTTTAGATCTTCTGCAATTCTGCAGATTTCTCTTTGTCAAGTTGTGCTGACTGAACAGTAGAGTAGGTGACAATCCGAACAGATTTCAATGCATGTGTCGCACCTTTTCTCGTTAACATTTTATTTTTTATCATAACGGATTCTGTAATTTGGTAATCATGGGTGTGAACACATGACACATACAATTCACATCAGTGATCAGTATACATACAAGACAAAACTGTGAAATGAGATATACGGTTTCGCATGAGGATGAATAAAAGCATAAATTCTGACACTGTAATTATTCATTGTATTATTCAAGTTAATAGAACAAGAGGCCTCTCGGCCTTGAGGGCTCTGATGCAAGTTCAAACAGTAGTCCAAAAGTGTTTTAAAAGAAGAAAATGGCTGGAAATGGCTCAAAATGAATACTGACTTGATTAGGGAGATTTTTTTCTCGACACCCTGTCGAAAATCAAAATGGCCACCACACAAAGACCGACAATTTAAGGGCAACAAAGCTGATACACGTCAAAAAGGTACATAAACCGAATCTTTCATTCAGGTTTATGAGGGAATTGCCAATTGATGAAATCGGGTGTTTTTCGACCAGAAATGGCTGTTTGACCTTTAAAGTACATGTCACTTCGGAAATCCCAGTTGAAAACTCGTATGAAGATGGTACGTGTTATCTTGTGTTGAGTTGCATGCCATATATTCTGCAAATTTATGGGATACTTGCACCTAGAGGTTCGGATTGTATTATAAGATTATAGAAAGTTAGTCAATTATATATATATATATATACAGTGTACTCTGTATAAACCGGATCTCCAGGGGACCAGGGAAAAAATCCGGTTTTGACAGAGCGCCGGTTTATCAAGAGTCTGAAGAGAGAGAACATCGGTCATCTCACCCAACCTGCAGATACCGTCCGACTTCGTTTTTCACTGTTGTACTACATACCGTAACTAAATACCTGCCAGCTATTTCAAGTACATGTAGTTACGAACTTTCTGGACATCGGCGTAGTTATTAATATTATGTTATTGGTAATAGGTCGGATCTGTATAGATTTATTGCAGAACATTCAAGTAAATAATTTGAGTCAATTGATTATTAATTGTAGGTTTTCTATTGATATCATTATCATCTTGTGCTATTAGCATATCTCAAAAACAATTGCAGAATATACATAGTGAGACAAGATTGCATGATGTCATAGAATTGTTGTTTGCGTCTATAGCATGCACTGATTAATAATCACTTTGAACAATGCGTGTCACCCTAGTGATGAGCTTGCAATTTACTTGAAAAATCATGTCAGGTAAATCATGCATTCTTCAAACGACCCCTAACTGACAAAGTTTAGTTGTTGTTAATTACAATTTGTGAGCGCCATGTTCCTGATGCTGTTGTGTTTACAAAGACGTGTTACTAAAGCACAGCCTTTGACATCGGTCTGTGATCCGATGAAGTGTGGCTGATTGCAATTTAGACGCCGCAGTTTTGAATTATTGGGGTAACGCCGGTTTGGACAATACGATATGGCCGGTTGGGTCATAGGAATAGGGCCGGTTTTCAGAATGGACAACATCCGGTTTATCGAGAGTTGCTTACTGAAGAAACAAAGGGGAAGAAATCGGGACCTGAGAGGAACGCCGGTATGGACAGAATTCCGGTATATACAAGAGCCGGTTTCGGCAGAGTACAATGTATATATATATATATATATATATATATATATATATATATATATATATATATATATATATATATATATATATATATATAGGTGCAAGTATCCCATAAATTTGCAGAATATATGGCATGCAACTCAACACAAGATAACACGTACCATCTTCATACGAGTTTTCATCTGGGATTTCTTGGCTCTCCACATTATCTCCGTCAAATCCTGGCAACAAAAAGAGCGACAATCATTACCCACACATCAATCTAGATGGTTTTTGAAGATATTGATTATGATTGACCATAGTGATGAGAGGTAGTGGGTGTTCTACACACATGAAAATGAAAATAAATATCCTCATTTGTGTCCCAAACTTCGTTGGTTTATCAGGCAATGTATTTATTGTAGTTGTTCATTAAAATTGAATTTTTCTCTCTGGCTATTTAGATTGAATCATTATCGATAAATCATGAATTATTATGTGATAATTCAGAAATCACTATTTTGCTCTTTTCACTGTTTCACTATCACCTTTCAACATATCTCTCCTCTCTACTCTGAGGTTAGTATTCATGATGTCAATTGACCGACTGATGATGCCAGTAAGAAACTGCCCTGTTTCCCCTGTGTATCATTGTAAAGCAAGGCCACGTAGCAGTGGACACAAGGACGTATGCAAATCAGTCGATGCTTGTATGCTAATAAGGCAACAGATAGGCCATGTCACTTCGGAAATTTGATGGCAGTGTTCTCAGGACAAGCGCTAGATTCAGGAAGTGATAACTGCCACATCGGTTAGCCTTCAGAGGGAGTTCAGATAAATATTGTTTCTAAACAGTGTATATCAGCCACCCTGATCATATATTAATTGTGTATATGTCCATGTATCACTTCAAATTACCAGTACATATTCATGTGCAGAATTTAATTACCCAATCATGACATCATTACTAAATAAAGTAATAATATTGATTCCAACCATGAATTCATGTGCAGAAAAAAATATTCCACTAACCTGACCAATGTATCTGATAATATAATGAAGAACGTGAAGCTGGTGGTAAATCAAACTAATCATATTGTTGCAATGGGCATTGTGACTGGCTTAGCTGTTTCGAATTGCCATTTCAATTATATCCGTGTCCATTTTAATTATTTTGATATTTGAAAACATATGACATGTTTCCCACTATTTAATACAGCATTGAGTCTCGTCAATACGACAAGCACCTGTATTGACTGTTGACGCCTACTCCAGCATAAATAGTCCTCCACCAACACACTGAAGGAGTCGAGTGCACCTCAACCAAGACTAACTTTCATGGAACGATCGAGACTGACGTTAGACGCCAATCAAATTGTATCATCGACTCCACTTTGTTGTCAATAAGCTCTGCGATTGTTGAGTCGACCAGGTAAATTATTAGATCGAACATGATGAAAAGGAAACTATTAATACCCATAAAAGGTGTGTCACTATGTTCTGTCCTATTGAACATCATTTGCAATCAGCGCCTTTTTTCAGGCATATGGACACACGAGTGTAAAACATGAGTTCCTGTACTCCTGGTCCATGTACCACGCACTACATGTGATTGAAATAGCAAATCTACTACACTAATAACCGTTGTGATAATCACACCGCATTATCAATGAGAATGAATTGTGTTGATAATCATGATAATGTAAACATTACATTTGATTGGATATTTTTGTCCACCAGACTTCACAAACACACCAACACAACGTATGCAATAGGGCGGCAGACCTTTGTGCTTTAATGATATTGATGTTAGGCAAATTATCTCAACACTGTGATTTTTATGGACAAACATTTAACTCGATGTTGTGTTTTGTTTTAGTCATTCGGAATATTTTTTTCTCAATAATAATAAGTGTTTTCTTATGTTGTTTTTATTTCGAATTAAATTAGAACTAGAAGCTATCAAGAATGAACTTGACTCAAACTTCGACATACCAGTGCGTCATTTCCGACAACAATTTTTGGTCTTGGCTAACATCCCCTAAGTCTGAACATTCTCAGGGCGACGGACTGCCCTATCTGGATTGTGGTATTGATCAGCAAAGGAAATAGTCCCAGCACAGGCTGACAGACGTCATATTGACAAACCATAATGGCGGGCTTAGTTTCCATATAGACTTCATGTTTGTTTCTACAGGTCATTGATCATAACACAAATATCAGCCCACCCAGCGAGGATAGACACTCAACTTGTAGCTCTAGAAAACGCACATAATTCTGCTACTGTTATTTCTTACTCGCGGTTTTGTCTGCAGATCTCTGCAGTTTGACCCATCTCTCTATATACCATCTCTCCAATTCCATCCACATGACAATCTGTCCGTTTTCCCATATCTCCAGACCTATCAGCTGATCAGATTACGTCGCCACCCCTTGCGATATACTAAATACCTTTGCGCCAACAAATAACATATCTGCCCAGCTATGAGACCACTAACCAGCGATCTCCAAGGTGATAATTTGTATGAGCATAGCATGTATGTATTTTCATGTCGGTCATAACAATTCCAAACACTGACTGAGATTGAAAAACCTTCACGAGTTCACACTGTAATTTACTTTGATCAAATACATCATGAAGTGTTTGCACACCTTTAGCAAACATCCCAATACCCAAACTTAAAACCATAACATACCATTGCCCACACATTCCATGATCCTAGATAAACCAGCGAACACGTCCATATCTCAATCAAAAAAGTCTCTAATAGAAGTTATTGACAAACTAGGGGTGACAGAGATAGTCTGACAGTCTGAATTCTTGTGGAGCGATGGGGGGGGGGGCACAATACCTCAATTTCATACCAATAATGTGACTGGTTTAGGTTAAATACATGAGCATTAGGGTCATAAATTCCTGAAGTCCCAAAAGGGTAGGCACTGATGAAATTTCAACTTTGCAAAAATATAGGGATTAAATGAGAAGTATGTTTGGTGGGGCAAGGACAGGGTACTGTGGAATTCACAAAAAAGTCGCAAAATAAACAGTACTGATGCTCCATATGTTCCCTCAAATTTATATGTTAAATACACAGCCCCAAACGAAATACAATGCACAGGATGTTATTCTCAGAATACCCGAGAACAATCCGAAATAACTAACTTCTGGTATATTTCAAATGTCGTTAAGTATTATTACCTCAGTTTGAATCGTCCGAGATCGATGATTTGATAGTCCAATTGTGCACCACCTGATGTTTTACTGTTGATTTGAATCACTGTTGTTTCACTTTTCTTGGTGTATGGCACCTCCCTCTTGTACTGTGTACGAAATAAATATAAAACATATACAGTATTTCACTTTTTTCTCACCATCAAATCCTGCTACCCCCTACTCCACACAACCCCAACCAAATAACAATAACCTAGTTATCGCATCCCTGCCTCCAATGTTATTACACGGCAGACATGCAGCACGTACGGAGTTGGCATATTGCTACTCCTTAAAACAAGTGCATATGAGTGTTTATTTTTGAGCGAGTATTGTTATAGTACAAAGTCAACAGCATAAGTCACGACTCTAGTCCGGAATTTTTTCAGAAGTTTACCATCCACTAATAGGCTCTGTGAATCTCGTTCGTCTTATGTCGTCAAATAATGTAATTAGGTACGTTATCTAGTAGTTCCGGGTCCAATCAATGTCACGTGGTCATTTTCACCGGATTTCCGTGGCTTCAGAAGCACCGCAGAAAAAGATGATTTGGAATAGAATAATGAACCTTTTTTATGTTTACTTATTTGTGTTGAATATAGATATGATTTGAATGACTCAAATTGCCTCTTAGTGTTTTATAGTGTGATTTTCGCCCCTCAAATTGCTGATGATTAAATTTTTAATATTGGTGATGTTTTTATTAAATGGTGTCAAAAATACACGACAACACGTGCGACCCACGAAACTGTTGATGAGTACTATACTGCTACAGTTTGTCACAATTAATATCACCTATTCTCTATAAAAGATAATGTGTCCAAAAAATACAAACACAGCATATTCACGTTCTGTAATGAGCAGAAGTATTCGATGAAACTCTGGATAGACCAGTGTCTAAAACAGTCTTGTGTATTTCCAATAAATTGATTTTATATAGTGTGAAACCGCGTGTATCCAACTTTCATGATTGGGCCGAAAATTTGGCGGGAATTTCGAAATAATGCAAAATAACGTGACGTTTCGAATCTCGCTTACAGACCCTATTCCAGCATGATAACAGATTACACATGGCGCAGGGTATTTTTGTAAGTTCTATGGCACCATACAGCTTGAGTAGCAGATTATTGGCAGAGTTCGGACAACTTCGGAAATGTGAGCAAAAACAATGAAGGTAGACATGCATTCCACTCCAGAAGTCCTCTTCTATTCTCACAAGAAATCAAAGCAAATACTTGTATCTTACTACATTGTTCTATTACTGCTTTGAAATGACATTTATATCATGGCGATTATCTATTGCATTCTACAGTAGATGCGATACATGACCAAGCCAGTGGGTGTCAATGAATATCCCTGTCTTTTGTTTAGACACGTTGGTAGTTGGTTGGGTGCGTCTATAGCTTTGGAAAACGCTGCAAGTAGTAAATCACATCTCCGAGAGGAACAATCTTTATAGGGCGTTGTGGTGTCTCTTCATATGTTACCAGCGTATTCATCATCATCCAAGCAACTCATGTGCTCACTTAGCATTCATATAATGGTAGCATCATACATTATAATGACATCATCATCAATATTCATTATTATTGATATCCGTTTTGGGGAATACAGAAAATTCTTTACAGACAGGTAAATCTTACTTCGGAAGTGTATGATTTTACAAGGAACATGGTAGTACCTCAATAACATGCAAATAAATATATAAAACCATGCGAGTGTGTTTTCCGTAAAAAAATGTCAGTCGAGTTTGGTCTGGCGGATGAATTCAGGATGCACGAGTCCTAAGGACGAGTGTATTCTGTGTTCATCCGCCAGACCAAACGAGACGGATATCTTTTTGCGGAAAACACACGAGCGTGGTTCTTATTTTATCACACACAACTGTTCAGACATAATTTTAGATACTGTCGTTATCATACGAAAATTGGTAATGATCGTAAAGATAATAATATTAATTTAATAATATTCATGAATATGCCCGTGATGTCCGAAAAACCTCAAGCAGAGTGTTCTACACTCTCTGTCTGAGCTAGGAATAGACGTGGAATCAATACCCAGTATTAAGTATTCCGAGCAAACAAAACAGGGTCCGTTATCCAATCTCGTAGTCCGGGGACAGAAAGTCATATCAGGCATACGAAGTGAGAGAAAACAAAAATGACAGAGAAACTCATGAACCCCCGTGAATGGCCATTAGGAGGTGAAATCATGTGTTCCGGAAAGAGTGAGCATTTCCTGCCCCACTAGTGGCACCCGTCATGAATTCCCCAAAATTAACATGAAGAGAGTAACTCTTGGTTGCTAGGTTACTTTACGTACATAACATTGTTCTTTTACGTAATAATGGTCTTTACGTAATTTGCAGTAAAAAGTAGTTTCAGCCAGATGTGGCTCAGCGAGTGATACAGATTATATTTGAAGTAGGGTGATACAGAAAAGGTTATCACACCTTTTGGAGTCCTATAGCATTGTAGTTTATAGTGTGTGATAATTTTGAATACCACTGTTTCTGTTTGACATAGCTGTACTGAAGTGTTTTGTGATGCAAGAAAACCCAACATTACCATCGCCCATCCACTGTTGAAATTCAGTAGCAACATCACGCGTAGAAAATGTATAAGAATGTACCGTTTGGAGCTCTCTTTTTTTCCATTTCGTGGGAAAGCATCACGTGTTTGAACACGACCACTCTTTCGCATGCAAACCGTGACAGATCCATACAACATGCAAGAGATTTCAGGAGTGTCCTCCACCATGACAGGCAAAGGATTCTGGGAGATATCGGGTCCTTGACCTCCAAAATACCCGCAGTTCTGAGCGGAAAGAACATGGAGAGCGAAAGACAACATTCTAGTGGTAATGATACTGGAATTTCTATAGTATGAGATTAATTGCAGCTTTTTGAGAATTGCTGAGCAATGCAGAATGTTTATGTTAGTTCAAGGTATTTATTCTACTGGAATAAAAAATATTATGAATGACATATCACAGAAACTGATACATGGAAGTTCACATAACTTCAATAATTTCACTCACATGTATCTATAAATACTGGAGATGATTAAAAAAACAATAAAAACAATGCAAGTAATTTTGCACTCCACAACGACATGCAAATTGCAAGATGCATGAACCTCATCCAATGAACCAGGGCAAAATTTCGCTGCTTGTATTTAGAGATGGTGGAAAATACCCACATAACTTACTCTGTGGCTGACCACATTCTTGAAGTCAACATTTCCTTCCTCGAACATTGTGTTTTTTGCAATTTTTCCACCTCGTCAATGTTCGAGAATCCATCAGCGCGTCAAATCAATACAAATCGTCGTGTGTGAGCGACACTCCTGACACATGTCGCCACATAACTCCGTCATTTCTGCCGTCGTGTTTCAATGGCCGGCAATTTCCCATTAATCCCACGACACCCATTCCAATACAGACAGCATTGAAGAACTATTAGTAAATAGTGGCCAAATGAAATCATTACCGATGGAAAATGTCAATTTACTCTGCTGAAAGATATTGAATAAACAGATAGTTCAGGAGACAAGGGGCGTATTGATTCACCACCGTGCTGTGCTAGAACGCGATTATCAGCTTCTAGTCAGCTTCTGGAGTCAGGAGTATTGTGGAGTTGTGGAGAAAGACATGAATACGATGGCTCATATTCGCCAGATGGAGGAATGCATTTTTTACTTTACAGCGTTATGACGTTCTAATGCAGCGTTATAACGCTCTAATACAGCGTTATAACGCTCTAATATAGCGTATTAAAGCTGTAAATTAGAGCGTAATTACACTGTAAATTACAGCATTATTACGCTCTATTACAGCGTTATAACGTTCTATTACAGCGTTTTAACGCTCTAATCTATAGCGTAATCACGCTAAAAATTAGAGCATTATTACGCTCTATCACAGCGTTATAACGCTCTATTACAGCGTTATAACGCTGTATTTTATAGCGTTATCACGCTTTAATTTACAGTGTAATTACACTCTAATTACAGCGTTATTACGCTGTATTAGAGTGTCATAACTCTGTAATTCATAGCGCAATTACGCCTTAATTAACAGTGTAATTACGCTCTATTTCAGCGTTATTACGCTGTATTACAGCGTTATAACGTTGTAAAATAAATTTTGTATGCCTCAATCTGGCAAAAATTAGCCACCGTACATGAATTATCCACGAAAAAGTAGAGTGATATTTTCAACTCAAATTGAGCTGTTAGACATCATACAATCAAAGTAAAAAGCATGCTGTAGAAAGCATGTTTGATAAATTGGACTAAAAAAGACATTCATTAGTAGTTATTTCAATTCTTAAACCAGATCTCAGTCTTGCTTCATTTGATTTAATCGAAACAAATTCAGGTATTCAATTCTCCACTTTACCAAAAGGGATTATTCCTTGCTTAATCCCTAATCACCAGGAATGCCCTGTTATGTCGCCAGACCTTTCATCCCAACTGTTGTCCACAAACATTGATGTCTGGATCAAAAGTTCACTTTCCATCTAGACAAAGGATGGATCTCATACGACTTTCCCCCTTTGTCAATTCTGGTCCTTTTCCCCGGGCTGATCAATCAGCTGGCATGGGGAGTTAGGACATCATGTCAATTTGCTCAAGGATTACTCACAATTCACCACTTTGTCATGTCCGAGGTAAAACCTGACAAACAAACCCGTCTGTCGTCTTGACGATTGTACCGTAAAGGCGAGATCCTACCGTAACACTACCATCCTCATACACGATTCCCATCCAAATGTTAACCACTCTGCTACACCGTGCAGGAGTCACACACCAGTGTGAAGGCAGACCTCTGGTCAAGTTTCTTGAGCCACACCCGGATAACACCCTCCCCGCATCCCACTCGCAGTAGTTTCTCTCCCTGGGCCTCAGCTG
Organism: Terebella lapidaria; assembly: GCA_949152475.1. Taxonomy (NCBI): domain Eukaryota; kingdom Metazoa; phylum Annelida; class Polychaeta; order Terebellida; family Terebellidae; genus Terebella; species Terebella lapidaria. Next base: position 28,023,823 of record OX424567.1, read on the forward strand.
TCCTGACCATAACCCCAAAACGTTAACAATACCCCAAAACAGTTAGCAGGATAGAGATGGACATACCAATCAAATCCTATCCCCGTGTGCAGATTTCCCCTAATTCGGGACATGTTCGCTCTTTCTGTAGGCCCCATTTAACGTGAAAGAACTTTTTATCTACAGCTGACCGTCCAACAGCAGTTATTGATTCATGGGATCATCTTGAATCTTGGTGTGTGATTTTCACCTTTGACTTTTATCCTTTTCTAATTTTCACAAGATTTTACTGAGGTATATGTGATTGGCAAGTTTTGGCATTCAAAATAAATTATTTGATCTGGATGAAATGGAGATAACACAAACATATATCTGGTTGCAATGGATAAATTTTTGCATCCCGTGAAGATATTCATTTTTATTAATTCAAACCAGATAGAGAACATTAACTTCTAAATATTCAACTGGCCTATGCAGACACAAATTGGGAGACTAACTTTTTCTGACTTCCTATTTCTCAAGAGATTCATCAATTCTCACCACCTTGAGATCATCTATAAACGATAGCTATCCCAGAAGGCACTGCTGCACGTTACATTGTCAACTTTAGTTCAAACAAAAATGATGATAGATATTTTGATACCTTGACAATAATGTAATTGAGAGATTTTCACTGGCAATGATGGATCACTGTGCAAAGATCTCATCAGTTTTGGGCAGAGGCGGTATACATACCGAAACACGAATTCTGCATTTTATTTCTAGACCTACATTTGTAATTATTCATGGGTGTTTCAAGTTATTTCTGATAGGCTCCAATCTGTAAATAATATTTTAACCCGTCTATAGGAAGAACGTTATTTAGAACATCGAATGACGGCTTCCCGTAAAGTAAAGTTGTTTAAAGCAACTGCCTTCGAAACCAGTCAATATATTTTGAAAACTGTATTTCATATTAAACATGCTAAACTAATTGAATGAAACATATTCATATCAAATGTAAGGAAAAAAAACAGTCCACAGGGAAATGTTGCTCATTTGAACAGGCGGTTCTAGTGTAAATACAGGAAGTGTCTCCATCACACGCAGATGTAAACAATGCATAGAAGTGTGAGATAGACTGACAATTCCACGCACATCATGGTATATCACTGATTATTTCCTCACAACTACACTATATATGCAGATACGAACTGGAAAATGTACTCGATGTGGAGCGCGATTTGAGCCTTTGTTTAGATTCGGGTTTGAAGGATACATTTCGTTTGTTTATTTACGAAACCGGTACAAAATTGATACTAAAACGGATGAATAGACAACTCGGACAGACTGTAATCGTCAAAATCATTGAGCACACCTTTTGTTATATTGCATTAGATGTGTTTAACGAAAATATGGATTTGAAAAAAGTATTGCATACGTTCGAAGGCAGCAGCTTTAAGTAACGCCATTAGGGTCATTATCGGGTCGCAATACAGTTGTGTTTTGACACCGCCTGCGATCCACATATCTGAATACATCATCGTTCCGAAGCTACTCATGTGAGGCGATACCACTACTGTATAATCACCCCAGTTTAGTCATCCGCCAAGTCCAACACCCTAAAGCCAAAGAAAGATATCAGGATAGAGCCCTTGTCATATCATCGGAGGTGACATTTATGGGACCATTTCCACATACATCCCACCAACAAAACTCCACTCCAAGGAGTGGCCAGGTACTAGATATAAGTGGAATGGCCCTCAGATTGCTGCTTGAATATGACCCTGAACTGTTCGAGCCTAATATCTGATAACGAGGGCTGGGCAGGGTATGACTGATGGGAGGTGATATGTTGGGATGACTCAGTTCCGAGCGCCACCTGGTGTTCTGGTGAAGTTAGATGATTCAGCCCGTACTGGATATACTGGTTACAATGCACCATTGAACACTTGCGCCCTCTCGAATGAGGTGTCAATAAATTATTTACTGAATCTTTGCAAGGTAAGGAGACACTTTCGAACATAAGAAAGAATAGCTTGTTTAGTGCACTAATTCAACTGCACTCAGAAGTCCGTCTCCTACCATATGCCTTATTAAAACAGAGATGAGCATATGTTGAAATTCAAGCCGAGTTCTGTCGGCAATTGCCTTATAATGTATAATGCAAACTCCCCCAGAACACACCAGTAAGAGCCCCTGAGATGGCCACTCACAGTGTCCAGTTACCGGCCTCCAGCCCCTCTATTGTATGTACGGATTGGTCATTTATTTAACCCCCTGGCCATCTACAATACTGTCAGTCATCAATTGCCTTCTTGTGACCTTACTTGTCCCGATACCAATACCGTACCAAACGCCCCCCCCCCTCTCCCCAAGCCTCTTGCCAGTCATGTCGGCACATTCGTTCTCGCCAGAATCTTTTGGCGAGGAAGTCCGAGTTGGAATGTTGGATTCAAACACAGGCATTCACCTGCCAAGGAAAGATGTCAAACATCCTGTTGGACGTCCATGTTGACTGATTGTACATAAGAGAGTTGAGGACTGTACAGTGTCACGCAATGAAACATGAATAATATACTAGTATTGTGAAATATTTGAAAGAACTATAAGTTGGATAGTGCATTGTATACTTTTGGGGGACAAGACCTTGTTTTCATATCTGTACGGACAATCCATCTTCAGTGAATGAAAAATCAACATTTGCATTTCCAATGGATTCATTCTTCGGATTGTATCTCCACACTCACGTACTCAGTTGGATTTCCCCAGCGGTGTTTTTCCTGGACAGGGCTGGACTTGAGGAATCACGTAAGTTTACCAGGTTATGAAAGTCAAAGGGTTAGCTGTGTCCCTTAGTGAATGTCACATGTAATGAATGAATTCATTGTCAAATACACCAGTATAAGGTACAATGTATGAAGAAGCTTCGTAAAACACACAGATATAACATGCATGTTACAATTTACTTTTTGCTAATGAGCTGTCATCCCACACCAGCTCTGTGTTTTTCGAGCACAATGTTTATCCAAGATTGAGTGTCTCATTATGTACAACTGTTGGTTTGTAATATCACGCTCTAAATATATTTCAGATGAATTGCTGCTGATCTGAACTTTATAAGGCAAAATTTGATCCATCTTTCCTCAGTGTGCCGTGTCACCCTCACATATATTATTACTTTTCATTGTAGTATAGCATTCATAATACTCACTCTTAGCACAGGTGTTGGCTTCAGCATTTACAATAATTCAGTCCTTTGCACATTCAGATCTCAATACTGATTGCAATGAAGAAACATTTTTCAGTCACGTTTCAATATTCAATGTAAAACATGATCTGGCTGGAGGCTACCTACGCACGTGGATGCAAAAGGCGCTCTTCTGCCAGGGTAAAACGTGGAGGTGATATCCTGTTTTCGCGACATTCTCTGTGGTGGCCGTGAAGTGTAATCTCTGACAACTCCCGGTGTCCACTTCCTCTCAAAGCTTCCCCTCCCGGCCGCCTGGGGGGGATAGTGAATGATCCCAGCCCCACTGCCAGCATGCAGGATTACGTCGTCATGGTTACATAAGACACATTTACAACCATTCCCTTGAAAATGTGACTAACAGCGTGCTAATAGGAAAAAAGACAATATTTATCACTTGTTTATATGCCTTTTTGAAAATATTGGGTTGAACATTTAAACATGATAAAATTTGGAATAGTCTGGTAAATCTCAGTCACAGCTTTAGCATGGCCCGATCAGGTGTTTCACAAGATAGCTGTGGAAACTGAACCTCGTGACAATATGTTCCCAATCAATAGTTTTCATGTAAGACAGCACAAGACACTGCACCAGGACCAGGCAAGGGTTTCTGGGGGACCGGTGAGGAGGGGGGGGGGGTATTGGGGTGATGACGGCCAGTCAAAAGGAGGAATTCACTTGTCCACTTACCCCATTTAGGTCATTCAAATGAACAGCACCACTCCAGACATGAGTTACAACATTCCATTTAATCCCGTTATTTAACATATAATAATCCAATCTGCAGTCTGATCATAGACTCGCTGCCCAAGGACATCCATCTTACACTTCTGGTAATTGTTTCGTGAACGTCCTCAACCACACTATTAGTGAGGTTCAGAGACGACAGAGCCTCGAGGCATGTTGAGCAAAATGGTATGTTATCCCTTACGTTATGTTATTGAACATACTGAGTCTTCGGAGCATAATTCCCTTCCACATGTTGCACAGGGAACTGATTTAGCCACTTACATAATCCTCTCCAAGTCTATTTCGTTCCTTATTTCCAAGCTAACAAGATATCCTATAAATCCTAATACAGTAGATGTACCCATTGTTCATTTTTAGCGACGTCAGCCTGGTGTTAAAGCTTCGATTTTAATTTCAAAGGTACACTGTCTTGTAAAACGTTTTTTCACACTGGATTCAACAGGACGCTTTGCTTGTAGTGAGGTGTGCCATAATTTACCAGTCACGAAACATTGGTTGGTAGATCGAGCTGAATAAAAATTACAAAACAAGTTCTCTAGAAGTCTTCACAGTCCCTGAGGAAATTATGGGATTGGTTTTAGAATGGAATTCATTGAGTACCGAGTAAAGAGATGAAAAATTATGACACACTTTATAACTAGATCCATAGTTAATCAAGGCTTTGAAGGATATATTCAATATTTCTGTATGAGGATTAGACATCTGCTTGTGAAAACAAGTCTCTGTTATATACAGACATTGGTGTATAATATTATCCCGGGACTAATGGACGATGTAGACTTTAATTAGCCTACTCTATTCCTAGCATGCTATTCCTGGTAACGTAATTATGATACTGTCCGACTGTTTTGTATGTGGTGTTCTAAAGCTGGTCTCAGACGGCAATTTCGAATTTTTCCACTACTGGAACCTATAAACTATATCGGGACAGATGGGGATCTGGTGTCCTAACGAAAATTGTATCATTTGAATAATCTCACTCTTGAAGATGATACCCTACTCAGTGGAAAACTTTCCAATTCATTGTATTTTATTTCATCCCAATGAAGACTTGTATCTGCTATATCCCACTATCTATTTCTGTTACATTCTGCCAGTCACACGATATCCACTTCTGATCTGGAGATGCTGGAAATTCAAATATATTGTCGTGTTTTCGGGAATCCCTCCTGGGAAACCTAATCTGCCAAAAGACGCTATATGGTTCAGGATTTCTCAGATTCTGTGGAAGTGTATCTCCTGTCCAGCGTTATTGCACAATCAATAGCGATGCTTATATCAGGAGAGATATAGCAGAGAATCTGGCATTATCATAGATATATATTGGACGTTGATGCCCCTTCGTGACGGTAAAAGAAAGGGCGACTTTCTTTCTCTGGGTAACAACCTAGCAGTCGTGATGTAATCTCAACTAGGTTTCTACCCGTGTCCTAGATCACATCGTCTGACAGATGGAATCTGCCTCCATGCAATCATAAACGCAATACAGATTAGGTTTCCCAGGAGGGATTCCCGAAAAATTGAGTCTACATTAAAGTCTACTAATTAAAGTCTACATCGTCCATTAGTCCCGGGATAATATTATACACCAATGTCTGTATATAACAGAGACTTGTTTTCACAAGCAGATGTCTAATCCTCATACAGAAATATTGAATATATCCTTCAAAGCCTTGATTAACTATGGATCTAGTTATAAAGTGTGTCATAATTTTTCATCTCTTTACTCGGTACTCAATGAATTCCATTCTAAAACCAATCCCATAATTTCCTCAGGGACTGTGAAGACTTCTAGAGAACTTGTTTTGTCATTTTTATCCAGCTCGATCTACCAACCAATGTTTCGTGACTGGTAAATTATGGCACACCTCACTACAAGCAAAGCGTCCTGTTGAATCCAGTGTGAAAAAACGTTTTACAAGACAGTGTACCTTTGAAATTAAAATTGAAGCTTTAACACCAGGCTGACGTCGCTAAAAATGAACAATGGATACATCTACTGTAATAGGATTTATAGGATATCTTGTTAGCTTGGAATTAAGGAACGAAATAGACTTGGAGAGGATTATGTAAGTGGCTAAATCAGTTCCCTGTGCAACATGTGGAAGGGAATTATGCTCCGAAGACTCAGTATGTTCAATAACATAATGTAAGGGATAACATACCATTTTGCTCAACATGCCTCGAGGCTCTGTCGTCTCTGAACCTCACTAATAGTGTGGTTGAGGACGTTCACAAAACAATTACCAGAAGTGTAAGATGGATGTCCTTGGGCAGCGAGTCTATGATCAGACTGCAGATTGGATTATTATATGTTAAATAACGGGATTAAATGGAATGTTGTAACTCATGTCTGGAGTGGTGCTGTTCATTTGAATGACCTAAATGGGGTAAGTGGACAAGTGAATTCCTCCTTTTGACTGGCCGTCATCACCCCAATACCCTCCCCCTCCCTCTCACCGGTCCCCCAGAAACCCTTGCCTGGTCCTGGTGCGGTGTCTTGTGCTGTCTTACATGAACACTATTGATTGGGAACATATTGTCACGAGGTTCAGTTTCCACGGCTATCTTGTGAAACACCTGATCGGGCCATGCTAAAGCTGTGACTGAGATTTACCAGACTATTCCAAATTTTATCATGTTTAAATGTTCAACCCAATATTTCCAAAAAGGCATATAAACAAGTGATAAATATTGTCTTTTTTCCTATTAGCACGCTGTTAGTCACATTTTCAAGGGAATGGTTGTAAATGTGTCTTATGTAACCATGACGACGTAATCCTGCATGCTGGCGGTGGGGCTGGGATAATTCACTATCCCGCGAGGCAGCCGGGAAGGGAAGTTTTGAGAGGAAGTGGACACCGGGAGTTGTCAGAGATTACACATCACGGCCACCACAGAGAATGTCGCGAAAACAGGATATCACCTCCACGTTTTACCCTGGCAGAAAAGCGCCTTTTGCATCCACGTGCGTAGGTAGCTTCAAGCCAGATCATGTTTTAAATTGAATATTGAAACGTGACTGAGAAATGTTTCTTCATTGCAATCAGTATTGAGATCTGAATGTGCAAAGGACTGAATTGTTGTAAATGCTGAAGCCAACACCTGCGCTAAGAGTGAGTATTACAAATGCTATACTACAATGAAAAGTATTCCTATATGTGAAGGTGACAAGGCATACTGAGGAAAGATGGATCAAGTTTTGCATTACAAAGTCCAGATCAGCAGCAATTCATCTGAAAAATATTTAGAGCGTGATATTACAAACCAACAGTTGTACACAATGAGACACTCAATCTCGGATAAACATTGTGCTCGAAAAACACAGAGCTGGTTTGGGATGACAGCTCATTAGCAAAAAGTAAATTGTAACATGCATGTTATATCTGTGTGTTTTACGAAGCTTCTTCATACATTGTACCTTATACTGGTGTATTTGACAATGATTTCATTTCTCTACTCATTTCTTGGAGTAATTACGCGGGCTTCCATCCTAAAGTTCAAGTGTAGCAGGAGAAACATTGAGTGTCAACAAGTCGTTGACGGGAGATCTGCTTCTGACTCCAGGGGGAGCCATCCATCATGCCACGGAACAGACTTGTGAAATTATATTGAACCTCAGGGATTATAGGAAACTCATATATTGTGAAGAAAAGAATGATAGCTCTTCGAATGATATAGCTTCATGGCAGAGGTTTTGTATCAGATGGTTATGACGACTTTTTTGGAGGCTGATATTAATTCATTGACCTAAACATTCTAACATTCGCTGAATACTCATGAAAACTAAATTTGTTCCTTCATAAAGATGTTCAGACAGTGTCTAGAATGAGTTAAAGCCGCCCTCAAGATGGATGCTGTATTACTTTGCCACCTGAACCTTCCAGTGCGACCATTTTTAACAAACATGCCATCTTCAAAAGCACTGCAGAAAAAAAAGTATCATGATAAAGTAAGATGTTTGCATCTGACCAGCCTTTTACTGAAAAGTGTTTTCCTTACAACACAAATACATCATTATCTCAAACATCGAGCAATCGGTCCAGGCAGCTCAGAAATTAGGATAACATGCACCGGAATTGTTAGAATTGTGGGCGAGGAAGGAGGGAGTTTATTGATGGATAGCACTCAAAGAGAGACAAGGGATAGTTTTCCTGATCAGCAGCAGATCCAGGTGTTGAGGCATGACTTTGGACCAATGACTTTGGGGTCAATCGCAAGTTAGACAGAACACCAACAAAATTCCTAAACAAAACATGAGACAATCGTGATAAATTACACGCAGACTTAATGTTCCTCAGGAAACAATGTTGTAAGTGGAGAAATATAAATATTGACACATTGTGTGATGAGCAGCAGGCCCGGTATATCGTGAAAGTCGGAAGTTGAATGTGATACCGAGGGAGCACCTCTGAAAATCTGCACCATGGGAGAAGCCGAAAGACTATATCAGGAACCCTGACAAAATAGATACAATGGATGAGTCAGATGGATTCCAGTAAAGCGTAAACAACGACAAATCTTGCCCATGTTTTTGTTTTAAAACAGAATCCCTTGACCCTGTTGATGTGTTGGTGCCATGGTGATCCAGAGGAGGTCAGGATTTGTTCTGATCATGTTCTAAGATGTCACACGGCCACAGGTGCTCAGTTTGATTAGGCTCGCTTTAGTTCCAGTCACAGCCAGTTTTGAAATGTCGAAACAAATAACGAATCAGACTGGATAAATTCGCTTTCCAAGACGGACATGACCAGCCTTGTCATACAAAGAGTCCAGTACTTTAACAAAGCAACATTAGGACTTTAGCAAAGTCACATTAGGTAAACCTAAAATTTTATCACATGACGGCCTGGATGTAGAAACTTGTGATAATACATCGAGCACCTCGATTCCAGAACAAAAACGACCAATGGTTGTTCACGCAATTCCCTGATCATTAGTGCTATTTTTGTGGGATGATCACCAGCAGGTTACACTTGGAAGCCATCAACTGAACAAAGACTTGCCACGCTTTAGACAATGGCCGCCACCAAACGCTCCAAGTAACACCCGCTCCAAGTAATACCCGTGGAGGAGTTCAAAGAAAACAGCAAGCGACTCTTGCTCAATGCAACAGGATCCTTGTAAATTATGTACGACTGCACGAGGTGAAGACGGCCTGTCCACTCGATTACAGCTTCCGATTCACTCCTGCTAGCCTCTAGCGCTTCTGGCACTTCCCATCGCTAGCCTTTTGCGATGCTCTCCCTCAGGGCAGCAATGTAATACATCATATGGGACTCTCCTTTCCACTTCTGACTACTAATGATAGGCCAGCTCCACTATTTCAATGTCATATTTCATTCCTTTCCATGTGAAAATAGTTAAAATAAATCTCTATTATGAATACATATTACCACTATTTAAACATATTCTGCTTATTTTACAATTCTATTGTAAGTATGCAATATGAATTTGTGAATAATATTTTGTAGGTATGGTGAGTTGTGTCTGCGGCTTCGCAAATATATTGTTAATATGATAATTGTTTTCTATAGAAATGAAAGATAATTTTAAACATCAAAAAGCAGATGGTTGTATTGACATATGAGAATTTTATTGCTTGGTTGATTACACTATTTGTGTCTTAATGAAACAACATAAATTATTTCATAAGACATCAAGACTATAACATGAACCCAAGAAGATATGACCATATATCCACTATTACCACATAAGGTATGGCCTGACCTGACATATACAGAATACAGCGTGAAAGAGACAGGTTGGGTTAAACGTCTGAAAGATGTATTGCTCCTCTTAGACCTAGCCAGGGCATATACATTTAATGAGCTCCTTCAATGGAATGGCCGTCTTATGTACGACAAAAGGGCTGCCATCTATAATCGATAGAGGGATATCACAGTTTTAATGCATTCAGGGACACAGCTACACAAGGGTTTCTTGAACGAGGAGGCCCAATGCGGGTATGCTGCCAAGGTATACTAGTAAGCAGCCATGCATGGTTGGAACTCTGTGTATTGCGAATATGATTGCGTGGAGGCAGATTTCACGGGTAGAGACCTAGTTGAGATTACACCACGGCTGTTAGGTTGTTACCCAGAGTAAGTCGCTCTTCCTTTCATCATCACGAAGAGACATAAACGGGACATATATACGGTATACATGATGATGCCAGATCCTCTGCTATATCTCTCCTGATACAAGCCATGCTATCAAATGTGCAATAGCGATGGACAGGCGATACGCTTCACATAACCTGAGCAATCCAGAACCATATGGACTGTCTTTTGAAGAGAAGCAAAGCATAATATAAAGAAAGAGCATTTCTAGAGATGTTAAGCCACACGGAAGCAGTCACATGACCACTTCCTTGTGTCACGATGAACAATTTCAAGCACGATGTTTATCGCCACTGCTCACTTGCACTTTCTGTAACCTATCAATTTGACGTATGGAATTGACGGTCGCCTTTCCAGCAGTCAATTGCTTCCTTACTGATGTCGTGAAACGTTAATGATCGAACAAGATTCGGCCATTAAGTGCACTCAACAACGTGTTACATTCCTGCATGTGGCTCATGATCAGAGAATCTGGTTTATTTTGTGTTTTTTTATTGTTTTTTTTAAGGGGGGGGGGAGGGGGGAGGGGTGTCAATAATTGATCGTCAAACACAGTTCATTATCTATAATGTTTTCCATATAATTTTATGTAAATAAATTCATCATAAATCAATGAAATTAGAAAAATATCAACAACAACAAATTCATGAGTGTCAATTTATGATGGTTCAAACAAAAAATTGCATTCTGTAGTCAAAACATGATTGAGATCAAGAAAAAACCGAGAAATGATTGTAATTCATTAAATTGTTCATATAAGCTGACAAATAGATGTCGAAAATTACTGGGAAAAATCATGTTTGCTATCTCCACATACAACTGCAGCTACGCTGTTATTGAAAAATCCAAAGAAGTTTGGTGTGTCTACAAAAAAGTTTGGTGTGTCTACAGTTTGGTGTGTCTACAAAAATTGTCCCAATCAAATACTTTCGCTTCACGATTTTCCAGTGTGCAGTTGCCCAGTCCAAATGTTTTCAATGCCCGTAAAACAGCAACTGCAAGAGCAAAAGGGTTGTGTAAAACATCACTTGGCATATTTCGCTTTATACTCAAGTATCTCGGGTACAACCGAAACTGGTCCTCTCCTATTCCCCCCTACTACTGATGTTCTTCAGCCCGAAATGAACATGAACTGTCCAAATCCACAAGATTTTTTCCTTACATCAGCTGGGCCGAGTAACTACAAAACATTCAAGCAAACATAAAATAATCAATTACTGACAAACACTTAAGACAAATCTGCTTGGTTGAGTTCCTATCAGTTCCCCAAATAGCTCTGTCAATATCAAAAACACGCATTAGACAATGCGATGCTCATGGCATGAAATGTCTGTCTATTACAGCTCCAGCCTCATGAAAATGTAACAAAAATATGCTCCATGACGGGAAAAGTCTCAGGCCACATACGTTTTGGTGTCTCTGGGGTGCGATCAGGCTCGAAGAAGCTTACGGCAGTTATAACAGAGCAAGTCCTCACAAAATCAACGGGAGACTTCTTGGAAACTATCTCACTTCTTTGTCTTCTTTTTATGACCTTTCTCTATTTGTTGTCAGAGCTCTTTCATTTCACTGAGAAAAAAAATGTTCCCTCGTTGTTGATTTCCTGAATATTCTAATACAATAACAATTTGCCTGTTTTCGTAATTCGACAGTGGCCACTGCATAATGTCCGTTACTTCTGCCCGCAAGCTTTGAGTACCACTCATGACTTTCATAGCGGCCTGTGGTCAGAGCCAAGTGGTGGCCAAAACGTTGGAAAACGCCAAGCAAACATAATGACCCTACTTCCTTCTGAAGAACCACGGTGAATTTGGCCGTCGGTCAGCTCACTTGACATTCTCTAGCGAGGAGCAAGGATATTACAAAGGCAGAGGTAAACATTGCCATTTCCTAGGTGCGAAGTCATTTTCTGGCATTATTCACTGGGGTGTGGAGAAAATCACTTCCATTGCTACAGTGGTCAGCATGTCGACAACAGTATTCTAGTGTTTGATCAGATGAAATCGACAGTGATTTAACCAAATGGACAGCTCACCACAGAATGCATGGTGACCATTAAGAACTGTGCAGCAGATTTAATTCCCCTCACAAAGCTTTGTTAATCCAGAAAGATACAAAGCAGCATACTTTGTCAGGCAGTGTTCCTTGAAATGGACACTCCTGAAACTACATCCCCATGTCTGTTACCATGGTTACATTCACTACGGATCATGACAGTCTGGGAACCCACGTCAAGTCACCAGAGAAGACTCTCAAGACCATATGATGCATTCTCCTATGTTCCCAAACGATACTTCTCCTAGGTACTTCCCAGCAATTCCTCTCTTTGGGTTTTCAGATGAATACGACACAGACATTTTTAGCAATTCGCCGTCAAATTACAGTTACTATGATATTGATAATATTCAAATGGATATCACAGATACCAAACAACATTACAACAGCATGCATATTAATATTCAATCGCTGTCTGCCAAGTTTGACCAGTTAAAGATGCTCATCAGCGAACTGCATGATAAAAAAGTAAATCTAGATTTTATTATGCTCTGTGAAACCTTTCTCCATCATGGGAATGAACATTTGTTCAAGATCCCGGGTTATCACCTGGTAAAAAAAACCCGCATCAATAAAACAAGGGGTGGGGTCTGTATATATATTTCTGATGTTATTGACTATAAGGTGCGACCTGATCTGAGCATTTTGAAGAAGGAATTTTCGAGTCTATATTTATCGAAACAACAAATATGTCTAACAATGCTATAGTTGGTGAAATTTATCGAGTTCCTAACACTGCAACTGCAGTATCTCTGGAATATTACAATGACATTATATCTAAAATTGGAGACAAACATAACGTCTTAATTGGAACAGATCAAAATATGGATCTACTCAAATCGGATTCACATCAACCGACAAGTGACCTTTTGTCAAGTTTCATGATGCATTCTTTCTTGCCTGTTATCACCAAACCAACACGCATTTCGCACGGTAGTGCTACGTTAATAGACAATATATATTTGAAAACAAATTTACCAAACATGAGTATAAATTCCGGTATACTCTTATCAGACATATCTGATCACCTACCTGTGCTTTGTCTGGTGTCGTGTCGGAAAGTGTGTAAGCCAAACAAATTTTGTACTTTTAGTCATAGAAAATTGAACCAACCTGCTATATCTCAAATTGCTACAGCCGTGAAACAGACTGATTGGGCGTTGTTAGAAAATATGACAGTTAATGGAGCTTATGAATTTTTCACACAAACAATTAAATCTTATTTGGACAGATTCGCACCTGAGTCAAAAATACAAATTTCATCGAAATACTTAATTAGGGAACCGTGGTATACCAAAGGTTTATTAAAATCGTCCAAAACATGTACAAAACTGTATAAAAAATGTATGAATAAACAAAGAAGTCATCCGGCATATAAACGTTTTGTAAAATACCGCAATAAATTTAATCAACTTAAACGTATTGCTAAGCAGTCATATTATGCTAACTTATTTGACAAGTACAAACACGATTTAAAAAACACTTGGAAAACACTAAATAATATCATCGGCAAGCCACGTGATAAAACTAGCACCACTAACGTTTTCACCATTAACGACAAAACAACAACGGAGCCTCAAGATATATCTGAAGGTTTCTGTGATTTCTTTACTAACGTTGGCCCAAGATTTGCAGCAGATATACCATCATCTAGATACAACTCCAATTCTTACCTTAATCTGAACAAATCTCCCAACGCTTCAACAATTTTTCTTGCCCCAGCAGATGAACTTGAAATCGCAGATATTTTGAGTAGTCTTAAACCTAAAAAGAGTTCCGGCCATGATGAAATATCAATTAACCTGCTCAAAGCGCTGAACCAGTCTGTTTTTCCACCAATCACTAAGCTAGTGAACATGTCGATAGTATCTGGAGAATTTCCAGACACCTTGAAATTAGCAAAAGTCATCCCAATCTATAAAAATAAAGATAAATGTAATATCTCAAATTATCGTCCCATATCTCTTTTATCGTCATTATCGAAAATACTGGAAAAAGTCATTCATAGAAGACTCTATTCATTTTTCCAATCGAAAAACTTGTTTTATAATAACCAATTTGGCTTCAGGGAACACCACAGCACAGTTGATGCGATCACGACCTTTACTACCGATGTATTAAAATCAATTAACGCTAAGTTATCTACGCTAGCTGTTTATTGTGATTTATCAAAGGCGTTCGATACGATAGATCACTCAATACTACTTCAAAAACTAGAATTTTATGGCATAAGGGGTTTGGCATTGAACTGGTTTACTAGTTATTTACAAGACCGAAAACAATATGTTTCATAAAATAGTCATAATTCAAATGTACGCTCAGTTTCATGTGGTGTGCCACAAGGTTCCGTACTCGGACCGTTGTTATTTATCATCTACACAAATGACCTCCCATCATGTCTTAAACACGCCAAATCTATACTATTTGCTGATGACACTACCTTATATTTGTCCTCCGATAACCAAAGAAATCTCTACAATCTAATGAATGACGATCTTTCTTCTTTAACAGACTGGTTCCGCGCTAATAAGCTCTCTCTGAATGCACTGAAAACCAATTACATGCTCTTTTCGAATCAAAACTGGGACACTGATTCATACGCATTGACATTAGCCAATACATCTTTATCAAAAACGACGTGTGCAAAATTTTTGGGTATATATATTGATGACAAATTGAAATGGGATGAACATATACAGACGGTAAAGAAAAAAATGTCCAAAGCATATTTCGCAATTAACAAAGCCAAACATTGCATTAACCGAAAGCATCTTACAACATTATATTATTCCCTTGTTTATCGATACCTTACCTACGGAATTACTCTCTGGGGGGCAGCGTCGAAAATTCATCTTTCCCAAATTGATGTAATGCACAAAAAGATAATTAGAATAGTTCATGGCGCAAATTACAATGCACATACCGCACCGCTATTAAAAACAATGAATTTGCTAAAACTGGAAGACATATATCGGCTTCAAGTATGCAAATATATCTATAAATTTATACGAGGATTATTACCTCAGTCGATCTCGCATATTTTTCAGTTGTCACTGGATTACCACACGCACACCACCAGACAAAGCACAAATTATAAACTTAAAGTATCAAAACCCAGAACATTGACGGCTACACAGGGTATCATGAATATGGGTCCAAAAATGTGGAATGGCATCTCGGCAACACTGTATCAACATAATGAACGATTGGTATCCATTGCATCATTTTCTAAAAGGTACAAATCCCAGATCGTTGCTGGTTACGAGTGACTCCTGTGGTGGGGGCGGCTTTGGGTCCGTGTGTTGGGGGTCGGTTCGTCTGTCTTGGGGCCTGGGTGCATGGGCGTGCACACGCGACTACACTGGTAGTCTACAACCAGGTTACCGGAACTTAGAACCAATCACATATTGCCGTGGTGTTTCCGTTCATACTGAAATACTGAAAATCAAAAATCAATTATTATTTTCTTTTTCACTTTATGATTTTTTCCCAAATGGGGTCATTTATTTATTTTTTTTGTTTCTTCCAAAGATGCTCAATTTCGGACTTGAATTTTGTATGTACATATGATAGGAAGTCCAATATAATGATTTCAGTGGAGACCTTATAATAGTTATCTTGTCGAATGAACGTTTCGCACCATAAGAGCCTAATACTGCATTTTTTTCTGGTAACCTTTCTCAGCCCTTGAGCTTTCTGTTCTCTTCAAAATTCTTTCCTTAATTTAATCTCCCTACATGTAAAGTCACAAAGTAGCTTCACTTAAAATATTTTTAAGACCTGGTTATTATATTTCATGAAGCCCTACAGTCTATAGACTTCACTTTGTGTCTTTGTGTTGTGTACTTTTTGGTTTTGTTTATGCACGCGTAAAGTTTCTCAAGATTTATTTTTGCATTAAGTTCAGCATGTTCTTCTGTTTAATTATTTAATACCTGTATACTTTTAGTGCATGTATTACTAATTTTTTAGGCGTACTTGTATTGTACATAATACAGAAAAATAAACATTCATTCATTCATTCATTCTTTCTCTCTCAAAGACACAGAACTATGAAATGAAGCCATAAATACCCCACAATATACATCCATCCCCATCCCCACACCAAAGAAACCCCATAACCCAAGCTACCCACTCGACCCTAATACGTTCCACTGAACCCCTGACATTGACCATTATCACCTATCAACCCTTCCATTACGCCCATTACGATCATCCCGCCCCTTTGACCCTTACCTCCATCCCGCCTCACTGCATGCTATTTACTGACTATATCCCCTAAATCGGCCCGCACTCCCGAAGTCACGCCCTCGTTAACTGACGGCCATCGACCCCGGACGGCAGAGAGGACTCCGACCTGCAACCGACAACTTCCATAAGTGAACACTGAACACTCACTGCAGAAACCATGGCAGCCATCAACAATATCACCCCCTGGGGAAGGCTGAGACCTTTGCTGGCTTGACGGGTCATGATCAGTCTATCGCCACCGTTACGACACTCATTGTTCATAAGGATTGATCCCTTGGCAAACTGGACAGGAACAAACACAAGCAACTGGACCAGTGTTTTCTCTTCTTCACGGGTCAACCCTTGGAAAATCCCACTTGCCCAGAACTGGACGCGAACAGGATTCACATACAAGGTCATGTGACGAGAGCGGCTGGAGTTTTGGGGGACAGGGGTTCAGTCAATTACTGAAGGACCCCACTCAGCTGAGGGTTCAGTCGGTCATTGAATTAAATGCCCGTGATATTATGTTAGTCAATTCAAGGATGGTTCTTGGCTATACCCCGTAAAGATTACCCTTGCCAGAGTTGACTACGTTGTCTGCTATACGCCTGACATACGGAATAATATGGAAGACTATCAGGCAGTGCTACACAGTTTGAGAGTTGAAATAATATTTTTTCACAGTGTCATGTTGCCAAAAGAGTGAATGTTTGTGATGGAATGCACAGTGTCAGAATTGAAGTAATTTCTAGTACTCCTGTCAGTAATTGAAACACAAATCGTGCCTACTCCATTCCATTTCATCAGGCTACTAGTCGTGTTTTTGTACTGTCTGTGACCAGGGCCGTGCACAGATATAACATGCTCGCCTCTCTGCACTGGTCCGTTGTTGTTTGTCTGACAATAGGACAAGCGACACGGCGGGATGAGAGAAGCATCTTCCCTCCGTGACTGTCATCTGCAAACAGTCAGAGTAATTTGACGCCGATTGATCGAATACCTCCATCGTCCTCACGACAAATTACACCAAAAACTTGTACAAGCGCCGAGGTGACATCCGCCATAATAAACCTCTCTGTTATTGTGGGTACTTTATGTTATCGGCGGGGGGGGGGGGGGGGTCGAGGTGCTCAGGTAATTTAGGAAAGTTTACATAGAGCGTCACCAAAATCACATACATTTTCCCAATGCCCGACATTTTTACCCATGAATATTTGAGTGCGTGGGATCCACAGAAACCATTCAGCCACAATGTCACCCGTGTTAGTGTCTTTTTCATCCAGCTTACAGAGCCCACATCAGGGTATGGTAGATATGTTCTGATCATGTGACTGTGCACCGGGCAAACTTACTTCTCTTTCATTCTCTGACGCTGAGGTGTCAAATTAGGCAAGTCTTCTTGGACCGATCTGATTCAATTTTCACCGAATCAAAACGACATATGTCATGTTTGATACACACTAACAAAAGGTACATGGACCTTGGAACACAACAGGGTGCCTATTCTACTCAAGGAGGGTTGAACAAACAGACGCCCTTTATTTAAAGGCATCATTGGTAAGCAATTACCTTATAATTAGCCTCTCCGAAAAGTTTTAGTTGGAATAGAAGTTACAGGCACCTCCGAGGAAGAAATCAGGGGCAGGACTAATTGTTTGATGGCTGTGCTGGGACGGACATAACGAGGCTGTTTATGGATCTCTGATCGTCTTTGCTGTAAAATTCCCTCAGATCTGTGAAGATAACATTGAGCACAGTGGAGACAAGGATGTGAACTTGTTCGGAAATAATCAGTGGTTTGAATTTGCCTCCAATCTACCATTACTGTGCTTCCACAATAGACGTATGTTCTGAAAAGCAGTAGAACTAATGGGAGATTAAAAATCATTCTGGAAGTAGAGTAAAAAGTCACTTGGCGTAAACCATTTTCAGCTATTTGTATGATGATGTTCTCTATATTGGCAGGTGCTTCCCCAATTACCATGGTAACAGCCAGTACAATACATTTATTAAATAATGAAGATCTTACTCAGACGTGTCTGTCAACCGTCCATACTTATTACCTAATTTATGTATGTCATTATTTATTTCGTGCACTTGATATACCTCATTTATATCATATTCATTATTCTCTCCTTTCTTCCCCAGGTCACCAGTTGAGGGAATGACCTATTCCCAGGCACGGAAAATCAAGGGATGAAAATGTCAATCTCCATGGTGACAAGATTTCTTGATCTAATTGCACTGAATCCTCAACTAAGAAGAGCTCAGTAAGTGCTCGGCTGGAAACTTGGATTGAAACAGGTGTTTCTGCCAATGTGATTTACACAATACAAAAAGTTCTTTCTTCTTGGGATAAAAGTTGAAATGTTCAGTGACAACAGCGATGGATAACAAACACGCCATGGGGTACACTGGATAACTACACAAAAGATGTCACGTTGTCGCCGTGCAAGGGCCACACACCACTCCTATTACACTTGTGGGACGTGGACAGGGAAATGTTGGTCCTACATCAATCCTGCCCATGTCTTTCACGTCTTCACGATATACTTCATGCACACCCTGGCAGTGTGCCCGGAGCTCTGCACGTGTCCGGATTAGTCTAGTCAGGTCACCTGCGTCGAGGCAGGACTCACAGAGATCCCGAGATCCCTGCCTCCGTCACTGACGACCCTCGAGTTAAGCAAGAACCAAATACACACTCTGACCGAGTCCAGTCTCTCGTCACTACGCGGTGTCGTCAACCTCAAACTGAAGGATAACGAGATTGAGACAATACACAACGGTGCATTTCGATCTGATGCCTCACTCCAAACCCTGGACCTCGGTGGTAACAAGTTGACGGAATTGGCAAAGTTCACGTTCCAAGGTGCGCCTGGGTTACTACATCTGGACCTGACGTCCAATCAGCTTACAACTGTCGACGGTGCCTTCGCAGGTATGTTAGAACTTTCCCGTCTAGAGCTACATAACAACCAGCTGACGGAAATTTCACATGATTTGTTTGCCAACCAAAAAAAAACTGCGCTACCTTCTCCTCGCTGAGAATAAAATAAGTAAAATAGACAAAAAAGCCCTCGAGAATCTGGAGAAATTAACATACTTAGTTCTCAAAGGTAACTCAATTTCGCATGTGATGCGTTTCAAGTTCTATTCGGATTTTCTCTCTTACGTCGATTTATCGGAATGTGGATTAAGTCATGTTCCACGTGGTTTACCACGCTCAATACGCTACCTTCAGTTACGTCGGAATAACATCACAATCATCAGACATCACACCTTTCAAGATTGCCCGTTTGTCAGCATTCTTGTGCTCGAGGAAAACGGAATAACAGACATAAGTGATCAAACCTTCGAGCATATGACATACTTACAACAACTGTGGCTGAATAACAACAACCTGCGGAGGATCCCAAGTCACCTTCCGGTCAGTTTACAGTGACTGCTGATGGATTCAAACAACGTAGAGATCGTTAGCGACGTTTTCCCGCAAGGTTCACAACTGAACACATTGTCGCTGATGGGTAACAATGTGAGTTGCCTCTCGTACAACGCTCTACACAACATGCCTCTGCTACAGAACGCTGACCTCAGCAACAACCAGATTGTGCACGTCTACGGAAACACGTTCAAGAACTCATCACGGCTGGAAACCCTGCAACTGTCCAAAAACCCGCTTCAGTACTTTCACGGCCATAGTTTTCGTGGCCTAGCAATGCTACAAACTCTCTCCTTGGCTTACGTACCAACTGTGATCTCAATACATGCAGATACATTCAAAGATCTGAGCTTGCTTACCAAACTGGATTTAGATAGTAGTCATTGGATTATACAAACCATCCTCGCAGATTCAGAACTGTTGACTTCCCTTGAGTCTGTTGAGGATCTCAGGATACAGAGTTCAGATCTAACGACTTTCAGTGAAGAATTCTTGGATTATTTCCCAAAGCTGGAGACTTTGCACATTTCCAGCACTAGATGGCACTGTGATAAGTCACTGATCCGGTTTAGAAACTGGCTTTTAGTGACGGAAATCCGTGTTGAGAACAAAGACGACATTACTTGTTTCTCGCCACATGATTTAAATGGCCGCTCGATCACCTCCCTCAGCGACCACGAGTTCGCGTCTACAACCACCTTGAAGATTCCCACGGCACTACCCACACCGCCTGGTAGATTAAGTACATTTCCCAGCATTATACCGTCTAGTCCCACAACCAAAACATCCACTGCATCTACCGTGGCTCCCCCTGGTGAGCAGGAAACCTCCACAGAGGGGAGCACCAGCTCAGAGGATTACTACGACTATTACAACAAGTTTGGTGACTCTGAGGAGGACGCTGACAATTTCAGACCTGAGAGACCAGACAACCCTTATGATGTCGAGAGTTTATACCATGATATCTACCCTGACAGTGGGGGCGGTGACAGTAAATCCTCTTGGTATCCAACGTGGGAGGAAAAGTTCAAGTCATCCACTCAGTCACTGGGTGGAGCCACCAGTAAATACTCCAATGGGGTCATAGACAGTAACCTTCAGATCCAACCAGTCTCAAAGAATACGTTAGGTGGTGCAACCGAATTTTCACCTTCTGCGAGGGAGGACAAGGCCGGGTCTGGTCCAGTGAAGTCCACGGTTGTTATCATTGTAGCGACGAGCATTGTCACAATCATTGTAGCTGTGGTTCTCATTGTTGTTATTATTTACTTGTCTAGGAAAAGTCGAGAAAACAAAAACGGCGCTGGTAAGGCAAAACAGAGAGCACCTAAGAGAAAGAAACGTGGAGGATGTCAAATTGGAATCAAATATAAAAGTAGGAACGATGTCTTATATTTCATGCCTAAGAACCAAGATGGCAGTACTAGTGATTCTTTACAGACACAGAACAGTAAAGAAGGAATGACTTTGATACCAGGTCGAGATATCAACCACGAAGGCCCTGTACGAGTCTATAAATGGGAAGATTTCTAGCGGTCGCCTGCTTAGGTTGTATTCTGAATTGCTTGAGTGTGCACTGAGTGACTGGCAAAATGATTGTTCGAATCATTCACAATTTTCTGTATTTTTTGCCATGTATGTGTGAGTTGTATAGAATTATTGCTGTCATGTTGTGCCAATTTGACTGATTTTTATCAGATACCAAGTAATGTTTCTGTTTTTTGTACTGAACTTTCAGAGTTTGTGATACTGTGATTTTGTTTTGTTCAGATCTAAATGATGAATGAATGATGAGGAACCTGTACATGAAGATTGGTGAAAATAGACCGACTAGACAAGTATTTAAAACGATTAATTGGAGTCTTACTTGTTTGAATAATTAAGACAAGATCTGAGAATTAATTAAGGCATTTCAGCAGAAATGCCTTTATGGTTTTGTCAATTTTATTATTATTATTATTATTATTATTATAATTTTTTTTTTCTTTCACTTTTTGGTTTCCGCACGATAACTTCAGTTTGCTTCGATATATCGTCGCCAAATTTTCACCACTGGTCAGAAATGTTGTGCAGAAGAAGCCTATTGTTTTTGAGCCAGCTCCGGGGTCCGTGATGTCCGTGAGGATGAAATTCATGTTTTTGGTTTCCGCACGATAACTCAAAAATATTATGGCAATGACTGTAAAACTTTGCAAGGAGGTTCATATATCACCAGGGAAGAAACCTATTGATATTGAGGCCGATGGCTCGAAATAATTTTAGTTGAGTCATCCTTGAGGCTCTCATGCATATCTCGGAAACGGCGCATCGTAGAGCGAAACGGACGTTATTTTCAGACTCGTCACCCTAAACAAACATGTCTAAGGGGTATTATGGATGACCTTTGACCTTGACCTTAAATTTTTTCGCTGAGTCGGCATTTTTCATTTTCGTCAATATCTCGGAAACGGTGCATCGTAGAGCAAAACGAAAGTTATTTTCGGACTCGTCGTCCTAGACAAACATGTCTAAGTGGTATTATGGATGACCTTTGACATTGACCTTCAATTTTTTTGCTGAGTCGGCATTTTTCGTTTTCATTGATATCTCGGAAACGGTGCGTCATAGAGCGAAACGGACGTTATTTTCGACTCATTGCCCTACACAAACATGTCTTAAGGGTATTATGGATGACCTTTGACCTTGACCTTAAATTTTTACGCTGAGTCAGCATTTTTTCGATTTCGTCGATATCTTGGAAACGGTGCGTCGTAGAGCGAAACGTACGTTATTTTCGGACTCGTCGCCCTAGACAAACATGTCTTAAGGGTATTATGGATGACCTTTGACCTTGATCTTAAATTTTTTCGCTGAGCCGGCATTTTTCATTTTCGTCGATAGCTCGGAAACGGTGTGTCGTAGAGCGAAATGGACGTTAATTTCGGACTTTTCGCCCTAGACAAACATGTCTTAAGGGTATTAGGGATGACCTTTGACCTTGACCTTAAATTTTTTCGCTGAGTCGGCATTTTTCGTGTTCGTCGATATCTCGGAAACGGTGCGTGTGGAGCAAAACAGACGTTATTTTCGGACTCGTCGCTCTAGACAAACATGTCTTAAGGGTATTGTGGATGACCTTTGACCTGGACCGTAAATTTTTTCGCTGAGTCGGCATTTTCTTGTTTTCGTCGATATCTCGGAAACGGTGCATTGTAGAGTGAAACGGACGATATTTTCAGACTCGTTGCCTTAGACAAACATGTTTAAGGGGTATTTCCTTTGACGTTGACTGTAAATTTTTTCGCTGAGTCAACATTTTTCGTTTTCGTCGATATCTCGGAAACGTGTGTCATAGAGCGAAACGGACGTTATTTTCGGACTCATCAAATCCTCGGAAACGGTGCGACTTAGAACAAAACAGACATTAGACAGATAGTCTTAATGGTGTGAAGTTTGTCCCTCACAGACATGTAATTGCACAAATGTCTTATAGGTCTCATTGGGAGCTTATCATGTTTTTGCTGAATCAGCATTTTGGTTTTTTTCCATGCCTCACCCTGAAATGCCTCCAAGGCCTTTAGGCCTTGACGTCTAGTTAATTCAGGAGTACCTCATCCTATCATCCTGTAATTATCCTTTACCCATTACCCATCACATGTCATTGTCATTCCACATCAAAGCAACCATTTCATCTCGATGCTATGTAAGAATATGGCATATGATGTTATTTATTGTGGGTACAGGTAGGTTCAGAATTACGCAATGTAATTCAATGAGTGTATGTTTTTATGGACGACATCCCTGGATCTCCGTGAAATCTACACAACACTGGGGAAACAGAGCTAATTATCTACTTCAGGTGTTCATCAAATGTTATATAAAAGAGAAAACACTACCTGAAAAATAGGGAATTGTAATATTGTTCTGAGAGAAACAATTGATTTTCCTGGTTCAATAACAACCAATTCCCACAGCGCATCGGTGGAGGGGCAATGATAAAATATATTTGCACACACTCCACGGCTAGGTTATGACCGATAAAAATATGACATGGTCCCGCAGTGAATCTCGGGTGATGCACCGTCACAGGCCAGATCGAATAAACACAATATTGATTACATAAATACTTGCTTTCTTCGATGCGGTACATGGCCCAAAATTCAAAACGTTATAAAAAATATAAAATGAGCCCCTTCACTTGCAAGCCAGCGTCTTGTTTTTTTTTCTCCAGAAGGAGAGGTCGTGTTACAGCAGGAAGATTGAGCTTGGAGCTTAAAATCAATATTGTAATATTTCTATATTATTTACTCGGAGATAAAATTTGGTAATTGATGTTAAATATGTTTCTGCATAATGAATGCAGTGTGCAAAGTGGTCAGAAATTTAATTGCTATTTTTGTGGAATGTTTATCTTTCTTTTATATATAAGATTCCACAGGGACGCTAAACGGTCCATAATACATAACTTCGTGATTATATTACGTTTACTGTACACTACTTTGTAACACTATTTTGTAACAGTCTTGTTAATATCTTACACACAAACAAGATACAACACTGTGGAAAAAAATAAACAGATCTGGTTACTAATTCTAATGTATTAGAAGGCAACATATAGAGTAGAAAAAAATCACTGAACTCGGAGAGAAAATTGTGCATCCAGGCAACCAATTACCTACACTGGAAACTGGCTATTACACATTATTATTTCTTCCTTTGGTCAGCAATACTAGTATTTTCTACACATTTTTGTCTTTAGCATATCGTTTACTGCACTACACTGCTACCCCTTTCTGGCTGAGAGCTATGATAAATGACGATATCCCTAACATGTGACAATACTGACTGCAGCATACACGAAAAGATGCTATACATAAACAGATGGCATAGTTGGGTATATTCACGGAAATATGTTCCATAGCTGACTCAAGATTGCATTGTTGGCTGTTACTTTGCTAATGTAGTGGGTGTCTGCAGTGTAGATGGACGGCTAATGGCTTCGTGCCGTCTGTGTTCTACTTTATTACACAATTGCCCTAACAACATACATACACATGAAAGCTTTCAACATCATTTGGATAATGAATAGTACAAACTTACTACAGGGCATACTAAATCAAAAGAACATCAGGAACATTTACAACCCTAATTTACTAAAATTTCAATTCGTTCGTGTTCGAGATTTTAGCAGTTCCAAGAAACTACTAAAGTTCCATAAAAAATTTCAACACTTGGACAATTTTACAACACAACACTAAAAACTTCTAAGGGCATGTTATTTTTCTCACTCACTCAATGGGCAGTAATCAGTTTACCCAGTGAATCACCCTGACACCTTAATAGTGACGATTAATAGTGTCTTACACACAAGCAAGATCACAACACTGTGGAAAAAAGTAAACATATCTTGTATCTAATTATACTGTCATAGAAGGCAACACATATAGTAGAAAAAAATTCACATATTCGGAGAGAAAATTGTGGATCCAGGCAACCAATTACCTACACTGAAAACTGGCTATTACACATTATTATTTCTTCCTTTGGTCAGCAATACTAGTATTTTCTACACATTCTTGTCTTTACCATATCGTTTACTACACTATACTGCTACCCCTTTCTTGCTGAGAGCTATGATAAATGACGATATTCCTAATATGTGACAATACTGACTGGAGCATACGTGAAGAGAAACTTTGCACAATGCTATTCATAAACAGATGGCATAGTTGGGTATATTCACGGACATATGTTCCATGGCTGACTCAAGATTATATTGTTGGCTGTTACTTTGCTAATGTAGTGGGTGTCTGCAATGTAGATGGACGGCTAATGGCTTCGTGCCATCTGAGTTCTCCTTTGTTATACAATTGCACTAACAACACTACATACACACGAAAGCTTTCATCATCATTTGGATAATGATTAGCACAAACTTACTACAGGGCATACAAAATCTAAAGAACTAGATCTCCAACTAGTAAAATACACAACAAACTTCAAAGTAATATATTCAGTAACATTTACAGCCCTAATTTACTAGAATTTCAATTCATTTATGTTCGAGATTTTAGCAGTACCAAGAAACTGCTAAGTTCTCGCAGTGAATACAACAATTTGTTTCCATAGGACAATAGTCAGCTGAAAAACTGGACACAGTGTTAGTATCGTCTACATCCAGAAGAACCACCCATGTTGGCGATTGTTTCCAGCGAAAAACAAAATCCCAGGACAGACGATACAGCGTATATTGCCACGTTGCTATTTATCCTTTTCATATCCCAGGTGCATAATGGTCATTTTGAGACGGAGGGGAAGGACGATGGAGAAGGGAACGGGGGCAGACAAAATCATTCCATGGAAATGGCACAATGGTTATCGCATGTCATCAGAAATACACACAAGTTAATACTGAACAGAAACATCGTGGAGCAATTTTCGTATTTTTGCTTTCACAAACCGCGAAATTTGTCTGGTGCATCACAGTAGTTCACAGTGTGGGGGTCGGCGTTGATTTATTCACGCCGACAAGAATAGCAAGTCATTATTGTTTCAAAGCCCCCAACATTCCCGATTCCCGGGTAGATATTGTCAGAGACGTTGCTGATGGTCCACAAGGACAGAAATAGCCATAATGACCGCCTACAGTGAATGCAGTTACTCAGAATCTTTCTCAGAATTGGCGCAAAAAATTACAAAGAAACACTATCTACACCGATACAGGCGATAAATAAGTAATTCATAACCGATCACAAAAGGATATCAAGAGGCAGATCCTTTATTATCACTCACTCGTATGCAATAAACGCTCGATGTAAATAGACATGTCTGTAGTCAAGGACTGACGGCTGTACTTGAAGCAGTCCTTAGCGTTCTTTATTACTGATGTATTACCAATGATTGAGCAGTTATGAAGCTCTCATGAAGATACATCTATCACTGTGCCTAGCACGGCATAATTGAGAAACAGTCCAGTCAAAAAATTTATTTATCCATGTAGAATTCCCCGCACAAGTTGTCATGTTTCTTCTGTGTCCAACGACAAATGATATCACAAAGAGAACGAACACAGCAGCCTATCCAGATAGAAAGGATACTTCATTGAAGAATGCCCTTCTGGAAGTGATTACGTTATGGGTCATCTATCAGTCATCGTGAGGGGCACCCAGAGGGCAGACTCACATGGGACCATCCATTATCTAACTGTCTAAGTGGATGGTATTAAAATACAGAAAAGAGTTGATCCCTTGAGAAGAAGGAGTTGGGATTAGAGAACACGAATTTAGGAAGATAGGTCATGGGGAAGAATTCATTTTAAGTGTTAAACATAGAGGAAGAATACGAAAAAGAATCATCCATTCAAAGTACTACAATTCCTCCACGGTCACTTCACTATGGGACACCCTGTAATAATCAACATTTATCTCTCGCCTCGGGATTTAGTCGGACTGAGCCCCGTGTCCCCTAAATCAGGCCCCTCGGGGAATAACAAGGCAATGAAAGGGTCTGAGTTTTACAGACAATCAAGGATGTTCTGATCTCGCACAGTGTGGACAAATCACGGATGTCCTGGATGATTGTGGGATACATGGTAACCAAGGTAACCACTTCAGTATAACACACCCCAAGTGATCTGTGGAAGATAATGTGAGTCTTATTAGTCGATAGTCATTAGTCCTCGGACTTCAGTGTAACACCCCAAGTGATCAGTCCAAGAAAACGAGAGTCATATCAGTTAATAGTTATCAGACCTCAGATTTTAGCGTAACACACCCCAAGTGATCAGTCCAAGAAAACGAGAGTCATATCAGTTAATAGTCGTCAGACCTCAGATTTCAGTGTAACACACCCCAAGTGATCGGTCCAAGATAATGAGAGTCATATCAGTTAATAGTTGTCAGACCTCAGATTTCAGTGTAACACACCCCAAGTGATCAGTCCAAGAAAACGAGAGTCGTATCAGTTAATAGTTATCAGACCTCAGATTTTAGCGTAACACACCCCAAGTGATCAGTCCACGATAACGAGAGTCGTATCAGTTAATAGTTGTCAGACCTCAGACTTCAGTGTATCACACCCCAAGTGATCAGTCCAAGAAAACGAGAGTCGTATCAGTTAATAGTTATCAGACCTCAGATTTTAGCGTAACACATCACAAGTGATCAGTCCAAGAAAACGAGAGTCGTATCAGTTAATAGTCGTTAGACCTCAGATTTTAGCGTAACACATCCCAAGTGATCAGTACAAGATAACGAGAGTCGTATCAGTTAATAGTTGTCAGACCTCAGATTTTAGCGTAACACACCCCAAGTGATCAGTCCAAGATAATGAGAGTCATATCAGTTAATAGTTGTCAGACCTCAGATTTTAACGTAACACACCCAATTATTCTGTCCAAGTTAAGGCGAGTCCTATCAGTTAATAGTCATAACATTTATCTGTGTGGTTCATGTTTGTGGAGGAAATCTGCTCACTAGAGAACTTAATGCATTGGTTGTCGGCAAACTGGGACAAAAATCACAAAATTATACATACCATGATATAACAACTTTTATGTTTCGAAACCAATTCCCCTACAGTTTCATAGTCTATTGCCAGAGAAGGACCAATTAATGATACAAACCACAGCAGTGAAGAAAACTGTCACAGGTACTTACATACAAATATACAAGCTTCGGAGTTCTTGCTCCATAATGATCTAGACCTCCATTACTAGTTCAGAATTGATGGTGGCGTTATTGAATCTACAGATTTATTGCGTATTTACTCAGCAGTTTTACACGTGGGACTCTGCCATGTGGCCGTCATTAACAGACGACATATCTGTCTCACATAACTCAGTAGCTACTAGAACTCAACCAATTTCAGCAGCATCTTCCACGGAGAACTTCGCAGGCGAGTGTAATATCAATCTACATGCTCCCGTCCAGAACAGATAACATCAGACAATTACCGCTGCACTAGATCCTCGGCATTTAACGTAGCGTTAACGAGATCTCAACATTTTTTTCATCCACTTGCCATTACCTTGACGGTTCTCAACTACGTATTTTCTCCCCCGTCGGTAAATTTAATTGCATTTTGGGATTGAGTGTTAACATTTTACCCGAAGACGACTAAGACGGACCCAGCAGTGAGGACGTCTTAAACGATTGCTGATGTGATCCTGCCTGTTGTCACGTGATGATGGCGTCGGACCGCTGACAGGATTGTTCCTATTGATTTGGGGGCGACACCCATCAGTGGACTTCCTGGGTCAGGGATCAACAATGAACAAAGTGCGAACAAGATCTCTTAAACGCCACTTCACTTATATCGCTGGTGACAATGGTGAATTGACGATGCGACGGGAAAATTTACAACTGTTTCCATTTGACGCAGGGAGACTGTCTGCGACTGTAATGGACATCCAATGACGTCAATTCTTCTCGAGTTTAGATCTTCTGCAATTCTGCAGATTTCTCTTTGTCAGGTTGTGCTGACTGAACAGCATTTGGAACAGTACTGGTATCACTTCAAAATACCAGTACATAATAGTGCAGAATTTAATTACCCAGTCATGACATCATTACTAAATAAACTAATAATATCGATTCCA
Source organism: Terebella lapidaria (assembly GCA_949152475.1). NCBI lineage: Eukaryota > Metazoa > Annelida > Polychaeta > Terebellida > Terebellidae > Terebella > Terebella lapidaria. Next base: position 28,053,210 of record OX424567.1, read on the forward strand.
ACCATAAATTCATGTGCAGAAAAAAATATTCCACCAACGTGGTCAAGGTATCTGATAATATAATAAAGAACGTGAAGCTGGTGGTGAATCAAACTAATCGTATTGTTACAAGGGCATTGTGACTGTCTTAGCTGTTCTTAACAATTAAAACAACACTCATGAAAGGCCTTACATATAATCCTACAGCATGTGACAATAGAAACAAAAGTATCAAATGTCTGGGGATATAACGTAAATCTGGATAATATAGGTTATTCTGAGGTTGGCAGACGGATTACAAGATATCTCAGTAGCTACGATGTCTTGGTTCCAACAGAAAAACATAGCTAGCTGGGACTAACCTAGCTACTTGGACATGACCACGACACATTTGGCACTCAGTTCGTGCTTGGGCCACTCCCAAAGATGACCGGGCACGTTTTTCTTGCACCGGGATCAATTGCTGTCATAATCACCTAAGTTACCACAGTGACAAGAGCGTCGACAACTATCAGCCTGAGTTACGAATTGCCATTTCAATTATATACATGTCCATTTTAATTATATTGATATCTTGAAAACACATGACATGTTTCTCACTATTTAATACAGCATTGAGTCTCGTCAATACGAGAAGCATCTGTACTGACTGTTGACGCCTACTCCAGCATAAATAGTCCTCCACCAATACACTGAAAAAGTTGAGTGCGCCTCAACCAAGACTCAAGTAACTTTCATGGAACAGTTGAGTCTGACGTTAGACGCCAATCAAATGGTGGCGTCGATTCCTCAACCAAGACTCAAGTAACTTTCATGGAACAGTTGAGTCTGACGTTAGACGCCAATCAAATGGTGGCGTCGATTACACTGTGTTGCCATTAAGCTCTGTGATTGTTGAGTCGACCAGGTAAAGTATTAGATCGAACATGATGAAAAGGAAACTATTAATACCCATAAAAGATGTGTTACTACGTTATGTTCTATTGAACATCACTTGCAATCAGTGACGTTTTTTGGCACGCACATGGACAAACGAGTGTAAAACACGAGTTCCAGTAGTCCTCGTCCATGTACCACGCACTACATGTCTTTGAAATAGCAAATCTACTACACTAATAACCGTCGTGATGATCACAAAGCATTATCAATGAGACAATGAATTGTGTTGATAATCATGATAATGTAAACATTACGTTTGATTGGATACTTTTGGCCACCAGATTCCACAAACACACTAACACAACATATGCAATAGGGCGGCAGACCTTCGTGCTTTAATGATATTGATGTTAGGCAAATTATCTCAACACTGTGGTTTTTATGGACAAACATTAAACTCGATGTTTTGTTTTGTTTTATTCATTCTGAATATTTTTTTCTCAATAATAATAAGTGTTTTTCTTATGTTGTTTATATTTTGAATCAAATTAGAATTAGAAGCTATCAAGAATAAACTTGAATCAAACTTCGACATACCAGCGTGTCATTTCCGACAATAATTTTTGGTCTTGGCTAACATCCCCCAACATTCTCAGGGCGATGCACTTCCCTATCAGGATCATGGTATTGATCCGCAAAGGAAATAGTCCCACCACAGGCTGGCAGACGTCATATTGACAAACGTTAATGGCGACTAGACTTCATATTTGTGTCTACATGTTATTGATCTTAACACAAATATCAGCCCACCCAGCGAGAATAGACACTCAACTTGGATCTCTAGAAAACGCACATAATTATGCTACCGTTATTCCTTACTTGATGTTTTGTCTGCAGATCTCTGCAGTTTGACCCATCTCTCTATAAACCATCTCTCCAATCCCATCCACATGACAATATGTCCGTTTTCCCATATCTCCAGACCAATCAGCTGATCAGATTAGGTCGCCACCTCTTGCGATATAGTAAACACCACAGAGGGACAATTAAATGACCATTGCGCCAACAAACAACATTGTCTAGATATCTGCCCTGCTGGGAGATCATTAACCATCGAACTGCAAGGTGATAATTTGTGTGAACACAGCATGTATGTATTTTCATGTCGGCCATAACAATTCCAAACACTGACTGAGATTAAAAAGACTTCACGAGAGTTTGCATACCTTTACCAAACATCCCAATACCCAAACTTAAAACCATAACATACCATTTCCCACACATTCCATTATCCTAGATAAACCAGCGAAAACGTACATATCTCATTCAATAAAGTCTCTGATAGAAAACTAGGGGTGAGAGAGGGTCTGGTAGTCTGAATTCTTGTGGGGTGAGAAGGGGGGGGGGGGAGAGGGGGAAATACCTCAATTTCATACCCATAATGTGACTGGCTTAGGTTAATTACATGAGCATTAGGGTCCTGAAGTTCTGAAGTCCCAAAAGCACGGGGGACCATCCGTTCCGTATAGAATGGTTTACGGCGGTTTGGTTCCGATTTACGAGTATTTGCCGACAATCAAAACAAAAGCGACCTGTATGATCTTGCTTCGATTACTACCTCGATATTTATCCATTTATCACCAAATGTATACATATTATGCCTTTCAGGCATAATTTTGATACAAGCAACTACTTTCATCGCGACAGGCACAATTTTGCTGGAAAACTACAAGTCTTCATGTCGCATCCCAAGTTCTGATTCACCGTCATGGTGATTCTGATTTACGTTGGTTTATATGTTTTGATGTTCCGATTTACCTACACTTATATGTCTAGATTTTAGTTAAGAATATCATTTGTTGCATTGAAAACAAATATGAACGCTTACATGGCAATTTTCTTACCTTCATGCTTTGTGTCTGCACATGATTTTTGGTCGTAATTTTGTTTTGGACCGTCAGATCAATTTGAAATCTTCTCATCTGGCATGAAACGTATTTATTCACCAATTTTCAGGTCTTCAAAACTGAAAAAGTTGAAAATCTACCCCAATGTTAAATTTCAGCCCGAAATGAGATCACGTGAAATCAAGCAAACTGGGCAATTTCATAATGTTTGTGACCATGAGCAATCAACCATTTGTTTTTCTTTAGTTTCAAGACATGTATTTTGATCAAATAATCTCTTTCAAAAGCAATGTGTGATTCAAACAGTGAATAACTTGCCAAGTTATATATATTAAAACTCGCAAATATTTTGTTTGAGGTGAAATTGAAGATATGAAATGAACCATGGCAGAATATAAATGAATAACATTTATAATGGTGTAAAGCAAGTATATTCGAATAGAGCAGAACCAGTCATATTCCCTCCTACCTGAGGCTCCATCAGCCATCAAACGTCGTTAGGTCAGATGGTAGTTCAAATTTTCCAAGTTATGCCAAAGTAAATTTAGAAACATTGCATAGTGTTGTCCATTCGAATGTTTTTACAAATCTAGTAAATCGGAACATACAACCACGTAACTCGGAACTGTAACCTGTACTCGTTTCGGTAAATCGGAACATATCCATTATACCCCATACAACAAAGAAACTAGCAATTTCCCCACGCAAATGACATTTTATATACTCCTAGGCGTTACATTATATAAATAGGCGCATGGGACTCACATACCATCTGTTAAGCGGAATTTTGCCCACAATTTCTCTCACATGGCGAAACGAACAACACATGTAAATCGGAACCAACCCGCCGTAAACTAATCTATACAGAACGGATAGTCCCCCGTGAAAAGGGTGGGCACCGATGAAATGTCAACTTTGCAAAATTTATAGGGATTAAATGAGAAGTAGGCTTGGTGGGGGTAAGGATAGGTACTGTGAAACTATATCATATAGTTATGCAATGATTTATTTCCATATGTTCCCTCAAATTTATATGTTAAATACACAGCTCCAAAACAAAATACATTCCACAAGACGTTATTCTCAGAAAACATGAGACCTATTGCAAATAATGGTATCTTCTGGTATATTTCAAATGTCGTTTGAAATATTACCTCATTATTACCTATTATATTACCTCAATATTACCTATTATTACCTCAGTTTGAATCGTCCGAGATTGATGATTTGATAGTCCAATTGTGCACCACCTGATGTTTTTCTATTGATTTGGATCACTGTTGTTTCACTTTGCTTGATGTATGGCACCTCTTTCTTGTGCTGTGTACGAAATACATATAGCATATACAGTATTTCACATTTTTTCTCACCATCAAATCCGGCTACCCCCTTATCCACACATCAGCTCTCCCACAACCAAATAAAAATAACCTAGTTATCGCATCCCTGCCTCCAATGTTATTACACGGCGGACATGCAGCACGTAAGGAGTTGGGATATTGCTGATTCTTAAAACAAGTGCATATGGGAGTGTTTATTTTTAAGCGGGTATTGTTCTAGTACAAAATCAACAGCATAAGTCACGACTCTAGACCGGAATTTTTTCAGAAGTTTATCATCCACTAATAGGCTCTGTAAGTCTCGTTCGTCTTATGTTGTCAAATAATGTAATTGGATACGTAATCTAGTACTTCCAGGTCCAAACAATTTCACGTGGTCATTTTCGCTGGATTTCTGTGGCTTCAGAACCACGGCAGAAAAAGATGATTTGGAATAGAATAATGAAACTTTTTTATGTTCCAAGAATGGCTCTCCGTTTCTTATTTGTGTTGAATACAGATATGATTTGAATGACTCAAATTGCCTCTTATTTACATAGTGTTTTATAGTGTGATTCTCGCCCCTCAAATTGCTGATGAATAAATTTTTAATATTGGTGATGTTATGATATAAATGGTCAAAAATACACGACAACACGTGCGGCCCACGAAACTGTTGATGAGTAGTATACTGCTACAGTTTGTCACAATTAATATCACCTCTTCTCTATAGAAGATACTGTGTCCAAAAAATACAAACACAGCATATTCACGTTCTGTAATGAGCAGGAAGTGTTCAATGAAACTCAGAATGGACCAGTGTCTAAAATAGTTATGTGTATTTCCAATGAATTGCTTTTATATAGTGTAAAACCGCGTGTATCCAACTTACATGATTGGGCCGAAAATTTCGCGGAATTTCGAAATAACACGGAATAACGTGACGTTTCAAATCACGCTTACAGACCCTATTCCAGCATGACAACAGATTACGCATCACGCAGGATGTTTTTGTAAGTTCCATGGCACCATGCAGCTTGAGTAACAGATTATCGACAGAGTCGGCCAACTTCTGGAATGTGAGCAAAAACAATGAAGGTAGACTTGCATTCCACTTCAGAAGTCCTCTTCTATTCTTACCAGAGATCAAAGCAAATACTTGTACCTTACTACATTGTTCTATTACTGCTTTGAAATGACATTTATATCATGGCGATTGTCTATTGCATTCTACGGTAGATGCGATACATGCCCAAGCCAGTGGGTGTCAATATATCTCCCTGTCTGTTGTTTAGACATGCTGGTAATTGGCTGTTTGTGTCTATAGCTTTGGAAAACGCTGCAAGTACTAAATCACATCTCCGAGAGGAACAATCTGTACAGGGTGTTGTGGGGTATCTTCATAATGTTACCAGCGTATTCATCATCATCCAAACAACTGATGTGCTCACTTAGCATCCATATAATAGTAGCATCATGCATTATGATTACATCATCATCAATATTCATTAATAATGATATATCGCTTCGGGGAATACAGAAAATTCTTTACAGACAGGGGAATCTTACTTGGGAAGTGTATGATTTTACAAGGAATATGGTAGTACCTCAATAACATGCAAATAAATTTGAATACCACTGTTTCTGCTTGACATAGCTGTACTGAAGTGTTTTGTGATGCAAGAATACCCAATATAATATAATATAATATAATATAATGTAATATAATATGTAAAAGGATAACCTTTACCGTTTGGAGCTCTCTTTTTTCCATTTCGTGGGAAAGTACGACCACTCTTTCGCATGCAAACCGTGACAGATCCAAACAATATGCAGGAGATTTCAGGAGTGTCCTTCACCATGACAAGCAGAGGATTCTGGGAGATATCAGGTCCTTGACCTCAAAAATACCCGCAGTTCTGAGCGGAAAGAACATCGAGAGCTAAAGACAACATTCTAGTGGTAATAATACTGGAATTTATATCGTGTGAGATTAATTGCAGCTTTTTGAGAATCGCTGAGCAATGCAGAATGTTTACGTTAGTTTAATGTATTAATTTTATTGGAATAAAAAAATATTATGAATGACATGTCACAAAAATTGATATATGGAAGTTCAATTAATTTCACTCACGTGTAATTTTCAATAAATACTGAAGAAATGATCCAAGCACATAAAAAACGCAAGTAATTGTGCACTCCACAAAGACATGCAAATTGCAGGATGCATGAACCTCATCCGATGAACCACGGCAAAACTTCGCTGCTTGTATTCGAAGATGGTAGACAATACCCACAAAACTTACTCTGTGGCTGACCACATACTTGAAGTCAACATTTCTTTCCAAAAACATTGTGTTTTTCACACCTTTTTCCGCCTCGCCAATGTTCGAGAATTCATCAACGGCGTCAAATCAATACACATCGTCGTGTGTAAGCGAAGATTTCTGACACATGCCGCCGCATAACTCCGTCATTTCTGCCACCGTGTTTCAATGGCCGGCAATTTTCGATTAATTCCACGACACCCATTCCAATACAGACAGCATTGAAGAACTATTAGTAAATAGTGGCCAAATGAAATCATTACCGATGGAAAATGTCAATTTACTCTGCTGAAAGATATTGAATAACCAGATAGTTCAGGAGACAAGGGGCGTATTGATTTACCACCGTGTTGGGCTAGAACCATATTATCTGCTTCCAGTCAGCTTCCGGAGTCATGAGTATTGTGGAGTTGTGGAGAAAGACATGAATGATCCACGAAAAAGTAGAGTAATATTTTCAATTCAAATTGAGCTGTTAGACAGCATACAACCAAAGATATCAGCTGTAGAAAGCATGTTTCATAAATTGGACTAATAAGAGACAGTTATTAGTAGTTATTACAATTCTTGAACCAGATCTCAGTCTTGCTTCATTTGATCCAATTGAAACAAATTCAGGTATTCAATTCTCCACTTTCCCAAAAGAGATTATTTCTTACTTAATCCCTAATCAATAGGAAGGCCCTGTTACGTCGCTTATTCTTTCATCCCAACTGTTGTCCACAAACATTGATGACCTGATTAAAAGTTCACTTTGCATCTAGACAAAGGATGGGCCCATACTACATTCCCCCTTTGTCAACTCTGGTCTGCGCATTTCGCCTTTTCCCAGGCTGATATCAGCTGGCATGGAGAGTTAGGACAACATGTCTATTTGCTCAAGGTTTACTCACAATTCACCACTTTGACATGTCCGAGGTAAAACCCGACAGACAAACCCGTGTGTCGTCTTGAGTGACCATTGTACCGTAAAGGCGAGATCCTACTGTAGCACTAACGTCCTCATACACCATTCCCATCCAGATGTTAACCACTCTGCTACCCCGTGCAGGAGTCACACACCAGTGTGAAGGCAGACCCCTGGTCAAGTGTATTGAGACAGCTAGCCACACCCGGATAACACCCTCCCCGCATCCCACTCGCGGTATTTCTCTCCATGGGCCTCAGCTGTCCTGAGCATACTTCAGTTAGCAGGATAGATGTTCGCTCTTTCTGTAGGGCCCATTTAACGTGAAAGGTCTTTTCTTTATATACAGCTGACCGTCCAACAGCAGTTATTGATTCACGGGACATCTTGAATCTAGGTGTGTGATTTTCACCTTTGACTTTTATCCTTTTTAATTTTCATAAGATTTTACCGAGGTATGTGTGATTTGCAAGTTTTTGCATTCAAAATAAATCATTTGATCTGGATGAAATGGAGAAAACAAAAATATATATGGTTACAATGAATAATTTAGGTATTTCGTGAAAAAATCCATTGTAAGTCAAACCAGATCTGGAGAACATTAACTTCTAAATTATTCAACTGGGTCATGCAGACACAAAGTGGGAGACCAACTCTTTCTGACTTCCTATTTCACAAGAGATTCATCAATTCTCACCACCTTGAAATCATCTATAAACGATAGCTACCCCAGTAGGCACTGCTGCATGTTACATTGTCAACTTCAGTTCAAACAAGGAATGATGATAGATTTTTCGATAGCTTGACAATAAAGTAATTGACAGCTTTTCACTGGCAATGATGGATCACTGTGCAAAGAGGTCATTAATTTTAGACAGAGGCGGTATACATACCGAAACACGAATTCTGCATTTTATTTCTAGACCTACATTTGTAATTATTCATGGGTACTTCGAGTTATTTCTGATAGTCTCCAATCTAGAAATAAAACATCCACCCGTCTATAGGAAGAACGTTATTTAGAACATCGAGTGGCGGCTTCCCGTAAAGTAAAGGTGTTTAAGTAACGCCGTAAGGGCCATTATTGGGTCGCAATTCAGTTGTGTTTCGACACCACCTGCGACCCACATCATCGTTCAGAAGCTCCTCATGTGAGGCGATACCACTACTGTATAATCACCCCAGTTTAGTCATCCGCCAAGTCCAACACCCTAAAGCCAAAGAAAGATATCAGGATAGAGCCCTTGTCGTATCATAGGAGGTGACAGTTATGGGACCATTTCCACATACATCCCACCAACAAAACTACACTCCAAGGAGTGGCCAGCTACTAGATATAAGTGGAATGGCCCTCAGATTGCTGCTTGAATATGACCCTGAACTGTTCGAGCCTAATATCTGATAACGAGAACTGGGCAGGGTATGACTGATCGCAGGTGATATGTTGGGATGGCTCAGTTCCGAGCGCCACCTGGTGTCCTGGTGAAGTTAGATGATTCAGAGGATGTTCAGAGGATGTATGCCTTATTAAAACAGTTATGAGCATATGTTGAAATTCTAGCCGAGTTCTGTCAGTAATTGCCTCATAATGCAAACTTTCCCGGAACACACAAGTAAGAGCCCCTGAGACGGCCACTCGCAGTGTCCAGTTACTGGCCTCCAGCCCCTCTGTTGTTTGTATGGATTGGTCATTTATTTAACCCCCTGGCCACCTACAATACTGTCAGTCATCAATTGCCTTCCTGTGACCTTACTTGTCCCGATACTAATACCGTACCAAACGCCCCCCTCCCCCACTCCTCCCCATGCCTCTCTTGCCATTCACGTGGGACATTCGTTCTCGCTAGAACCTTTCAGCAGAGGAAGTCCAAGTTACAATGTTGGATTCAATCTGAACAGCAAATACCAATACATGAATTACATATTCATACTATCAGAAACCATCGGTTTCTGATATTATATACAACCTCTCGGCTTTTAAACTCCACAAGCATTAATCTCTGTATATTGTCGTTTTAACTATACAGGTATTTTGTAAGAGACAAGAAATAATTGACAAGTTTGTCTTGTCAATGTTCACATGTATAGAACTATCAAATATTTCCAAGTTGAGATGTTGAGAGACATTTTGGATTCATCTGGTGAAAGATAACAATGAGGCCGTGTTGTCTGACGGCTGGTGGCCAATAACTCAGGACTGTACTGTTCGAATTCACGACAGTGTCAGTTCTCTTGATACGTGATCGTTCAAACTTCAGACAGTCGGACTTCTCGTTGGCTAACCGCTCCCTCTCGACTGAACAAGCGACGGGACTGCAGGGAACGAGGTGATAATCATTCTGTTTGGATCTCTATGGAACGAGGTATGACTTCCTGTTACATCACCTCACTCAAGTGTCAGGATATGTCGGGTCTGATGGTAACGTGCGAGTGAAAGTCATTTATCATTTTTGAAGTGTTGCAGGTATCATTTCCCATCAATGCTTTGATATCTCATTTGGACGCCAATTTGTACCAGGAAGACTTCACACCTTGGAGGCAAACTTCACACTGTGAGACAAGGTGCTGGAATTAATATTAGAAACTGATTTTTGAGTCATATTTGGGAAAACATTATTTGCACTCTTGGTGTAGGAATGATGTGTGTGTTTAGACAGAAGATTTCACATCATGTTCACCAAAGTTGAAGTGTAAGCTAAGTTTGCTATTAAACGAAAGATGGTGATCAGATGAAAATTCCACAACACAACCAAAATTCCCAGATACGTATTAGATGTCAAAACATATCAAATATATGTGCCGTTTTGATGCCCGAGGCCATCAATCAGTGGTCACCAGAGACCGCGCATCTTACAATGTACGACAGATAACTTCGATTCGATAACCAGAGCTCATGAACAGTGGCCCAGTCACAACTTAGTTACAACTCCCTCGAAAATTCTTTTGTGCTGACTGGTGAATGCCAATTGCGCATGCACTGACCACGGCACTCTGGCCAGTATGAGATGGTCACCGTGGTGTTTATTTCGTCTTTCGATTCATCGTGCACAGCGTTTCGTTATCGTTGTATGCGTACTGCTTAGTAGGCTTCCATACTGCGGCCACTTCCGACATTGGAAATGTGGACATACGCACAATGATACAACACGGATTCTTTGTTTATTGGCGAGATGAACACATCAATGTGCCGTCAAATGGTTCATCAGATAGCGAATAATTCGACACGAACTGACTCAGTGTGGTCAAGGTCGAATGACCAGTTAAAGATATGTGAAAGCAAGCAAGTTTCTGTTGTTTGATGTGACTTTGTATATTCTCTGCATTACTCAATATTTGATTCTACAAACTTGTCCTAAACTGGACGGAATAACCAGGTCATGCACTTCGAAGAATCCACACTTAGTGTGTGTGATATTATCTCAAACAAATATTGATAATGGGGCACTTTCAAAGCATGCTCAAATTCGATAAAGCTCCGTTAATACATACACCATATATTTGGTATGAGTATTTGGAATTAATGACCTATCAGGTACAAAAGAAAATCTGCAATCTGTTGATTGAGCAAATCAAATGTAAAAGCTTATTTCTTCTGAAACAGACGCTCAAAGCCTGGTGGTAGCATCTCACGCAGCTTCTTCACTGTGTCTAATCATCCCGACCTGGGAACAGAGCAACCCAGCCCACGGACATGATATCAACCCCTGGTGCTCATTTCACTCCGCCATACAAAACATATGGATGTAATTGAAAATTGGGCCTGTTGATCCAGGAATCTCCTGTGTGAGGACAGAGGCTAATACCCTCGCCATGACCCGTGGATATGGACAGCAGTCCGCTAAATAGCAGTAGCCTATCCTCCGACTTACCAAATTATACCACACCTATGAACATCTAAACTGTTGTGATGAGGTGTGTACGCTATCTAGGGACATAGTCAGTAATTGAGGACTATTTTGTTGGCAGAAAATTTTTAGTTGGATTTCTTTCCAAACAAATGATCGATCTTCAAGATATTTGTTTTGCAGGAGGCAGGATTGAAATTACATGGTTGAAAGCATTAACTCGCCTTTGATGCTAAATTCTGAGTATATGCCATTTTTCTAGAATTTAAACAAACATTAGAGCTATATTCTCGAGCAAACAAGACCAGATTCATTTGGGGACCGACGTCTCGGTGTATTAGATCGATAGTTTGTTGAAGGTGCAGCAACAATTTGAGGTACAAAAGAATCTTCAAATAATCAAAACATGAAGACGAAGGTAAACATTTCAACAGAATGTTATGAAAACATGGTCATTGGGGCACTACTTTGCAATTGAATCTCATGCAAGCTCCCACGCAATATGACAAGTGTTTTAAATTGAGCAAAAACACAAACAGTCGTTAACTCGGAATAGAACTGTTTGGAAGTCCTGAAACGAAGTTGAAAATATTTAGTGATACTATAATAATGACAATGTAATTGTATATCAAGTTTTAATCCTCATGATTTACATAATATATCATTACGAATCGTCACAAAATCTGACATGATTCAGACTGAGAACTCTGGTACAAGTCATCAAAACCTTTTAATTTTGACAGAATCAGAGCCCAGGGGTTACGCTGTACTGACAGTTGGAACACTTTGTAATGCTATGAACGATGTATGATACTTGCTAGGCACTGCCCCACCCGCCATAGCAAGCAGTGTACAATAAACATAATCACAATACCAGTACATATATACAGACAGAATAACACGAGGTCCTCACGGCGGGGTTATATATACATGCTGATTCTTGCAGCAAACCATGACATAGAGAAGTATGGATTTGTAATGGTGTCTAGCGTCGGGCTCTATTGCATGGGTCATGACAGCTATCATAGCAGAGCTGTATTGTTGTAAATCAATCAATAATTTATTAACTATATAATGATGAACAGGCTATTATACATACCGTAGTTCAATATATAGCTGGTAATATACTATGTCTAGAAAAATGTTCTTGGGTTTCTAGGGTCATGCATTTTATAAACTTCGATGTATTGTTGAAATTTTGGGTTTCAAATAAAGTACAATTTCACAAATACCATAGGTTTGAAATCAACTAAATTTTGCTTCAATGCAAGGACAATCTTCATGCTTTAATGTTTTTTGGGTTTTTTTTCTGTTGTTGAGGTATATGTATTTGTGATGGTATCCACAGCACATTGTTACAACAGACAACGAGGTCAAAGGTCATGTGACACACTGCAAGGCAACATTTGTAGCCAATAAACTGTCAGCGTGTCAGAGTGATAAATATTCAAGGTCAAAAGTTGCCTGAGTTGAATGTGTCAGAATTTGAGCTGAGAAATGGAACAGGCCAAAGTCCTGGTAAAATTGCTAAATGTTAGATTTGTTTCGCAAATGTTGCTCAATCAATAATAGCTACACTGATTTCCATGTAGCCTAACACTATAGGTATTGTTTCAGTTAGATATTCTTAACACATTCCGTTATATATTACGGATGACTTCCTTGTCTGGTGAAAGAGGTAAACGAGAGAGGCACCTGCTCCCAGACCTGGTAACCATCGGATACCCCCTGACAACCACCCACCTGTCCATATCAACACCCAATACCTGGATACTCTGCTCTCCCATCATCACCGAGAGCAACTTCTCCATTTAATCTTCTCAGGGATCAAAAGGTATCCGTTCCTGACCTATTTGAGGCCCTTTCTATGCAAAGTATGCCAACCGATCGGTGAGTTATCGGGAAGTTTATCAGCTTCCGTATATAAACAAAGGTTGTGATTCACGGAACCAAGACCTGAAACATACGGTGGAGTATAGACTCTGTATACAATGAATCCATCACCAGAAAAATGAATGACGTAATTTGTAGATTACTATTAATAATTCAGGACGAGATTTGTTTATCTATGCAATTTCCAAGTCTTGACACCGACATGCACCACTTTCTGAAAATTAATGCAAATGATACTTCAGTGGAATCATTTGTTCTTGTTTTTATTATAAATGCTGAGAACTCGCTACCCTTTCTATGGTGTTCTAAGAAGTAGATTTTCTGAACTTTTAATAAATTTAATTATGTGTATATATAGTTCGTGGAATCGACTACTTTTCAACATACAAATACAATAGGCCTTCAATACAAATTTACCAGTAAGTGTTTTATTTTCATTTGAAAATTTCATTTTCAAATTTTAATACATTGTATTTGATTTCATTATAGTATTGGTAAAATTGAGTACAGAAAAATTACTTTTTATTAGCCCTACATTGTTCTATTATTACACATCAACCTAATAATACACAAATGTTATGTATAAAAACAGTATCAATGCACAACACAAACATAACACCTGCTGATAAAACAAATTCACAATTCTATACACAGGCTTACAAGATTGTGTCGCTTGAGCCTTTACTGGACAATTATTGTTCAGAATTAGTCAAAGGCAATATTTACTTTCACGGTTGACATGCCAAGATTGGGGTAGTGGTGGTACCACCAAACATATCTAATAAGATTGGTGGTTTAAAGCCTGAGGTCAGTTGAGGTATAAGTGATTACTTGATTTCAGCGCTGTAGCAACCATATGCTTATTATTATATAATGTATGCATGTAACATCCTTGCCAAAACTTGTGTTGTGTTATTTCATCAGTTATGTAAGCATTTATTAACATATCAGGAACACTAATATAAGTCAAGTTCGATGGTATGAGCTCAATTAGGCCGACAAATCTCTTATCAGTGGCTATAATTGAAGTATTCAGCTGTTCTGAAGGTCGATTGCTTGTGTTTTCGGTTGTGCATGAATGGAGTCATAACTATTAACTGGGAACTTTTTGTTTGAAGCAAGACTAATTCGAGGACCCCGCTATTTCTGAAAGGGAGTTGCTACACAGAGCAATCAAATGTTTGCTGAAACCTGCTAAAACCCACAGAGCGTTTTTCAGGCCTAAATGTTTTTTTCCGTCCTGGTGGAGGTATTGCTGGACCATGGATGTCACGGACAGGCTTGTTGACTGTCCCCGCGTACGTCCGTCCATCAGACTGGTTACCTCCCAGACCAGCACAGAGGCATGAGCTAAAAATTGACACCCAGCCACTATAGTCTAAATAAAGTTATTCATGCATGAGTAACGTTTTTTCCGCGGAAATAAACTTTTTTCGTGACCAAGGGAATTTACCCCATCAACCAAGGGAAAGATAAATGCACGTGCAGGCAGTATTTGGTTAGTATATCACACATGGCAGAAGTAAATAATGTTTTTTCCGCGTAAATAACGTTATTTTCGCATAAATAACGTTATTTCTGTGTAATCAACGTTATTTCTGCGTAAAAAACTTTATTTACGCGGAAAAAACCTTACTTTCGCGGAAAAAAACTTTTGCGTAAATAATTTTATTTACGCGTAAAAAACTTTATTTATGCATAAATAACTTCATTTATGTGTAAATAACATTATTTATGCGTAAATAACATTATTTACCCTCATCGACCAAGAGAAAGATAAAAGCATGTGTAGGCAGTATTTGGTTAGTATCTCACACACAGCAGAAGTAAATAATGTTTTTTCCGCGTAAAAAACTTTATTTACGCAGAAAAAAACGTTACGTAAACAACTTTATTTACTCGTAAATAACCTTATTCACGCGGAAATAACATTATTTACGCGTAGATTATGTTGCTTATGTATCAGTCAGGATTACTTCGAGAAATAAATAACTTTTTTTCAGAATGTCACTTATCAGCCACTCTAAGCCACTGAACCCAGAGCCAGACAGGCGCTCTAGAACACAGTCAGTACCATCGGGTCGGATGGACGGCCGGCCGAGCGAATCGCCCAGTGCCACATAGGAAACCCTCGGCCCACACTGACAGTCTGTAAGGAGGACAATCTTCTGGCAAACTGCCTCTGTATGAGGATACAGATATATATAAAGAGCCAAGATGTCCCCATCATACACCTTTTCTTCGTCTGTGTTCTATCATAGATACCGTGAATTATTATTCAACATGAATTGATATAACGGCAACAAGAACCTGACCAGTTCGACATGTCACCCTGGCCAGTTATCGTGAGTGACAAACATTTACTGAGCTTGACAAAGTCAGTACTTCGGATATGTTCACCTGCCCAGGAAAGGTGTCAAACATCCTGTTGGTTGACTGATTGTACATCAGAGAGTTGAGGACTGTACAATGTCACGCAATCACACATGAATAATATACTAGTATTGTGAAATATTTGAAAGGACAAAAAGTTGGATAGTGCATTGTATACTTCTGGGGGACAAGATCTTGTTTTCATATCTGTACGGACAATCCATCTTCAGTGAATGAAAAATCAACATTCGCATTTCCAATGGATTCATTCTTCGGAATATATCACCGCACTCACATACTCAGTTGGATTTCCCCAGCAGGGTTTTCCCTGGACAGGGCTGGACTTTGCTGCACTTGAGGAATCACATAAGTTTATCAGGTTCTGAAAGTCGAAGGGTTAGCTGTGTCCCTTAGTGAATGTCACATGTAATATCACACAACATCGACAATATTCAATGAATCCAAAGTGGCATTTCTTCCCATATACAAAGCGGAACGTGATCATGGCTCGCTGTAGAAGTTCTTTATGGGTCAATAACTCATTTTAATTGCTGACAGAAGTTTTAATATTGTTACATCTTTGACAGTCGCTGTCCATATTTAGTTTTTACGTGTCCATATATCAGCAGACTCTCTACAGGTTGTCCCAAAAGTTATTTCCCTTGTGGGTCATTAATCGCTAAAGATGGAATCAAACATCTCCCTGACTTCCATTGCTGACAAAGATTACATAGAAAACCTACAACACCCCACCCCCATCACACCCCCTCCACTCTACTTCCTACAAAATATATGTTTACATAAAGTTTTCGCAAAATCCGTGGAGAATCAATGGAGTAAATGGTCCATTTAGACATAGTCCACGCATGTACTGCTACAAATGCTCGAAGGCAACGTAGAATACAATTGATCGTACAACGCTGGATCACAATTACATACCATGCACTGAAGAGAAAATTAGCCCGAAGGCGAAGACAGGTCACCGGACAATTTTGGTTTCGCAGGGCAGGTAACAGACCTGGAGATTTACCAATCAAGGTTATCAGTGTGAACAAATGACCTTGAGATTCACAAATCAAGGTCATCTGTGTGAACTCCAATGTCACCATTACATGCACATTTGAAGCATTTGATTTTCTATATGTTCATAATACAAAGATATATCTGGCTGCAAGAGTTTAGGTCGCTCAGGCCAATTTACACATTCCGAGTCAGACATTTGGCATTCAAGGTCATCTGAGGTCAAGTTCAAGGTCCTTATTAGTTGCGCCATATATGTCTTCCTAGATGTTCATAATGCAAACATAAGCTCTATCTGCAAGCACTCCATCCATAGAGGCGAATCTGGGCATTTTTTACCCAAAGATGGCTTGACCTCCAAGGTCATCGAAGGTCAAATTCAAGGTCACACACAAATCGCCATATATGATTTTCCATTTGAAAATGCTAATATCTAGTTCATGCATTCTATGAGTACAGTTCTGGCAGCTCCCATTAGGGACAAAA
Organism: Terebella lapidaria; assembly: GCA_949152475.1. NCBI lineage: Eukaryota > Metazoa > Annelida > Polychaeta > Terebellida > Terebellidae > Terebella > Terebella lapidaria. The sequence continues at coordinate 28,070,145 of OX424567.1, forward strand.
AAGTGGCGAAATATTTTTTCAAAGGGTGAAATTTTTTTTTTTTTGGCCTATAAATGGCCCATAATGGATAGTATCGTGATTTGAGCCAATTTTGTTTTCGCCGAATTCAAAATGGCTGCCATACACAGACTGGCGATTCAAGGGCAACCAAACTTATACACATCACAGAGGTACATAAGGGGAATCTTTTGAATCAAAAATCTCAAATCTGATCAGACGTTTTTTTGGAAAAAGGGCTGCCAAAGTCCAAAATTGACCATTTTTCGACGAAAACGGCCGCCATTTTGAATAAAAAATAACAAATTTCTTCTCGAATTATTTTCAAGTATCTTTTCCCAAATTTTCAGCAAGATTGGACCATGAACTTTAAAGATAAAAATGTGGACGGACGACGACGACGGACGGAAGGATGGACGAGTGTAAAAAGGAACCCTCGTGTGGCTCCGACATGTTCAGTTCCCTATTTAGAATAGCCACACAAGTTCCAAAAATAGCCACATAAGAAGAATATTTTTGTACAAACCATGGTTGTGTATCTTCAGCAACACAAGCTAGCTACACAAGTATACTCTAGTGTGCACGGATGGACGTACAGACGGACGGACGGACGCAACGCCACGGCAATAGGTTATCGGACCATAGGTCCGGTAACCTAAAAGCGTGTAGCCTCCAGACAAAATACAAGACATCAGAACAACTTCCTTACTACACTCAGCCCTGCATGTGGCCGCTTTCCCCAAAAGTCATCACAAACTTGAAGCCTGCAATGAATGTTGACATCACGCTGGCAAGTCGGTTTCAGTGGTGACATTTTTGTTCAACATGAAACATCTCACACAGGCTAGAACAATCGCAATGCACCAGATCCTTTCGGAAATGTACAAAATTGTAAAACACAAATTTCACATCGTTTACCATCTCTGGCAGCAAGCCTAGCTCTGTTTGAAGTGAGCTAGAGGAGGCACTCTAGTAACTGTCAGTCAACACTCACTTATACCATCCGAATACTCAATTAACCGACAACATGGCTGTGACAATTGACAGGCAGGCGCTCTTAATTTGCTTAAATGTTGTCATTTGACTCTCAAACGCCCCACATAGTTACATGATGTACGTGCAACAACATAAACAGCACAATCAGATATTATACACATTCCCCTTCATTTCAATATTAGTGAAAGTATTGGAGCTTCACAATATCTACCATAATTTAACTTTTCTTTTTATCATTCATACTCTTCTCACATGCATCGCGACACCTCTCTCCCTGTTGAAGTTTTATTGAAATCAGTATTTATTTCACCATTTTTTGTTTGATAGATGGGAGGAAGGTGCAGGAAATTGCCCTTACATCGACGAAATCTAGCTTTCTATGTACATGCACTCAACAAACCCAGGACGGGTATCAACTCTTGACACGCCACGAACAATGTAATGTTTGCCGATATAATTAACGACAGGTCTTTGATCAATTACTCATTACACCCTTGAACTTGATTGGTTTGGTCGTGTGTTCTTACATAACATATTATCGTAGCAATGCCTGAGGGATATCAGGAAGGACACGGCATTCATAATGTAGGGTCAGTGTAAGAGATGCTGGATAGTTATCATTGTTATGCAAGGTGAGATTGACTACTTCTGATGGAATTGAGCATCACACAGTGTATTATACAATGTCCCAGTAGCTCTCCGATTGTTGACGACTGCGTGTAGCCGTGGGTGTATTGCGTTGGTGCCCTACACTTCAGGTGACTGGCTGTCTGGCAACAGTGCATGCTTGTCATCCTCTTCCAGTATCGTTGAGTATTCATTCATGTGTTGATTAGTGGCATAAAATATTGAAAACAATACATGAATGATATAAATGTGAATCCCATCTTTCACCATTTATTCCACAGCAACTGATATATAGCTGTTATACAGATGTTTTACAGATGTGCACAGAACACCACAAAACATTTCCCAGCCAGCAACACTGGAAGTGTATCATTGTCAGCTTTCAAAACAGTCATATGATACTGCAACAGACGATGACATCCATGCACGGGTGAAACGCCATAATTCTTCGAATAAATATGGAACATAACTGATATTTTCCCAACCCATAATAAATATTTAGAGCTCTGCATTTCACTCGCCATTCGGATTACACTTAATGGTATTTTCAGACTGGTTACAGTGGGTTAGTGGACCGACAACAGATTTGTTACCAAGACATCCGCATGAGAGCACTTTTGAAAGTCACAGCCACTTTCGGCATCTTATCCTGGACATGAGAGGCAGATTCTGCCACTCGAGAACACAGTGAAAGAAACTGCAGAGAACAAGAGGAAATGCAGTCATCGAGTGCTTGAAATTGATTTTTTCTACATGATTTTTGAAGGAAAGTGTAAATTCTGTAAGACCACGGAGTTCCACGGTGAAGCAGAACAATCACAGCGATTTTTATATGTATTGCAGTATTCTTGATGAATTGGTATGAAGCTAGAAATGCATAACAATACTGGAATACTTTGACCTGAAGTGTTAGAAGATATAAATAAATGTCTGTTCTCGGGCAATGCATCTTTGATTGCATATACTTAAGGTGGTTCGCTCCCTTTGGACCCAAGCAGAGGGGCTAAAATTTGAAATTCATCTGATGATTTTCAGACTTTTAAACAATCATCAATAGGATATTGTGCATTCCAAAACAGAAAATTCGGATGAAATATTTTGTTCAGTGTGGAATTATGGGTAAAAATACTAGGAAAACGGGTCATTTTGGGCCATTTTCACTATAATCAATATATAACGAAATCCTGTGAATAGATATTTCTGAAATTTTGTTTGTTTATCAACGAATCGATGTGCATGTTTTTGATAGAAAAAAATATGTGGGCCACCATGCTAATTTTTCCTCTACAGGCATCCATATGAATCCAAAACAGAAATTTTTACCTAAATTTGCTGAAATTTCGACAAAATTCATCGACATTCACAAATATGACAAACTATAACAGAGAAAATAGCATGGTGACCCCCATATTTTTTTCCATCAAAAACATGCATATAGGTTCGTTAATAAACAAGCAAAAATTTAGCAAATTCTATTTTCAGGTTTTCATTAAATATTGATTTTAGTGAAAATGGCCAAAAATTACCCATTTTGCTGGTATTTTAGGGGTAAAATTACCCATAATTCCACACTAAAGAGAATATTTGATCAGAATTTTCTGTTTTCGAGTGCACAATATCATATTGATGATTGTTTAAATATCTGATAATCATCAAACGAATTTCAAATTTTAGCCCCTCTGCTAGGGTCCAAAGGGAGCGACATTTCTCATCTTCTTTTATTTCATTTCAATATTTCATGTCAAATTTTTATTATAGAATGCGCTTTGAATTTCTCACCCATAATAAATACATGATTAATATTCGCCATACCACAAACACTTTTCCATAATTGGCTCGTTGATGAAATATTTTATGTCAGAGCGTGCGTAAAGCATGTGTGTTGACAGAAGGAACATCACAAACAAAACATTCATCTTTTCTCTACAAGCTCACAGTCACTGAATTATTATGTGCAGGCTTCTATCCAAAATTTCACGAAAATATGGGTATTATAGTTACAATGTGAAGTTTAATTGAAGTTGGCCATTTCCTATGGTTACCCAACTCGCCATTTTCAGCCCGGAAATCAAACTCAAGGATGGCTATTTCGCATGCATGATGCCAATGCATGATATCTTATTCTGATTCCGAGAATATGTGGATCGCATTTTCAATGCTGACCAATCGTCATTTTCTATGATCTAATGTCCTTGGCATTATGCCGACTCGAGAGGCCATCACCAGTGATATCACATGGCCATCACCAGTGATATCACGTGACAATCATAAGTGATATCACATGACAAACATGGAACCGTTTTCTTACTACCGGTACATATATTTTGTCATGATGAAGACAGAAATTCTGTCCTCGATGAATTATTATCGTGTCCAGATTATGTTACACATCTTGTAATTAGCAATTTTATCCTTTTGAAAGTATGTGTTCATGACATACATTGTACCGAGCATTCACCTATTGTATTGTTTTACCAGTAAGTCCGATAATTATCAAGAAAGTATTTCCTTACAATGGAGCATGTTCCAATTCAATCCAATGTCAGAAAATATATTATTATTTGTGTGGTCCGTGATGGCTTCCTATTACAAGACTGGCATATACGGCGATGAAAACACATTAATTTTGCGAGTCGTAATAAAACAAACCCACATTACAGACAACAGCAGTGCAAAGGTAATATTCCATACCATAACACCTCCTTAACATTCTGAGATAGCGTCCCCACAATAAAACAGTGAAAAAATACTTGTGGTAACAAAAGTTGCAAATGATGACAATAAACGGTCACATAATTTCTGGGCTATAATCACTTTTCTCATGAAAAAAATGTAATAACTCTACGGTCAACGAAATGATGGTCTTCCTCTGTTCGTGGATCCCAGGCAAATGTAACTGCACTGACAGCAGGCAAAATATTATTTTGTATGTAATGTTTTCGGCGCCATGAGCGCAATTTTTTCTGTCATTATTTGTATAAAATAGATAATAGTTGCCTTCCTGATTACTCAAGTATCATTGTGTGTGTTGAGAGAAAACTGATAATTTTTCTGGACGTCCATTAACTGAAACCACCGGAGAAATAAGATAGCTCTTCAATAGTTATAACAATTGGTTATCTGCATTATATGGCGTCCGGCAAGAGGCAGTTACAAGTCTGGCGCCACCATAAAATAGCATCCGATATTCCATTTCGTCCGTTGATATATCAATCTACTTTTCGGTTACTCCAACAAGTGACTGATAAGATAATAATGCTACGACTTCCTCTTGGTTGAAATCACTTGATTAAAGCGTCTACGTCAGACTGACACATGCAGAAATTAGGATCCCCTCGTTGTCTTACGGAACACTATCACATAAGGTCCGCTAGCGTGAAATAGAAGTTAAATGTGTTGGCGACTCTCCTCGTTATAGAGACGTCTTCATGTAGCAGACTGAGCGACCCATCAAATGACCTCTCAGTGACCTTGGTCTGCACATTTCTGCTCCAGACGTCTTCGACTGTTCACGCTTGGGGCGGAAAAATTTACGGTGGGAAAAGATGCACAGAAAATGGTTGGGACGGGATAATCTAAATAGTGTCATTTTCAAGAGACTACTTTAGTTTTATTGGAGTGGCTGATATCGGGTTCAGACACACAGCGACCACATTATCCCCAGTCTAGGCTCTTCATCCAGAATGAATGTTATCTGCAGAGTGTATTGCTACTTTACAATGTATTCTTTTTACGACTGCATTGAATAATGAACAAAAATATTCATGATAACGTGAAAACTCGGGCCTTAATCACATGAAAGTGGCACAAAACACCTGGCAATGTCACCAGTGGTTGTGCTTTACTTGTCATATTTTCTGAGAGAAAGCGGAAACTTGGTATCGAGTACAGAAAGGTTTGTTGCAGGTTTTCCACTTTTAATCTGTTTTAATCTTGCAACTGACAGAAACCCAGAACCCAGAAAAAAATCTCATTAATGACGCTAACGTCATCGTGAAAATAAACTTCCAGCATCTGTAACAAGTAACGAGTATCTCGGACAGTAGCACACCGTCTGACGCGGCTGAGATCGCCTGATTGTGATCTGTATGAGGACAGTGTGTGATATTCGTCCGTGGAACAAACACCAGAGATCATATATAATGTTCACTCAACCAGTGTAATTTTTTTATAGAAAACAACGGGCGTCTTTGAAAGATAGAACAAGGCGAGTGCATTCTCAGAAACCCATGCATTGAACATTGTTTGATTGATGTGGGCATCAAAACGATACAAAAAGACATCTCACCAAAATATTGACAGTAAATCCGTCACTATGTTACTGTCAATCAGTATCATGAATTAGGCTAGATGACCCTTACAATCTTGTATTAGGTTATGTCATACCAAAAATGTGTTTTCTTCCATGATACATATGTGACGGAAATCTAAGACCTTGTCCCACACCCAAGGAACTCATCAATATTCGAGCTGACGGGTGTAGTGCACCCCTAGTGACACCTGGTGACAGATGATGGAACCAATGTCATTCCAATGAAAACTGTAAAAACTATCTGTCTGTCCGCTCGGGAACTTGCCCCAGTCCCACGCTGACCACATAATATTATTCATGTATCAAAACAGCTCCTCTAACTTTATGGGCTTGAAAGAGGATAATATGTGGTGTGGGGCAAGGGAGGTGATCTCAGGGGCAGTAACGTGACTGCTTCACAGATCGGGCATCCCTAGTCGGGACTTCGCAAAACATGCAGTCCAACTTCAAAGTCGCCAGAATCACAAGGAGTTTGGCAGGAGACATCAAGGTCCAGAATTTAAAACAGGATGATTTTATGCTGGTAGCTGGAGCCAACGGTGGCTCATATTCGCCAGATGGAGGAACGCATTTTTTTCTTCACAGCGTTAAAATGCTCTAATACAGCGTTATAACGCTCTTATACAGCATAATAATGCTCTAATTTACAGCGTAATAACGCTCTAATTTACAGCATAATAACGCTCTAATTTACACCGTATTTACGCTTTAATACAGCCTTATAACGCTCTAATACAGCATATTAACGCTGTAAATTAGTGCGTAATTACACTGTTAATTAGAGCATTATTACCCTCTATTACAGCGTTGTAACGTTCTAATTTATTGCGTAATTACGCTTTAATTATCAACATAATTACGCTCTAATTACAGCGTTACTGTGCTGTATAAGAGCGTTAAAACGCTTTAATTTACAGCGTAATAACGCTGTAATCTATAGCGTTATTACGCTGTAATTTAGAGCGTTATTACGCTGTAATTTAAGCGTTATTACGCTGTAATTTACATCGTAATAACGCTCTAATACAGCGTAATAACGATCCAGATAACAGCATAATAGCACTCTAATTTACACTGCCAGAGGCATCATAGGACCTGCTGGTTCATCAGCTCAATCATATGTACGGAAATCTCAAAATCACTATGTTCTAGATATGTTATTACAAATCACGACAATGGAAAGATGAAAGAAGGTTGAGTGGTTTAATTTAGAACGTAAAAACGCTCTAAATTAGAGCGTTATAACGCTGTATTACAGCGTTATAACGCTGTAAAATATTTTTGTATGCCTCAATCTGGCGAATATGAGCCACCGTAGGAGTCACTTCCAACTGTGTCCTACTCCCCATATTTAATATAGAATGGCCAAGTAGGGTTCTAAGTCGTCTCCCAAAAGAAGTTTGACTTGGAACATCTTGCGTTTGTATTTGACATTGGTATATAGTTTTTGATCTGGCGGATATGAGTTTCCCAGCAAGGATTCCCGAAAACACGACAATATATTCAAATTCACTGCATCTCCAGATCAGAAGCGGATATCGTGTGACTGGCAGAATGTGACCAAAGAACTAGATAGTGGGATACGGCAGATACGAGGCTTCATTGGGATGAAATACCGTAAAGAGGAAAGTTTTGTATCATCTTCAGAAGCCAGATTATCCAACGGACAACATTTTTTGTTAGAACACCAGATTTCCATCTGTCCCGATATAGTTTATAGTTTGCTGGCAATGGAAAAATGCGAAATTGCCGTCTGAGAACCCCATTACAACACCACATACAAAACAGTCGGACAGTGTCATAATTACGTGTACGCTACCGGAAATAGCATCTTAGGAGAAGAGTTGGCTAATTATAGTCTACATCGTCCATTAGTCCCGGGATAATATAATACACCAGTAGATATGAATTTTTTTCACAGGCAGATGTGTAATTCTCCTACAGAAATATTGAATATATCCTTCAAAGCCTTGATTAGCTATGGATCTAATTATAAAGTGTGTCATTATTTTTCACCTCTTCCCTCGGTACTCAATGAACTCCATTCTAAAACCAATCACAAATTTTCTGATGAATTCATGCACCAGGGACTTCAAACTCTTATAAAGACCTTGTTTTGTTATTTTTCCTCCGCTTGATCCACCAAGCAATGCTTCATGACTGGGAAATTGTGGCACATCTCATTACAAGGAAGGCGTCCTGTTCAATCCAGTATAAAACCTGTTTTACAAGTTTACCTGTAACACCAGAATCGAAGCTTTAACACCAGGTAGATATCGCTAAGAATAAACACAACAGTGCTTAGAGGGGTGTTTATATTATGATGACCTCCCCTCGTGGCATAAACCTTGATCTTTGCAAACCTTTCTGATTAGCCCAATGGGGCGCCGCAGTTTTCAGTGGCTGAAAACACTATCCTCTTACGCCAAGATTGGTGGGTTATCAGAAACTGAGGGATTATGGGTAATCGGCCCCAAGCGTGATATACCGAGGAAGTTCATCAATGAAAGGTTAATTTTGACATGGGCATGTAGATATAAATGATAGACTTTTAGCTTGTTTTATGCAGGGGTTCTTCTGCAAATATTATTATACGAGGAAGGAGTGTCTACTTGTGAATGAATTTATACTCACTGCTAAAAATGAGCGCCCGAAAATGTTTGTTTTTAAAACACCCTGAAGACACCTAACACTCTTACATAACGATGACATGACATAACTAATTCATGTATGAACCAGCTTGAAGAGACCACTGTAGGTACAACTCACACCCGGAGATGGGGTTCACATGCAATGTTTGTTGTTGTACAAATATATTGTCATTAATAAATACATTCCAGTACATGCATCACCGCATCTCTACATTGATATATTTTGGGCACGGCGACATTGATCATTACAATTGTGATTTGGTGTGTTGTGTGGAGAACAGAGCCATGGTTTGACAATAAACGTGTCCATGCTTTACTGAGTTTGCAACAGAGCAACCCAAAACTTACGTTCACTATCGTCAGCTAAGGGCAAGCTGTTATATTAAATACACTTAAATACGAAGTGCTCATAAAGTTTGATTGGCCAATAAACTTTTCATTTTTCTTATTAGTAGTGAACCAACCCTTTACAGAAACATAAATGGTGTAGTATGACCCAACTCCAGAAGGTCTTTGATTTTTTAAATCCTCGGAGTCATCAACCCCCAAGTTTGTGAGTCTTCTGTCATAGAGTCGTAAAATTCCCGAGAGCAGCAAGTTGATTTGGAGAAGTGGCCCATATCTGTACAAGTCACGTCAAAGATTCCTGGCGCGTGCCCTTGTTTAATCCATCACTGGCTGGACAGGCAACGCATGGCTTCCTTCCGCAGTCGTGGTCAATTCGTACAAGTTACGTCAAAGATTTCTGGTGTGTGCCCTTATTTAATCCATCACTGACTGGACAGGCAACACAAGGCTTCCTTCCGCAGTCGTGGTCAATTGGCCTACTTTCCTCATGCCACCGACTGTTACATACACATGTGCATACGAGTGCACCCCCACACAGTGACCACACATTGGCTTCATCGTTCTTTACACACAGGAAGCTTCTGAGACACTTTCTTGAGTCCAAGGCTGGGTACTCTCTTGCCGGTAGAAAAAACACATTTTTAGTTCTTGAATTGCCGAGGTTTAATTATCATGTAACAACTTACGGTGCAAATTGGCACATTTTGTGTAGTATTTTTAGAGACTGTGACGGCCCGGCTCCTCCCCTGCACTTCAGTACATATGCACTATCCGCACTCTCCATGACAACCACACACAACCACGCACGCCACATATACACGTGCCATAAAACCACACCATAAACATGACTCACCCAATCACGTGTTACCTACATGACACCCAGCCAATCACAGTACAAGCCGCACACGTCACACCACCACACAACCTTCACCCTGCATCCAGACAAAGACTTGTTCAGACACGCACCCTGTCTTGGTGGGAAAATAAATGAACTTACGCATAAGGAGACTTGCCCCCTTGTTCAATGTGAGAAAGTCCACGGAGCTGGACGTGAAGACTTCTGCAAGAAGAGAATATTCAAGTTGATAATAATTACAGACTGACCTAACGGCGATGACCAAACGATTGTGAAGGACATAGATATGTAATTATTGGACTGATCTAAAGCGGAATACGTGGATAGCTGTTATCGTGCCATTTCATCATTCACGCCTGAAGATATCTGACGTGCGAATAAAGAACCTCTGCCAAACACACAACGCTCTTGGTTGAATTACGATCATGCTGAAGGCCAAAATAGGAGCCTGAAGAATACCTATTTCATCACATTTGTTTTACAATATGGACTGTAACTTAATGATATTATTCTATAAGGGCTGTCCATTAGTAATACCCAACAGTTACAGCTGGACGAAGGATGTACAGCAAGGGAAGGATGTAAATGTGTCTTATGTAACCTTGACGACGTAATTCTGCATGCTGGCGATGGGGCTGGGATCATTCACTATCCCCTCGAGGCGGCCGGGAGGGAAGAGGAAGTCGACACTGAGAGTTGTTAGAGATTACACGTCACGGCCACTGCAGTGAATGACGCTAAAACAGGATACCACCTCCCAGTTATACCCCGATAGATTGGCGCTGTTTGCGCGTGGACGTATGGAGGTAGCTTCCAGCCAGATGCATTATAATTGGCTTCATACAATAGACCAGGACATAGAATTGCAAGTACCATTGAACATAGTTTACACAAATATGAATGTACCTAATCAGATTACAAACAGAACATAAGCATGAATAATCATAACACAAACTTGGCAGCAATAATAGAATAATGAAACATTGAAATTAAGTTCATAAAAGCATTGAACAGGCTACATGACTATAATGGGGACCATCTGACAAATATTGTATAATTTGCATTTGGTGATAATACCAAGAGAAACATCGAGTGCCAACAAGTCGTTGTTGACGGGAGATCGGCTACTGACTCCAGGGGGAGCCATCAATCCTGCCACAGAACAGACTCGTGAAATTATCCGCCACAACGGAATCTCAGGGATTATAGGGAACATGTATATTCTGAAGAAAAATATAGGAGAGCTCTTCGAATGATATAGTTTTATGGCAGAGGTTTAGTGTCACATGACAGTTTTTTGGTTGCTGATATTAATTCATCGACCTAAACATTCTAACGTTCACTGAATACTCATGCATACTGAATTTGTTCCTTCATAAAGATGTTCAAACAGTGTCTAGGATGAGACACTGCCGCCTCGTCCTTTCTGTGCGACCTGCTTATTGCTAGGGAAAGAAAATGTCACCGGGAATTGGATCTGCGTTTTCGTGTCTTCCCCGTGAATGGCGATCATGTTGCAAGTTGTTGGTTAATTCAGTGGCAAGATAAAAGACGAAAGCTTGTCTCCACACATAAGGAAACACTTTGTAGTGAGAGGCTGGTTAGATGCGAACATCTTACTTTATCATGGTATTTATTCTGCAGTGCTTTTGACGATGACATGTTTCTTAAAACACGGTCACAATGACACTGAATTCATAGACGTGTTGACATCTTTCACTCTGCAGACAACATGCAAAAACGTCATCTCTCATTACAAGCATGAATTATTTACTTACACACGGACAAATGAAAGTCCATTATCTCTTAATGCCTGGGTCACTTGGGCCTGAATCGTGTTTACAACAGAGACATTATTCTTTATTTCGCACATGTAAAATAATTGATTTAATCATGGACTTCTGTCTGCACTTTTTATATTTTTTTTCCCCAGTGATTGTGATTTCCTGCGATTGCCGTGATTGCCCTTGTACCTAGCTCGTTCCCATGGTGATAAAAACTATAGTACAAACAAGCTAAGTGTGATGAGAATAAGCAGGTTAACTGCTGACAGATGCATGTCCTTAATGATGATTATGGGCAGTAAACCTACAAATACATCATTATCTACAACATAAAACATGGAGCAATCGGTCCAGGCAGCTTCTATGTCTGAAATTAAGAGAACATGCATCGGAATGGTCAGAATTGTGGGCGGGGAAGGAGGGAATTTGTTGATGGATATAGAAAAAAGGGATAGCTTTCCCGGCCAGCGGCAGTTCCGGGTGTTGAGGCATGACTTTGGACGGGGTCAATCGCAAGTGAGGCAGAACACCAAAAATATTCACAAACAAAGCATGACTCAATCGTGCTAAATCTAATACAAGCTGACTTGGTAACAGAAATGGTAATATGCATGGGGAAAAATTACTGTAACTGGAGAAATATAAATATTGACATGACGAATGACGAACAGCAGGCCTGGTATATCGTGAGAGCCGGAAGTGAAATGTGATACCGAGGGAGCACGTCGGGAGCTCTGCTGTATATCCCCGGGAAATCAGCACCATGGGATAAACTGATAGAATATATATCAATATATAAGGACAGGTCAGGCGGATTCCAGCAAAAAATAAACAACGGGAAATCTTGCCATTTTTTGGTCTTAAGCCAGATCGACCCCTTTGATGTGTTGTTGCCAAGGTGACGCAGAGAAAGCCAGGGCCGATTCTGATCATGTTCTAAAGACTAAGGTGTCACATGGCCCCAGGTGCTCAATTTGACTAAAGCTTGCTTGTCACAACTAGATTTGAAATTTCAAGGTGAATTGTTTCAAAGACGAACATGAACAATATTGAAATTAAAAGTGTCCAATTGAACAAAGTCACATCAGGTAAGTGGAAACCCTCGATATGGCAAATTTTATCATACGAAGGCCAATGATGTAGCAATTTGTGACAGAGGACAATACATCAAGCACCTCGATTAGTATTCATTCTGGTGCGATTCCATAACGAAATTGGATATTGGTTGTTAACGCAATTCCCTGATAGGTCACCATTAGTCGTACTATGCGCAATGATCACCAGCAGGTTACACTTGGAAGCCATTAACATAGACGCACGCCACGGTCTAAACAATTGCCGCCACCAAACGCTCAATGTAACACCCGTGGAGGAGTTCAAAGGAAACAGCAAGCGACTCGTGCTCCATGCAACAGAAGACTTGTGAATTATGTGACTTCTTTTAGTGCATAGACATAGACATTTAATGACCTCTTATGGGGTGGCCGTTTTGTTTATGACAAAAGGGCTGCCTTCTATAATCGATAGAGGGATATCACAGTTTTGGATCATTCAGGGACACAGCTACACACGATTTTCTTGAAGGAGGAAGCCCAATGCGGGTATGCTGCCGAGATATAAGCACGGTTGAGACTCTGAGTATTGCATTTATGATTGCATGGAGGCAGATTGCGTCTGTCAGACGATGTGATCTAGGACACGGGTAGAGACCTCACCGAGATTACATCATGGCTGCTAGGTTGTTACCCAGAGTAAGTCACCCTTTCTTTTACCGTCACGAAGGAACATAGACGTCCAATATATATCTATGATAATGCCAGATGCCCTGCTATATCTCTCCTGATATAAGCATTGCTATTGATTGTGCAATAACGCTGGACAGGAGATACACTTCCACAGAATCTGAGAAATCCTGAACCATATAGTGTCTTTTGGCAGATATGAATTTCCCAGCAGGGATTCCCGAAAACACGACAATATATTTGAATTTCCGGCATCTCCAGATCAGAAGCGGATATCGTGTGACTGGCAGAATGTAACAGAAATAGATAGTGGGATACAGCAGACACAAATCTTCATTGGGATGAAATAAAATACAGTGAATTGGAAAGTTTTCCACTGAGTAGGGTATCATCTTCAAGAGTGAAATTATTCAAATGACACCATTTTCGTTAGGACCCCAGATTCCCATCTGTCCCGATATAGTATATAGGTTCAAGTAGTGGAAAAATTCGAAATTGCCGTCTGAGACCAGCTTTAGAACACCCCATACAAAACAGTCAGACATTATCATAATTACGTTACCAGGAATAGCATGTTAGAAAACGAGTAGGCTAATTAAAGTCTACATCGTCCATTAGTCCCGGGATAATATTATACACCAGAAGATAATACTGTCAATATTATAACAAAACAGATGCACGCAATGTCTGTATAAAACAGAGACTTGTTTTCACAAGCAGATGTCTAATCCTCATACAGAAATATTGAATATATCCTTCAAAGCCTCGATAAATTATGGATCTATTTATAAAGTGTGTCATAATTTTTCATCTCTTTCCTCGGTACTCAATGAACTCCATTCTAAAACCAATCCCATAATTTCCTCAGGGACTGTGAACGCTTCTAGAGAACTTGTTTTGTCATTTTTATCCAGCTCGATCTACCAACCAATGTTTCGTGACTGGTAAATTATGGCACACCTCACTACAAGCAAAGCGTCCTGTTGAATCCAGTGTGAAAAACGTTTTGTAAAAAACAGTGTACCTTTGAAACCAGAATTGAAGCTTTAACACGAGGTCGACGTCGCTAAAAATAAACAATGGGTACATCTACTGTGATAGGATTTATAGGATATCTTGTTAGCTTGGAATGAAGGAACGAACTTGGAGAGACTTGGAGAGGATTATGTAATTGGCTAAATCAGTTCCCTGTGGAACATGTGGAAGGGAATTATGCTCCGAAGACTCAGTATGTTCAATAACATAATGTAAGGGATAACATACCATTTTGCTCAACATGCCTCGAGGCTCTGTCGTCTCTGAACCTCACTAATAGTGTGGTTGAGGACGTTTACAAAACAATTACCAGAATTGTAAGATGGATGTCCTTGGGCAGCGAGTCTATGATCAGACTGCAGAGTGGATTATAGGTTAAATAACGGGATTGAATGGAATGTTGTAACTCATGTCTGAAGTTGTGCTGTTCATTTGAATGACCTACATGGGGTAAGTGGACAAGTGAATCCCCCCCCCCCTTTCGACTGGCCGTCATCACCCCAATACCCCCCCCCCCCTCTCACCGGACCCCCAGAAACCCTTGCCTGGTCCTGGTGCGGTGTCTCATGCTGTCTTACATGAACACTATTGATTGGGAACATATTGTCAAGAGGTTCAGTTTCCATGGCTATCTTGTGAAACACTTGATCAGGCCATGCTAAAGCTGTGACTGAGATTTACCAGACTATTCCAAATTTTATCATGTTTAAATGTTCAACCCAATATTTTCAAAAAGGCATATAAACAAGTGATAAATATTGTCTTTTTTTCCTATTAGCACGCTGTTAGTCACATTTTCAAGGGAATGGTTGTAAATGTAACCATGACGACGTAATCCTGCATGCTGGCGGTGGGGCTGGGATCATTCACTATCCCCCCGAGGCGGCCGGGAGGGGAAGCTTTGAGAGGAAGTGGACATCGGGAGTTGTCAGAGATTACACATCACGGCCACCGGAGAGAATGTCGCGAAAAAAGGATATCACCTCCACGTTTTACCCTGGCAGAAGAGCGCCTTTTGCATCCACGTGCGTAGGTAGCTTCCAGCCAGATCATGTTTTACATTGAATATTGAAACGTGACTGAGAAATGTTTCTTCATTGCAATCAGTATTGAGATCTGAATGTGCAAAGGACTGAATTATTGTAAATGCTGAAGCCAACACCTGTGCTAAGAGTGAGTATTATAAATGCTATACTACAATGAAAAGTAATCCTATATGTGAGGGTGACAAGGCACACTGAGGAAAGATGGGTCAAATTTTGCCTTATAAAATCCAGATCAGCAGCAATTCATCTGGAAAATATTTAGAGCGTGATATTACAAACCAACAGTTGTACATAATGAGACACTCAATCTTGGATAAACATTGTGCTCGAAAAACACAGAGCTGGTGTGGGATGACAGCTCATTAGCAAAAAGTAAATTGTAACATGCATGTTATATCTGTGTGTTTTACGAAGTTTCTTCATACATTATACCTTATACTGGTGTATTTGACAATGAATTCATTTCTCTACTCATTTCTTGGAGTAATTACGCGGGCGTCCATCCTAAAGTTCAAGTGTACCAGGAGAAACATTGAGTGTCAACAAGTCGTTGACTGGAGATCTGCTTCTGACTCCAGGGAGAGCCATCCATCCTGCCACGGAACAGACTTGTGAAGTTATATGGAACCTCAGGGATTTTAGGAAACTCATATATTGTGAAGAAAAGAATGATAGCTCTTCGAATGATATAGCTTCATGGCAGAGGTTTTGTATCAGATGGTTATGACGACTTTTTTGGAGGCTGATATTAATTCATCGACCTGAACATTCTAACGTTCGCTGAATACTCATGAATACTAAATTTGTTCCTTCATAAAGATGTTCAGACAGTGTCTAGAATGAGTTAAAGCCGCCCACAAGATGGATGCTGTATTACTTCGCCTCCTCAACCTTCCAGTGCGACCATTTTTTGACAAACATGCTATCTTCAAAAGCACTGCAGAAAAAAAAGTATCATGATAAAGTAAGATGTTTGCATCTGACCAGCCTCTTGCAATACAAATACATCATTATCTCAAACATCGAGCAATCGGTCCAGGCAGCTCAGAAATTAGGATAACATGCACCGGAATTGTTAGAATTGTGGGCGAGGAAGGAGGGAGTTTATTGATGGATAGCACTCAAAGAGAGACAAGGGATAGTTTTCCTGATCAGCAGCAGATCCAGGTGTTGAGGCATGACTTTGGACCAATGACTTTGGGGTCAATCGCAAGTTAGGCAGAACACCAACAAAATTCCTAAACAAAGCATGAGACAATCGTGATAAATTACACGCAGACTTAATGTTCCTCAGCAAAAAATGTTGTAAGTGGAGAAATATAAATATTGACACATTGTGTGATGAGCAGCAGGCCCGGTATATCGTGAAAGTCGGAAGTTGAATGTGATTCCGAGGGAGCACCTCTGAAAATCTGCACCATGGGAGAAGCCGAAAGACTATATCAGGAACCCTGACAAAATAGATACAATAGATGAGTCAAATGGATTCCAGTTCAGCATAAACAACGGGAAATCTTGCCCATTTTTTTGTTTTAAAAGAGAATCCCTTGACCCTGTTGATGTATTGGTGCCATGGTGATCCAGAGGAGGTTAGGATTGGTTCTGATCATGTTCTAAGATGTCACACGGCCACAGGTGCTCAGTTTGATTAGGCTCGCTTTAGTTCCAGTGACAGCCAGTTTTGAAATGTCGAAGCAAATAACGAATCAGACTGGATAAATTCGCTTTCAAAGACGGACATGACCAGTCTTGTCATACAAAGAGTCCAGTGCTTTAACAAAGCAACATTAGGGTTTTAGCAAAGTCACATTAGGTGAACCTCGAATTCTATCACATGACGGTCTGGATGTAGCAACTTGTGATAATACATCAAGCACCTTGATTCCAGAACAAAAACGGAATTCCCTGATAGGAATTCATTAGTGCTATTTTTGTGGGATGATCACCAGCAGGTTACACTTGGAAGCCATTAACTGAACAAAGACTTGCCACGCTTTAGACAATGGCCGCCACCAAACGCTCCAAGTAACACCCGCTCCAAGTAATACCAGTGGAGGAGTTCAAAGAAAACAGCAAGCGACTCTTGCTCAATGCAACAGGATCCTTGTAAATTACGTACGACTGCACGAGGTGAAGACGGACTCTCCACTCGATTACAGCTTCCGATTCACTCCCACCAGCCTCTAGCACTTCCGGCACTTCCCCTCGCTAGCCTCTTGCGATGCTCTCCCTCAGAGCAATAATGTAATACATCACATGGGACTCTCCTTTCCACTTCTGACTACTAATGATAGGTCAGCTCCACTATTTCAATGTCATATTTCATTCCTTTCCATGTGAAAATAGTTAAAATAAATCTCTATTATGAATACATATTACCATTAATTATATATATTCTGTTATTTTACAATTCTATTGTAAGCATATGCAATATGAATTTGTGAATACTATTTTGTAGGTATGGTGGGTTGTGTCTGCGGCTTCCCAACTACATTGTTAATATGATAATTGTTTTCTATAGAGATGACAGATAATTTTACACATCAAAAAGCAGATGGTTGTATTCACATATGAGAATTTTAATGCTTGGTGGATTACATTACTTTGTGTCTTAGTGAAACAACATAAATCATTTCATAAGACATCAAGACTATAACATGAACCCAAGAAGACATGACCATATATCCACTATTACCATATAAGGTATGGCCTGACCTGACATATACAGAATACAGCGTGAAGGAGACAGGTTGGGTTAAACGTCTGAAAGATGTATTGCTCCTCTCTTAGACCTAGCCAGGGCATATACATTTAATGAGCTCCTTCAATGGAATGGCCGTCTTGTGTACGACAAAAGGGCTGCCATCTATAATCGATAGAGGGATATCACAGTTTTGAATCATTCATCGACACAGCTACACAAGGGTTTCTTGAACGAGGAAGCCCAATGTTTGTATACTGCCAAGATATACAAGATATACTATAGATTCCATCTGTCAGACGATGTGGTCTAGGACACGGGTAGAGACTTAGTTAAGATTACATCACGGCTGTTAGGTTGTTACCCAGAGTAAGTCGCTCTTTCTTTTATCATCACGAAGAGACATAAACGGGACATATATACGGTATCCATGATGATGCCAGATTCTCTGCTATATCTCTTCTGATATAAGCCATGCTATCGATTGTGCAATAGCGGTGAACAGGCGATACGCTTCACATAACCTGAGCAATCCAGAAACATATAGTGTCTTTTGAAGAAAAGCAAAGCATAATATAAAGAACATTTCGAAAGACGTTAAGCCACACAGAAGCAGGCACATGACCACTTCCTTGTGACATGATGAACAATCTCGAGCACCATGTTTATCGCTGCTGCTCACTTGCACTTTCTGGATGCCCTCTCATCGATGTAACCTATCAATTTGACGCATGAAACGGACGCTCGCCTTTCCAGTAGTCAATTGCTTCCTTACTGATGTCGTGAAACTTTAATGCTCGAACAAGATTAGGCCATTAAGCGCAAATTGTTCATATGAGCTGACAAATAGATGTCGAAAATTACTGGGAAAATCATGTTTGCTATCTCCACAAACAACTGCAGCTACTCTGTTATTGAAAGATCCAAACGCTGGAGAAGTTTGGTGTGTCTACAAAAATTGTCCCAATCAAATACTTTCGCATCACGATTTTCCAGTGTGCAGCTGCCCAGTTCAAATGTTTTCAATGCCCGTAAAACAGCAACTGCAAGAGCAAAATGGTTGTGTAAAACATCACTTGGCATATTTCGCTTTATACTCGAGTATCTCTGGTACAACCGAAACTGGTCCTCCCCTATTCCCCCCTACTACTGATGTTTTTCAGCCCGAAATAAACATGAACTGTCCAAATCCACAAGATTTTTCCTTACATCAACCGGGCCGAGTAACTACAAAACATTCAAGCAAACATAAAATAATCAATTACTGACAAACACTTAAGACAAATCTGCTTGGTTGAGTTCCTTTCAGTTCCCCAAATAGCTCTGTCAATATCAAAAACACGCATTAGACAATGCGATGCTCATGGCATGAAATGTCTGTCTATTACCGCTCCAGCCCCATGAAAATATAACAAAAATACGCTCCATGACGGGAAATTCAAAACCGCAGGCCACATACGTTTTGGTGTCTCTGGGGTGCGATCAGGCTCGAAGAAGCTTACGGCAGTTATAACAGAGCAAGTCCTCACAAAATCAACGGGAGACTTCTTGGAAACTATCTCACTTCTTTGTCTTCTTTTTATGACCTTTCTCTACTTGTTGTCAGAGGTCTTTCCTTTCACTGAGAAAAAAAAGTTCCATCGTTGTTGATCTTCTGAATATTCTAATACAATAACAATTTGCCTGTTTTCGTAATTTGCCAGTGGCCACTGCATAATACCAGTTACTTTTGCTCGCAAAATTTTGAGTACCACTCATTACTTTCACTGTGGTCAGAGCCCAGTGGTGGGCAAGACATTGGAAAACGCCAAGCAAATGTAACGACCCTACTTCATTCTGAAGAACCATGGTAAATTTGGCCGTGGGTCGGCTCACTTGACATTCTCTAGCGGAGAGGAAGGATATTACAGAGGCAGAGGTGGACTTTGCCATTTCCTAGGTGCGAAGTCATTTTCTGGCATTATTCACTGGGGTGTGGAGAAAACTTTCATTGCAACAGTGGTCAGTACGTCGACAACAGTAATCTAGTGTTTGATCAGATGACATGGACAGTGATTTAACCAAATGGACAGCTCACCACAGAACGCATGGTGACCATTAACGACTGTGCTGCAGATTTTAATTCCCCTCACGTAGCTTTGTTAATCCAGAATGAAACAAAGCAGCATAATTTGTCAGGCAGTGTCCCTTGAAATGGACACTCCTGAAACTACATTCCCATGTCTGTTACCATGGTTACATTCACTACGGATCGTGACAGTTTGGGAACCCACGTCAAGTCATCAGAGAAGACTCTCAAGACCATATGATGCAATCTCCTATGTTTCCAAACAATACTTCTCCTTGGTACTTCCCAGCAATTCCTTTCTTTCTCTCTCAAAGACACAGAACTATGAAATGAAGCTATGGATACCCCACAATATACATCCATCCCCATCCCCACACCAAAGAAACCCCATAACCCAAGCTACCCACTCGACCCTAATACGTTCCACTGAACCCCCTGACATTGACCATCATCACCTATCAACCCTTCCATTACGCACACTACGATCATCCCGCTCCTTTGACCCTCACCTCCATCCCGCCTCACTGCATGCTATTTACTGACTATTATCCCCTAAATCCGCCCGCACTCCCGAAGTCACGCCCTCGTTAACTGACGGCCATCGACCCTGGACGGCAGAAAGGACTCCGACCTGCAACCGACAACTTCCATAAGTGAACACTGAACACTCACTGCAGAAACCATGGCAGCCATCAACAATATCACCCCCCGGGGAAGGCTGAGACCTTCGCTGGCTTGATTCCTAATATCGGGTCATGATCAGGCTATCGCCACCGTTACGACACTCATTGTTCACAGGGGCTGATCGCTTGGCAAACTGGACAGGAACAAACACAAGCAACTGGACCAGTGTTTTCTCTTCTTCACGGGTCAAACCTTGAAAAATCCCACTTGCTCAGAACTGGACGCGAACAGGATTCATGTACAAGGTCATGTGACGAGAGCGGCTGGAGTTTTGGGGGACAGGGGATCTATCTATTACTGAAGGACCCCACTCAGCTGAGGGTTCAGTCGGTCATTGAAATAAATGCCCGTGATATTAAGTTAGTTGATTCCAGGATCGTTCTTGGCTATACCCCGCTAGGGAGGAAAAGATTACCCTTGACGGAGTTAACTACGTTGTCTGTGATACGCCTGACATATGGAATAATATGGAAGACTATCAGGCATTGCTACACAGTTTGAGAGTTGAAATAATATTTTTTCACAGTGTCATGTTGCCAAAAGAGTGAATGTTTGTGATGGAATGCACAGTGTCAGAAGTGCGTTACTCCAAACCCTGGACCTTGTTGGTAACAAGTTGACGGAATTGACAGAGTTCACGTTCCAAGGTGCGTCTGGATTACTACACCTGGATCTGACATCCAATCAGCTTACAACTGTCGACGGTGCCTTCGCAGGTATGTTACAACTTTCCCGTCTAGATCTACATAACAACGAGCTGACGGAAATCTCACATGATATGTTTGCCAACCAGAAAAAACCTGCGCTACCTTCTCCTCGTTGAGAATAAAATAAGTAAAATAGACAAAAAAGCCTTCAAGAATCTGGAGAAATTAACATACTTGGTTCTCAAAGGGAACCCAATTTTACATGTGATGCGTTTCAAGTTCTACTCGGATTTTCTCTCTTACGTTGACTTATCGGAATGTGGATTAAGTCATGTTCCACGTGGTTTACCACACTCAATACGCTACCTCCAGCTACGTCGGAATAACATCACGATCATCCGACGTCATACCTTCCAAGATTGCCCGTTTGTCAGCATTCTTGTCCTCGACGAGAACGGAATAATAGACATAAGTGATCAAACCTTTGAGCATATGACATACTTACAACAACTGTGGCTGAATAACAACAACCTGCGGAGGATCCCAAGTCTCCTTCCGGTCAGTTTACAGCGACTGCTGATGGATTCAAACAACGTAGAGATCGTTAGCGATGTTTTCCCGCAAAGTTCACAACTGAACACATTATCGCTGATGGGTAACAATGTGAGTTACCTCTCGTACAACGCTCTACACAACATGCCTCTGCTACAGAACGCTGACCGCAGCAACAACCAGATTGTGCACGTCTACAGAAACACGTTCAAGAACTCATCACGGCTGGAAACCCTGCAACTGTCCAAAAACCCGCTTCAGTACTTTCACGGCCATAGTTTTCATGGCCTAGCAATGCTACAAACTCTCTCCTTGGCTTACGTACCAACTGTGATCTCAATACATGCAGATAGTTTCAAAGATCTGAGCTTGCTTACCAAACTGGATTTAGATAGTAGTCATTGGATTATACAAACCATCCTCGCAGATTCAGAACTGTTGACTTCCCTTGAGTTTGTTGAGGATCTCAGCATGCAGAGTTCAGATCTAACAACTTTCAGTGAAGAATTCTTGGATTATTTCCCAAAGCTGGAGACGTTGCACATTTCCAGCACTAGATGGCACTATGATAAGTCACTGATCTGGTTTTGAAACTGGCTTTTAGTGACGGAAATCCGTGTTGAGAACAAAGACGACATTACTTGTTTCTCGCCACACGATTTAAATGGCCGCTCGGTCACCTCTCTCAGCGACCACGAGTTCACGTCTACAACCACCTTGAAGTTTTCCACGGCACTACCCACACCGCCTGGTAGATTAAGTACATTTCCCAGCGTTATACCGTCTGGTCCCACACCCAAATCATCCACTGCATCTACCGTGGCTCCCCCTGGTGAGCAGGAAACCTCCACAGGGGGGAGCACCACCGCAGAGGATTACTACGACTATTACAATAAGTTTGGTGACTCAGAGGAGGACACTGCCAATATCAGACTGAGATACCAGACAACCCTTATGATGTCGAGAGTTTATACCATGATATCTACCCTGACAGTGAGGGCGGTGACAATAAATCCTCTCGGTATCCAACGTGGGAGGAAATGTTCAAGTCATCCACTCAGTCACCGGGTGGAGCCACCAGTAAATACTCCAATGGGGTCATAGACAGCAACCTTTAGATCCAACCAGTCTCAGAGAATACGTTAGGTGGTGCAACCGAATTTCCACCTTCTGCGAGGGAGGACAAGGCCGGGTCTGGTCCAGTGAAGTCCATGATTGTTATCATTTTTTGCCACAGTGAATCTCGGGTAATCACAGGCCAGATCAAATAAACACCATATTGATTACATAAATACTTGCTTTCTCCGATGCAGTAAGTGGCCAAAATTTCAAAACGTTATCAAAAATATGAAATGAGCCCCTTCACTTGCAAATCAGCTTCTGGTTTTTTTACCTCCAGAAGGAGAGGTTGTGTTACAGCAGGAAGATTGAGCTTAGAACTTACAATCAATATTGTAATATTTCTATATTATTTACTCGGAGATAAAATTTGGTAATTGATGTTCAATATGTTTCTGCAGAATGAATGCAGTGTGCAAAGTGGTAAGAAATTTAATTGCTATTTATGGAATTTTTATCTTTCTTATATATATATAAGATTCCACAGGGACACTAAACGGTCCATAGTACATAACTTCGTGGTTATATTATGTATATTGTAATAGAAAGCAACATATAGAGTAGAAAAAAATTCACATAACTCGGAGAGAAAATTGTGCATCCAGGCAACCAATTACCTACACTGAAAACTGGCTATTACACATTATTATTTCTTCCTTTGGTCAGCAATACTAGTGTTTTCTACACATTTTTGTCTTTAGCATATCGTTTAATGCACAACAATGCTGCCCCTTTCTGGCTGAGAGCTATGATAAATGACGATATCCCTAACTTGTGACAATACTGACTGGAGCATACATGAAAAGATGCTATACATATACAGATGGCATAGTTGTGTATATTCACGGAAATATGTTCCATAGCTAACTCAAGATTACATTGTTGGCTGTTACTTTGGTAATGTAGTGGGTGTCTGCAGTGTAGATGGACGGCTAATGGCTTCGTGCCGTATGTGTTCTACTTTGTTATACAATTGCACTAACAACACTACATACACACGAAAGCTTTCATCATCATTTGGATAATGATTAGTACAAACTTACTACAGGGCATGCAAAATCTAAAGAACTAGATGTCCAACTAGTAAAATACACAACAAACTTCAAAGTAATATATTCAGTAACATTTACAGCCCTAATTTACTAGAATTTCAATTCATTTAAGTTCGAGATTTTAGCAGTACCAAGAAACTGCTAAAGTTCCATTAAAAATTTCAACACTTGGACAATTTTACAACACAACACCAAAAACTTCTAAGGGAGTATTATTTTTCTCATTCACTCAACGGGGAGTAATCAGTTATCAGTAATCACCGTGACACCTTAATTGTTTGCAGAGCGACGATTAGCAGACATTAAACCCTCAGCGGTCCATATCAATAACCCAACAACAAGCATCCCTTCATCCCAAACATCACTGGCTATCGTTGGCATATCTTGCAGTGAATACAACAATTTGTTTCCATAGGACAATAGTCAGCTGAAAAACTGGACACAGTGTTAGTGTCGTCTACATTCAGAAGAATCACCCTTGTTGGCGATTGTTTCCAGTGAAAAACAAAATTCCAGGAAAGACAATACAGCGTATATTGCCACGTTTCTATTTATCCTTTTCACATCCCAGGTGCATAATGGTCATTTTGAGACGGAGGGGAAGGACGATGGAGAAGGGAACGGGGCAGACAAAATCATTCCATGGAAACGGCAAAATGGTTATCGCATGTCATCAGAAAAACACACAAGTTTATACTGAACACAACATCTTGGAGCAATTTTTGTACTTTTGCTTTCACGAACCGGAAAACTTGTCTGGTGCATCACAGTAGTTCACAATGTGGGGTCGGCGTGGATTTATTCACGCCGACAAGAATAGCAAGTCATTATTGTTTCAAAGCCCCCATCAATCCCGATTCCCGGGTAAATATTGTCAGAGACGTTGCTGATGGTCCACAAGGACAGAAATAGCCATAATGACCACCTACAGTGAATGCATTTACTCAGAATCTTTCTCAGAATTGGCGCAAAAATTTACAAAGAAACACTATCTACACCGATACAGGCGATAAATAAGTAATTCATAACCGATCACAAAAGGATATCAAGAGGCAGATCCTTTATTATCACTCACTCGTATGCAATAAACGCTGGATGTAAATAGACATGTCTGTAGTCAAGGACTGATGGCTGTACTTGAAGCAGTCCTTAGCGTTCTTTATTACTGATGTATTACCAATGATTGAGCAGTTATGAAGCTCTCATGAAGATACATCTATCACTGTGCCTAGCACGGCATAATTGAGAACCAGTCCAGTCAAAAAACTTATTTATCCATGTAGAATTCCCCGCACAAGTTGTCATGTTTCTTCTGTGTCCAACGACAAATGATATCACAAAGAGAACGAACACAGCAGCCTATCCAGATAGAAAGGATACTTCATTAAAGAATGCCCTTCTGGAAGTGATTACGTTATGGGTAATCTATCAGTCATCGTGAGGGGCACCCAGAGGGCAGACTCACATGGGACCATCCATTATCTAACTGTCTAAGTGGATGGTATTAAAATACAGAAAAGAGTTGATCCCTTGAGAAGAAGGAGTTTCTCTTGAGGAGAAGGATTTAGGAAGATAGGTCATGGGGAAGAATTCATTTTAGGTGTTAAACATAGAGGAAGAATACGAAAAAGAATCATCCATTCAAAGTACTACAATTCCTCCACGGTCACTTCACTATGGGACACCCTGTAATAATTAACATTTATCTCTCGCCTCGGGATTTAGTCGGACTGAGCCCCGTGTCCCCTAAATCAGGCCCCTCGGGGAATAACAAGGCAATGAAAGGGTCCGAGTTTTACAGACAATCAAGGATGTTCTGATCTCGCACAGTGTGGACAAATCACGGATGTCCTGGATGATTGTGGGATACATGGTAACCAAGGTAACCACTTCAGTATAACACACCCCAAGTGATCTGTGGAAGATAATGTGAGTCTTATTAGTCGATAGTCATTAGTCCTCAGACTTCAGTGTAACACCCCAAGTGATCAGTCCAAGAAAACAAGAGTCATATCAGTTAATAGTTATCAGACCTCAGATTTTAGCGTAACACACCCCAAGTGATCAGTCCAAGAAAACGAGAGTCATATCAGTTAATAGTCGTCAGACCTCAGATTTCAGTGTAACACACCCCAAGTGATCGGTCCAAGATAATGAGAGTCATATCAGTAAATAGTTGTCAGACCTCAGACTTCAGTGTAACACACCCCAAGTGATCAGTCCAAGAAAACGAGAGTCGTATCAGTTAATAGTTATCAGACCTCAGATTTTAGCGTAACACACCCCAAGTGATCAGTCCAAAAAAACGAGAGTCATATCAGTTAATAGTTATCAGACCTCAGACTTCAGTGTATCACACCCCAAGTGATCAGTCCAAGAAAACGAGAGTCGTATCAGTTAATAGTTATCAGACCTCAGATTTTAGCGTAACACATCACAAGTGATCAGTCCAAGAAAACGAGAGTCGTATCAGTTAATAGTCGTAAGACCTCAGATTTTAGCGTAACACATCCCAATTGATCAGTCCAAGATAACGAGAGTCGTATCAGTTAATAGTTGTCAGACCTCAGATTTTAGCGTAACACACCCCAAGTGATCAGTCCAAGATAATGAGAGTCATATCAGTTAATAGTTGTCAGACCTCAGATTTTAACGTAACACACCCAATTATTCTGTCCAAGTTAAGGCGAGTCCTATCAGTTAATAGTCATAACATTTATCTGTGTGGTTCATGTTTGTGGAGGAAATCTGCTCACTAGAGAACTTAATGCATTGGTTGTCGGCAAACTGGGACAAAAATCACAAAATTATACATACCATGATATAACAACTTTTATGTTTTGAAACCAATTCCCCTACAGTTTCATAGTCTATTGCCAGAGAAGGACCAATCAATGATACAAACCACAGCAGTGAAGAAAACTGTCACAGGTACATACATACAAATATACAAGCTTCGGAGTTCTTGCTCCATAATGATCTAGACCTCCATTACTAGTTCAGAATTGATGGTGGCGTTATTGAATCTACAGATTTATTGCGTATTTACTCAGCAGTTTTACACGTGGGACTCTGCCATGTGGCCTTCATTAACAGACGACATATCTATCTCACATAACTCAGTAGCTACTAGAACTCAACCAATTTCAGCAGCATCTTCCAAGGAGAACTTCCCAGGCGAGTGTAATATCAATCTACATGCTCCCGTCCAGAACAGATAACATCAGACAATTACCGCTGCACTAGATCCTCGGCATTTAACGTAGCGTTAACGAGATCTCAACAATTTTTTTCATCCACTTGCCATTTCCTTGACGGTTCTCAACTACGTATTTTCTCCCCCGTCGGTAAATTTAATTGCATTTTGGGATTGAGTGTTAACATTTTACCCGAAGACGTCCAAGACGCACCCAGCAGTGAGGACGTCTTAAACGATTGCTGATGTGATCCTGCCTGTTGTCACGTGATGATGGCGTCGGACCGCTGACAGGATTGTTCCTATTGATTTGGGGGCGACACCAATCAGTGGACTTCCTGGGTCAGGGATCAACAATGAACAAAGTGCGAACAAGATCTCTTAAACGCCACTTCACTTATATCGCTGGTGACAATGGTGAATTGACGATGCGACGGGAAAATTTACAACTGTTTCCATTTGACGCAGGGAGACTGTCTGCGACTGTAATGGACATCCAATGACGTCAATTCTTCTCGAGTTTAGATCTTCTGCAATTCTGCAGATTTCTCTTTGTCAGGTTGTGCTGACTGAACAGCATTTGGAACAGTACTGGTATCACTTCAAAATACCAGTACATAATAGTGCAGAATTTAATTACCCAGTCATGACATCATTACTAAATAAACTAATAATATCGATTCCAACCATAAATTCATGTGCAGAAAAAAATATTCCACCAACGTGGTCAAGGTATCTGATAATATAATAAAGAACGTGAAGCTGGTGGTGAATCAACCTAATCGTATTGTTACAAAGGCATTGTGACTGTCTTAGCTGTTTTTAACAATTAAAACAACACTCATGAAAGACCTTACATATAATCCTACAGCATGTGACAATAGAAACAAAAGTATCAAATGTCTGGGGATATAACGTAAATCTGGATAATATAGGTTATTCTGAGGTTGGCAGACGGATTACAAGATATCTCAGTAGCTACGATGTCTTGGTTCCAACAGAAAAACATAGCTAGCTGGGACTAACCTAGCTACTTGGACATGACCACGACACATTTGGCACTCAGTTCGTGCTTGGGCCACTCCCAAAGATGACCGGGCACGTTTTTCTTGCACCGGGATCAATTGCTGTCATAATCACCTAAGTTACCACAGTGACAAGAGCGTCGACAACTATCAGCCTGAGTTACGAATTGCCATTTCAATTATATACATGTCCATTTTAATTATATTGATATCTTGAAAACACATGACATGTTTCTCACTATTTAATACAGCATTGAGTCTCGTCAATACGACAAGCATCTGTACTGACTGTTGACGCCTACTCCAGCATAAATAGTCCTCCACCAATACACTGAAAAAGTTGAGTGCGCCTCAACCAAGACTCAAGTAACTTTCATGGAACAGTTGAGTCTGACGTTAGACGCAAATCAAATGGTGGCGTCGATTCCACTGTGTTGTCAATAAGCCCTGCGATTGTTGAGTCGACCAGGTAAAGTATTAGATCGAACATGATGAAAAGGAAACTATTAATACCCATAAAAGATGTGTCACTACGTTATGTTCTATTGAACATCACTTGCAATCAGTGACGTTTTTTGGCACGCACATGGACACACGAGTGTAAAACACGAGTTCCTGTAGTCCTGGTCCATGTACCACGCACTACATGTCTTTGAAATAGCAAATCTACTACACTAATAACCGTCGTGATGATCACAAAGCATTATCAATGAGACAATGAATTGTGTTGATAATCATGATAATGTAAACATTACGTTTGATTGGATACTTTTGGCCACCAGATTCCACAAACACACTAACACAACATATGCAATAGGGCGGCACACCTTCGTGCTTTTATGATATTGATGTTAGGCAAATTATCTCAACACTGTGGTTTTTATGGACAAACATTAAACTCGATGTTGTGTTTTGTTTTATTCATTCTGAATATTTTTTTCTCAATAATAATAAGTGTTTTTCTTATGTTGTTTATATTTTGAATCAAATTAGAATTAGAAGCTATCAAGAATAAACTTGAATCAAACTTCGACATACCAGCGTGTCATTTCCGACAATAATTTTTGGTCTTGGCTTACATCCCCCAACATTCTCAGGGCGATGCACTTCCCTATCAGGATCATGGTATTGATCCGCAAAGGAAATAGTCCCACCACAGGCTGGCAGACGTCATATTGACAAACGTTAATGGCGACTAGACTTCATATTTGTGTCTACATGTTATTGATCTGAACACAAATATCAGCCCACCCAGCGAGAATAGACACTCAACTTGGATCTCTAGAAAACGCACATAATTATGCTACCGTTATTCCTTACTTGAAGTTTTGTCTGCAGATCTCTGCAGTTTGACCTATCTCTCTATAAACCATCTCTCCAATCCCATCCACATGACAATATGTCCGTTTTCCCATATCTCCAGACCAATCAGCTGATCAGATTAGGTCGCCACCTCTTGCGATATAGTAAACACCACACAGGGACAATTAAATGACCATTGCGCCAACAAACAACATTGTCTAGATATCTGCCCTGCTGGGAGATCATTAACCATCGAACTGCAAGGTGATAATTTGTGGGAACACAGCATGTATGTATTTTCATGTCGGCCATAACAATTCCAAACACTGACTGAGATTAAAAAGACTTCACGAGAGTTTGCATACCTTTACCAAACATCCCAATACCCAAACTTAAAACCATAACATACCATTCCCCACACATTCCATGATCCTAGATAAACCAGCGAAAACGTCCATATCTCATTCAATAAAGTCTCTGATAGAAAACTAGGGGTGAGAGAGGGTCTGGTAGTCTGAATTCTTGTGGGGTGAGAAGGGGGGGGGGGGAGAGGGGGAAATACCTCAATTTCATACCCATAATGTGACTGGCTTAGGTTAATTACATGAGCATTAGGGTCCTGAAGTTCTGAAGTCCCAAAAGCACGGGGGACTATCCGTTCCGTATAGAATGGTTTACGGCGGTTTGGTTCCGATTTACGAGTATTTGCCGACAATCAAAACAAAAGCGACCTGTATGATCTTGCTTCGATTACTACCTCGATATTTATCCATTTATCACCAAATGTATACATATTATGCCTTTCAGGCATAATTTTGATACAAGCAACTACTTTCATCGCGACAGGCACAATTTTGCTGGAAAACTACAAGTCTTCATGTCGCATCCCAAGTTCTGATTCACCGTCATAGTGATTCTGATTTACGTTGGTTTATATGTTTTGATGTTCCGATTTACCTACACTTATATGTCTAGATTTTAGTTAAGAATATCATTTGTTGCAATGAAAACAAATATGAACGCTTACATGGCAATTTTCTTACCTTCATGCTTTGTGTCTGCACATGATTTTTGGTCGTAATTTTGTTTTGGACCGTCAGATCAATTTGAAATCTTCTCATCTGGCATGAAACGTATTTATTCACCAATTTTCAGGTCTTCAAAACTGAAAAAGTTGACAATCTACCCCAATGTTAAATTTCAGCCCGAAATGAGATCACGTGAAATCAAGGAAACTGGGCAATTTCATAATGTTTGTGACCATGAGCAATTAACCATTTGTTTTTTTTTAGTTTCAAGACATGTATTTTGATCAAATAATCTCTTTCAAAAGCAATGTGTAATTCAAACAGTGAATAACTTGCCAAGTTATATATATTAAAACTCGCAAATATTTTGTTTGAGGTGAAATTGAAGATATGAAATGAACCATGGCAGAATATAAATGAATAACATTTATAATGGTGTAAAGCAAGTATATTAGAATAGAGCAGAACCAGTCATATTCTCTCCTACCTGAGGCTCCAT
Organism: Terebella lapidaria; assembly: GCA_949152475.1. Taxonomy (NCBI): domain Eukaryota; kingdom Metazoa; phylum Annelida; class Polychaeta; order Terebellida; family Terebellidae; genus Terebella; species Terebella lapidaria. The sequence continues at coordinate 28,101,412 of OX424567.1, forward strand.
CAGCCATCAAACGTCGTTAGGTCAGATGGTAGTTCAAATTTTCCAAGTTATGCCAAAGTAAATTTAGAAACATTGCATAGTGTTGTCCATTCGAATGTTTTTACAAGTCTGGTAAATCGGAACAAACAACCACGTAACTCGGAACTGTAACCTGTACTCGTTTCGGTAAATCGGAACATATCCATTATACCCCATACAACAAAGAAACTAGCAATTTCCCCATGCAAATGACATTTTATATACTCCTAGGCGTTACATTATATAAATAGGCACATGGGACTCACATACCATCTGTTAAGCTGAATTTTGCCCACAATTTCTCTCACATGGCGAAACGAACAACACACGTAAATCGGAACCAACCCGCCGTAAACTAATCTATACAGAACGGATAGTCCCCCGTGAAAAGGGTGGGCACCGATGAAATGTCAACTTTGCAAAATTTATAGGGATTGAATGAGAAGTAGGCTTGGTGGGGGTAAGGATAGGTACTGTGAAAGTATATCATATAGTTATGCAATGATTTATTTCCATATGTTCCCTCAAATTTATATGTTAAATACACAGCTCCAAAACAAAATACATTCCACAAGACGTTATTCTCAGAATACATGAGACCTATTGCAAATAATGGTATCTTCTGGTATATTTCAAATGTCGTTTGAAATATTACCTCATTATTACCTATTATATTACCTCAATATTACCTATTATTACCTCAGTTTGAATCGTCCGAGATTGATGATTTGATAGTCCAATTGTGCACCACCTGATGTTTTTCTATTGATTTGGATCACTGTTGTTTCTCTTTTCTTGATGTATGGCACCTCTTTCTTGTGCTGTGTACGAAATACATATAGCATATACAGTATTTCACATTTTTTCTCACCATCAAATCCGGCTACCCCCTTATCCACACATCAGCTCTCCCACAACCAAATAAAAATAACCTAGTTATCGCATCCCTGCCTCCAATGTTATTACACGGCGGACATGCAGCACGTAAGGAGTTGGGATATTGCTGATTCTTAAAACAAGTGCATATGGGAGTGTTTATTTTTAAGCGGGTATTGTTCTAGTACAAAATCAACAGCATAAGTCACGACTCTAGTCCGGAATTTTTTCAGAAGTTTACCATCCACTAATAGGCTCTGTAAGTCTCGTTCGTCTTATGTTGTCAAATAATGTAATTGGATACGTAATCTAGTACTTCCAGGTCCAAACAATTTCACGTGGTCATTTTCGCTGGATTTCTGTGGCTTCAGAACCACGGCAGAAAAAGATGATTTGGAATAGAATAATGAAACTTTTTTATGTTCCAAGAATGGCTCTCCGTTTCTTATTTGTGTTGAATATAGATATGATTTGAATGACTCAAATTGCCTCTTATTTACATAGTGTTTTATAGTGTGATTCTCGCCCCTCAAATTGCTGATGAATAAATTTTTAATATTGGTGATGTTATGATATAAATGGTCAAAAATACACGACAACACGTGCGGCCTACGGAACTGTTGATGAGTAGTATACTGCTACAGTTTGTCACAATTAATATCACCTCTTCTCTATAGAAGATACTGTGTCCAAAAAATACAAACACAGCATATTCACGTTCTGTAATGAGCAGGAAGTGTTCAATGAAACTCAGAATGGACCAGTGTCTAAAATAGTTATGTGTATTTCCAATGAATTGCTTTTATATAGTGTAAAACCGCGTGTATCCAACTTACATGATTGGGCCGAAAATTTCGCGGAATTTCGAAATAACACGGAATAACGTGACGTTTCAAATCACGCTTACAGACCCTATTCCAGCATGACAACAGATTACGCATCACGCAGGATGTTTTTGTAAGTTCCATGGCACCATGCAGCTTGAGTAACAGATTATCGACAGAGTCGGCCAACTTCTGGAATGTGAGCAAAAACAAGTGAGCAAAACTATTGCATTCTACGGTAGATGCGATACATGCCCAAGCCAGTGGGTGTCAATGAATATCCCTGTCTTTTGTTTAGACATGCTGGTAATTGGCTGTTTGTGTCTATAGCTTTGGAAAACGCTGCAAGTACTAAATCACATCTCCGAGAGGAACAATCTGTACAGGGTGTTGTGGGGTATCTTCATAATGTTACCAGCGTATTCATCATCATCCAAACAACTGATGTGCTCACTTAGCATCCATATAATAGTAGCATCATGCATTATGATTACATCATCATCAATATTCATTAATAATGATATATCGCTTCGGGGAATACAGAAAATTCTTTACAGACAGGGGAATCTTACTTGGGAAGTGTATGATTTTACAAGGAACATGGTAGTACCTCAATAACATGCAAATAAATTTGAATACCACTGTTTCTGCTTGACATAGCTGTACTGAAGTGTTTTGTGATGCAAGAATACCCAATATAATATAATATAATATAATATAATATAATATAATGTAATATAATATAATATAATATAATATAATATAATATAATATAATTATGTAAAAGGATAACCTTTACCGTTTGGAGCTCTCTTTTTTCCATTTCGTGGGAAAGTACGACCACTCTTTCGCATGCAAACCGTGACAGATCCAAACAATATGCAAGAGATTTCAGGAGTGTCCTTCACCATGACAAGCAGAGGATTCTGGGAGATATCAGGTCCTTGACCTCAAAAATACCCGCAGTTCTGAGCGGAAAGAACATCGAGAGCTAAAGACAACATTCTAGTGGTAATAATACTGGAATTTATATCGTGTGAGATTAATTGCAGCTTTTTGAGAATCGCTGAGCAATGCAGAATGTTTACGTTAGTTTAATGTATTAATTTTATTGGAATAAAAAAATATTATGAATGACATGTCACAAAAATTGATATATGGAAGTTCAATTAATTTCACTCACGTGTAATTTTCAATAAATACTGAAGAAATGATCCAGGCACATAAAAAACGCAAGTAATTGTGCACTCCACAAAGACATGCAAATTGCAGGATGCATGAACCTCATCCGATGAACCACGGCAAAACTTCGCTGCTTGTATTCGAAGATGGTAGACAATACCCACAAAACTTACTCTGTGGCTGACCACATACTTGAAGTCAACATTTCTTTCCAAAAACATTGTGTTTTTCACACCTTTTTCCACCTCGCCAATGTTCGAGAATTCATCAGCTGCGTCAAATCAATACACATCGTCGTGTGTAAGCGAAGATTTCTGACACATGCCGCCGCATAACTCCGTCATTTCTGCCACCGTGTTTCAATGGCCGGCAATTTTCGATTAATTCCACGACACCCATTCCAATACAGACAGCATTGAAGAACTATTAGTAAATAGTGGCCAAATGAAATCATTACCGATGGAAAATGTCAATTTACTCTGCTGAAAGATATTGAATAACCAGATAGTTCAGGAGACAAGGGGCGTATTGATTTACCACCGTGTTGGGCTAGAACCATATTATCTGCTTCCAGTCAGCTTCTGGAGTCATGAGTATTGTGGAGTTGTGGAGAAAGACATGAATGATCCACGAAAAAGTAGAGTAATATTTTCAATTCAAATTGAGCTGTTAGACAGCATACAACCAAAGATATCAGCTGTAGAAAGCATGTTTCATAAATTGGACTAATAAGAGACAGTTATTAGTAGTTATTACAATTCTTGAACCAGATCTCAGTCTTGCTTCATTTGATCCAATTGAAACAAATTCAGGTATTCAATTCTCCACTTTCCCAAAAGAGATTATTTCTTACTTAATCCCTAATCAATAGGAAGGCCCTGTTACGTCGCTTATTCTTTCATCCCAACTGTTGTCCACAAACATTGATGACCTGATTAAAAGTTCACTTTGCATCTAGACAAAGGATGGGCCCATACTACATTCCCCCTTTGTCAACTCTGGTCTGCGCATTTCGCCTTTTCCCAGGCTGATATCAGCTGGCATGGAGAGTTAGGACAACATGTCTATTTGCTCAAGGATTACTCACAATTCACCACGAGGTAAAACCCGACAGACAAACCCGTGTGTCGTCTTGAGTGACCATTGTACCGTAAAGGCGAGATCCTACTGTAGCACTAACGTCCTCATACACCATTCCCATCCAGATGTTAACCACTCTGCTACCCCGTGCAGGAGTCACACACCAGTGTGAAGGCAGACCCCTGGTCAAGTGTATTGAGACAGCTAGCCACACCCGGATAACACCCTCCCCGCATCCCACTCGCGGTATTTCTCTCCATGGGCCTCAGCTGTCCTGAGCATAACCCCAAAACGTCCACAATACTTCAGTTAGCAGGATAGATGTTCGGTCTTTCTGTAGGGCCCATTTAACGTGAAAGGTCTTTTCTTTATATACAGCTGACCGTCCAACAGCAGTTATTGATTCACGGGACATCTTGAATCTGGGTGTGTGATTTTCACCTTTGACTTTTATCCTTTTTAATTTTCATAAGATTTTACCGAGGTATGTGTGATTTGCAAGTTTTTGCATTCAAAATAAATCATTTGATCTGGATGAAATGGAGAAAACAAAAATATATATGGTTACAATGAATAATTTAGGTATTTCGTGAAAAAATCCATTGTAAGTCAAACCAGATCTGGAGAACATTAACTTCTAAATTATTCAACTGGGTCATGCAGACACAAAGTGGGAAACTAACTTTTTCTGACTTCCTATTTCCCAAGAGATTCATCAATTCTCACTACCTTGAGATCATCTATAAACGATAGCTATCCCAGAAGGCACTGCTGCATGTTACATTGTCAACTTCAGTTCAAACAAAAATTGATGACAGATATTGTGATACCTTGACAATAATGTAATTGACAGCTTTTCACTGACAATGATGGATCACTGTGCAAAGAGCTCTTTAATTTTAGGCAGAGGCGGTATAAATACCGAAACACGACTTCTGCATTTTATTTCTAGACCTACATTTGTAATTATTCATGGGTATTTCAAGTTATTTCTGACAGTATGCAATCTAGAAATAATACAACCCGTCTATAGGAAGAATGTTATTTAGAACATCTAAAGGCGGCTTCCCGTAAAGTAAAGGTGTTTAAGTAACGCAATAACAGCCATTATCGGGTCGCAATACAGTTGTGCTTTGACACCACCTGCGATCCACATATCTGAATACATCATCGTTCAGAAGCTCCTCATATAAGGCGATACCACTACTGTATAATCACCCCAGTTTAGTCATCCGCCATGTCCAACACCCTTAAACCACAGAAAGATATCAAGATAGAGCCCTTGTCATATCATCGGAGGTGACAGTTATGGGACCATTCCCACATACATTCCACCAACAACACTACACTCCAAGGAGTGGCCAGCTGCTAGATATAAGTGGAATGGCCCTCGGATTGCTGCTTGATTATGACCCTGAACTGTTCGAGCCTAATATCTGATAACGAGAACTGGGCAGGGTATGACTGATCGCAGGTGATATGTTGGGATGACTCAGTTCCGAGCGCCACCTGGTGTCCTGGTGAAGTTAGATGATTCAGAGGATGTTCAGAGGATGTATGCCTTATTAAAACAGTGATGAGCATATGTTGAAATTCTAGCCGAGTTCTGTCAGTAATTGCCTCATAATGCAAACTTCCCCGGAACACACAAGTAAGAGCCCCTGAGACGGCCACTCGCAGTGTCCAGTTACCAGCTTCCAGCCCCTCTGTTGTTTGTATGGATTGGTCATTCATTTAACCCCCTGACCATCTACCATACTGTCAGTCATCAATTGCCTTCTTGTGAACTTACTTGTCCCGATACCATTACCGTACCAAACGCCCCCTCCCCCCCCCCCCCCCTCCTCCCCAGGACTCTCTTGCCAGTCACGTGGGACATTCGTTCTCGCCAGAACCTTTCAGCAGAGGAAGTCCGAGTTACAATGTTGGATTCAATCTGAACAGCAAATACCAATACATGAATCACATATTCATGGGTTTCTGATATTATGTGTGAACAGGCTCGACTCGGCTGAGTTTTTAAATTGTTTATTAACAACAAACCTATAAAATGTATAAAAATAGTGTAAATATACAACAACAGAATATACACAAAGTTAATAACAAAATATGAATTGAATCCCACGTTTGGACTTGGGATATCCCTTTAGCTCACTTGGTAGAGCGTCGGTCTCAAAACGCAGAGATCGTGGGTTCAATCCCCGATCTGGGCAACGAATTTTCGGTTGTCACATTTGGCGCTGCGAGCAACAACCGAAAATGTGACAACCGAAAATTCGTTGCGCAGATCGGGGATTGAACCCACGATCTCTGCGTTTTGAGACCGACGCTCTACCAATTCGTTTTATTAACAACAAACCTATAAAATGTATAAAAATAGTGTAAATATACAACAACAGAATATACACAAAGTTAATAACAAAATATGAATTGAATCCCACGTTTGGACTTGGGATATCCGTTACTGCAATAATATTTCAATAATGCGGTATTTAATGAATTCCAATCATTAATACATTAAATGGTTACCATAATTCACTTAAATCACAATAATTCACATACCCCGTGAGTACTTCCACTTTTAGTAGAAATAAACATGTCCCGGCGTATACTGCCGTGAAACTTCCCACGTGTGTTAATGCCTGACCGGTCCCTGTCCGTCCGTCTGTCTGCGTGGACAGCTGAGATGAGACTGACCACTAGTCCGGTCCATATCATAGTGTTATGGCCCGCCACAGATAGTTAAATCTGATTGGACGGTTACAGTCCGCGTCGATTCGTGATTGGTCAGCAATGATATGAAGTCATGGTGATAATGATAAACAGGTTATTATTACAATTACTTATTACTACATGAGAATATTAGCAGGGAATATTATGTAGAAATTATCGGAATAATAATCGGAACAATTCAAAGATTGAACGCAGCGCAAAAGTATAATCACGCATGAACGATATAAACAATACTCGCAATATTAATCGAACCTTTGTAGCGCATAATGATAATCGAATGTATAGACAAGTCATAGCGTTCCCGCATAACGCTCTATTATATGTGGTGGTAGCGGTGGATTAACATGTCCTCATGTGCAAAGAAAATAACGCATATACAAAGAAAATAACGCATATACAAGTATACATATAATCAATTTATTCAGATATAGGGTTTACATCCTTATCTATATATACAAGTTCATGTGGTCTCTCAGCTAATAAGCTAAACGCGATCATAACCATCACTCAGAATTTTCCCAAGGTTTTGACTCAGTGTTGCTCCCAATTGATTCACTGCAGAAGCAAATGAAGATAACTGTCGCTCTCTAGACAATACTGATCTAGGCTCATTCCTTGGATTACTATGTTTTCCAGCGGTTTTCCTGGTTGAACGACGCACAGCTGGTTGTATCGGTTTCTTCTGTTTCACTGGTTCTTGTGGTTGCTGAATTTCTCGAGCGGGTCTGGGTAAAGCAAATTCAACATCACTCTGCGGCGGTGATTTAACTACACTGTAAGCTACAAATTCATCATCAGATGAATCTTCCGAAGTTGAAACATTATCAGGATCTGTGAATTTTGGAAGATGCTGAGAATATTCGAGCATATCGACTCGATTGACGATTTTAGTTTTACCATTACCGTCTAATTCCATTATTTTATATGCACTGTGGTCACCGTCGTACAATTTCTCCACAATGATGTAAGGTACGGAATCCAAAAAATCTTGAATTTTATTCCGACCTTTGACTCTGTTGCGAAGCAGAACTTTAGTACCGACTGGTAGTTCAGTCTCCTTGGCTTTAACGTCATTACGTTGCTTCCTTTCGGCTGCTTTCTGATTCAAACGTCTGTTTGCCTGCTCAAGCATCTGCTGCAAACGCTTGTGGTGTTGAGACACGTATATATCAACATTTACAGAACTATCATCATTCTGCAAAACACCTAGAATGTTATCTAACGGGAGTCGCGGTTTCCGGCCAAAAAATAGCTGATACGGAGCAAAATTAGTGCTAGCATGCGGCGTACAATTGTAACTATACACTAATTCAGGTAGATACTTGGGCCAATTCTGTTTTTGTTCCTGTTGCAGAGTTCTCAAGAGATCATGCATAGTTCTATTGAATCTCTCGCACTGAGAATTACTCTCTGGTCTATAAGGAGAAGTTTTCGTCTTCTTAATTCCGTAGATCTTGCATAGTTCAGCGATAATTTTGTTTTCAAAGGATCGTCCTTGATCGCTATGGATCCTGTCAGGCACGCCTAAATTGAGAAACCATTCTTTCACTAAGATTTTTGCCACAGTTGAAGCAGTTTGATCCTTGCAAGGGATTGCTAACGTGTACTTTGAGAACACATCCGTCATAACCAACACGTTTTCTACACCTGACGTAGACGATTCCAATAGAGTAAAATCTATGGCGACACACGACAACGGTTTAGAAGCCAAAAGATGACACATTTTATTTACGATTTTCGGAACAGGCGCCTTGGCAACTTTACACCTCAGACAAGAATTACAGTAATTTTGGACAAATTTATAGTAACCTGGCCAATAGAAGCGCTGTTTTACCAAAGAAAAGGTACGATCTATACCTTGATGACCATTCTTATCATGGAGATGATTCAAAGCCAAATTTTGAAGACAGTTTGGAAGATTAATTTGTGTTATCTGAACACCATTGTCCAGTATATTCCTGCAAAGTATACCGTTAACGACAGTCAGTTGATCCCATTTTGTCAATAGCTGCTTGACTTTTGTTGATTCTTGTTTAAGTCGATCTCGTGGCGGTCTCTCCTTAGACTCCACGTATTGCGTGACCTTGTGGATATCTGTATCGTCCTGCTGCAGTCGAGATACATCTATCGAAGAAAACGAAAGAGATGAGCACAAAGCTATATATGAGTAATCAGTAGTAATCAGATTATTTACACACTCAGATAATAGTTCATCATCTAAGCGAGATGGAGAACAGACATCAGCAGAATTAGTTAGTTCTGACGTGATTTCACATATATCAGGACTATCCTGTACTGGATAACGACTTAAGGCATCAGCGTTTGCGTTATGCTTCTTTGAGCGATACTTCATTTCAAAATTGAACTCTGACAATTCTGTAAGCCAGCTCATTTCAATTGCAGTCTTCTTTGTATTCAACATATGACTGAGCGGGTTATTGTCAGTGAGCAACGTAAAGAAATTACCATAGAGATAATCTCTAAATTTCTTGGTTACTGCCCACATAACAGCAAGCATCTCTAGCTTGGTGGAGCTGTAATTTTTCATGCTTTTCTCGCTTTCTTTGAGAGTTCTACTTGCATACGCAATGACAACCTTTTTATCATTCTGATTTTGTGACAGGACAGCACCTAAACCTTTCAGTGATGCATCTGTTTCTACTATGAACGGTAAATTAAAATCAGGAAACCCCAAGATCGGAGCGTTCGTTAGTTTCTGTTTCAGCAAATCAAAAATGGACTGATGCTCCTCTGTCCACCTGGACACAGTTTCCGTCTTAGGCGTTTTTCCCTTCGTGGTCTTGGAAAATAGAGCATACAGAGGTGAACATATCTGAGCAAAATTACGAATGAAACGACGATAGTATCCACACAACGACACAAACGACCTGAGTTCTCTCTCTGTCTTGGGAACAGGGAACTCCTCAATTGCACGGACTTTCTCGGGATTAGTCTGGACGCCCTTCGCTGAAACCGTATGACCTAGATAAACCACACTTTCCTTGAACAAATGGCACTTGCTCGGTTTGAGCTTCAAACCGTGAGCTCGCAAACGTTGAAAACATTCTCTAGGGTTTTCAACATGCCATCTACATCGGAACTATAGGCCAAAATGTCATCCAAGTATATGACAAGGTTGTCATCAAGACACAAATCACCAAACGTTTTACCCATCAACCGAGGAAAGGTAGCCGGACTATTACAGAGACCAAAAGGTAGACGTTCGAATTCACAAAGAGACCCAAGAGCGCGGAAAGCCGTCTTGTGCTTGTCATCCTCGTGTAAAGCAACTTGCAAATACCCTTGTGTAAGGTCGAGGGACGAAAAATACTTGGACCCCTTTAACTTCTCGATAGATTCCTCTATGCGCGGTAAAGGATACGCGTCCCTGACGGTTTTCTTATTGAGACTACGATAATCTACACATAGCCTAATACTGTTATCGCGCTTCCGAACAATAACCATTTGAGAAGCATACGGACTATCGCTTTCTCTGATAATGTCCTTTTTAAGCCACTCTTGCAAAACTTTCCTGACTTCCGGAATTAAGTTGGGTGGAACACGACGATCGGGTTGTTTGATCGGAACATCATCTGTTGTGGAAATGCGGTGCTTCACAACATCAGTAAATCCGATGTCATCATTGTTCCTGCTAAAAACATCCTTATATCTAGACAACAGAGATTTTAACTTGGCCTTGTCCTGTGATTCCAAATTGACGCCAACTTCAACATCAATACCCGTATCTCCAATCTGTTGTGAACAAGAAAAATCCACCAGTAAGACAGACTGATCCGGAACAGACTCATCGACCTGGAAATCCAAATCCGGCAACATCTCATCACAAGCTACAATTTTGCCAATAGTTTGCACCGATTTGAACACAACGCTATTTTCGCCATAATTTATGACAAGGACATTGACAGTACCTCGATTTACCGACGATAACGTAGGGTATACAACAATACCTGCTGGGACAGAACTGCAATTTATCCCTTCAACGAGCACATACTTATCCGATACAGCACGAGTTGTGCACGTTATGACATTAGCAGTACCTGCTGGAATAAGCACGTTTTTACCCCTCGTCTTCACGAGACCTAATACTCCATTATCAGACGTAGATAACTTTTGACGTAATTTCTCTTTCACACGCTGTTCCTGTTGCAACAAATTGAATACCTTGTTCAATTCCAAATCATCGGACTGGTTTGGCATAGTATCACCAACAATCCTCAGGAAATTGCAACCTAGAACAACGGGAACTGCTAACTTACGTTCTCTAGTCACGGGATCTTCAGGATCGTGTACCACCAGTACATAAACATCAGCGTAGTGCTTACCGGCAAAATCAATGTCAAGTTTTAGCAAACCAGTACAAGGCATTGTAGATCCATTGGCAGCTTTCAATACCAAAATTCCGTTAGTACTTTCCGTGTTCAAATGCATGAGATTATGACGATAAAACGAATCTGTAATTGTTGTTACTTCCGAACCTGTATCTACCAAACATTTGGCCAAAACACCAGAAATACTGGCCGTCACGATGGGACATCTACCCACAATATGCTGTAGTTTTACAGGCGGTTCAGTTCTGGGCGAGCCTCGATCATCACCACTCGTTGCACGGCTCTCTACACCGAGTGATTCTAGTTTGACTGATTCCTATCAAATTGTGCACCTTTGCCTGCTTTAGATTTTCTGTCTAATTTGCGCTTTAGACAGTCTCGCTGCAAATGATTCGGGCCCTTACAATAAAAACAAGAGTAAGAATTACCTTCGTCCTCCTTGTTTTCGTCAGCAGCAGCAGCAGACTTGGAATCATGACGACTGGATCCCGAGGACCGGTGAAAACCACGCCTGCGTCCTCTACCGCGATATCTACCTCGGTTGCCGTCAGAGTGATGAAACGACTGTTTCCCAGCTGTTTTAGAAAGAACAGATTGTTTTAAATCATCAATCGCTTTATCGTGTTTTTCCAATAATTGGACTAGTTTATCGGAAACGTCACCAGACGTCGCGCCATGTAACGCAGCGGCAGCGCTATCCGCGGTTTTGACAGACTCCTGTGAAGCGTCTGCGACGTCACTTTCTAGCCATGCCTTGGCACGATCGCGTAGTTCCCAAAATTTCATGCCTGAACGCTCTTCATTCAAACGACGTAATTCACGTTTCAATTTGGGGTCAAAGACGCCCTCGGCAAAAGTTTGTTTCAGAGTGTTATCAACATCAGACAAGCTTTCTTCGTCTAATTTCTGCAAAGTCGCGCCAAGATTCATTAACGCATAAGCGTACTCGTCCAGCGACTCGGAACAAGACTGTTTACGACCGTAAAACTGTTGTCTAAGCTGTATAACAGATTCTTTAGTGCCGAATATTTGTTTTAGCTGGTGCAAGATTTCAGAAACCGAAATTCTGGTCAAATCATGGTGTACCTTCAATTCGAGTTTAGGTTCTTTATCCAAATGATCAAGAAGAAATTCCTTCTTATCTTTGTCAGACGTCAAAATCGTCTTTCATAGAGAAAGTTTTTATCTTTTTATCTCTACCGACGAAAAGTGGACGTTCATTGCGCTTCTGAACTTCCTGATCATAACGCACTCGGGTGATTTCAAGCTCGCGCTCGAGGCTTGAAATTTTCTCGCGTAATTGATTATTTTCCTCCGCAGGACGGTCGGATTCACGACCCGCATCTGTTTCTGACTTGGCCATTTTTAACTATGAAGTGAGAACTTAAATACGAAATGATGACAATGATGAAACGAACAGATGAATATCAGAATGTCAACAGTATAGTCAAATGTCAGTCAGTCGGTCAAACTAACGTAGCCTACAACATAGTTAAACTAACCTATATGGTATATAATCAAGCGTAGAAGCACAAAACTTCAAAATCCAACCCCAAAATAGTTTTTTTTTTTTTAATAAACCGGTTTCAAATATGGGCCCAGAAAATTACCTACATATTTATTACGAAAATTATACCAATTGTAAAATACTGGTACCAAAATTTATGAAACTACAAGTACCTACAACATGTAAAATCTCACAATAGACAGCAGAAACGTCAGTTTACCGAATATAGGCCTAAACAATTTTACTGTTCGTTCGAACGATCGATGTAGAGCGCACTTGACTCACCAACAGAACACAGATTCGTTTATCTATGAACGAAGCGTAGAAATGAAGCATGCATGCACGAAGAAAACGGCGGTCGTAGCGCGGCGATGACTGGTGCTCCTTACGTAGTGATGCGGTGTCGAGATTCGAAGGACGATGCGGCGTGAGAGTGAACACGTAGTCTGGCAGGTCCTGACGGCTTCCTGGACACGTCAGGCACTGCACCTGAACAGTGCAGGGCTTCTCGCGGCGACGATACAGGTAGGCCTCAGTGGCGGCGACCCAGCACGTGGCGGCGGCAGTGGCGGCGACCCAGCACGTGGCGGCGGCAGTGGCGGCGAACCAGCACGTGTAGACGTGGCTCTCAACGGGCGGTCGTGGGCAACACGTAGCGGCAGGCGGGAAAACGGTCTTGCACGGGACCTCACGGGGTTGTCAGCTCTGTCAGCGTGATGACTAGTATCGACAGTCGAGTGCTCGCAGCGCCACATGTGACAACCGAAAATTCGTTTGTCATATTTTGTTATTAACTTTGTGTATATTCTGTTGTTGTATATTTACACTATTTTTATACATTTTATAGGTTTGTTGTTAATAAAACGAATTGGTAGAGCGGTCGTGGGCAACACGTAGCGGCAGGCGGGAAAACGGTCTTGCACGGGACCTCACGGGGTTGTCAGCTCTGTCAGCGTGATGACTAGTATCGACAGTCGAGTGCTCGCAGCGCCACATGTGACAACCGAAAATTCGTTTGTCATATTTTGTTATTAACTTTGTGTATATTCTGTTGTTGTATATTTACACTATTTTTATACATTTTATAGGTTTGTTGTTAATAAAACGAATTGGTAGAGCGTCGGTCTCAAAACGCAGAGATCGTGGGTTCAATCCCCGATCTGCGCAACGAATTTTCGGTTGTCGGTTGTCACATCTGGTGAACCTCTCGGCTCTCCACAAGTATTAGTCTCTTTATATTGTCGTTTTAACTATACAGGTATTTTGTAAGAGACAAGAAATAATTGACAAGTTTGTCTTGTCAATGTTCACATGTATAGAACTATCAAATATTTCCAAGTTGACCTGTTGAGAGACATTTTGGATTCATCTGGTGAAAGATAACCGTGAGGCCGTGTTGTCTGACGGCTGGTGGCCAATAACTCAGGGCTGTACTGTTCGAATTCACGACAGTGTCAGTTTTCTTGATACGTGATCGTTCAAACTTCAGACAGTCGGACTTCTCGTTGGCTTACCGCTCCCTCTCGACTGAACAAGCGACGGGACTGCAGGGAACGAGGATAATCATTCTGTCTGGGTCTCTATGGAACGAGGTATGACTTTCTGTTACATCACCTCACACAACTGTCAGGATATGTCGGGTGTTGAACCCACAAATGTTAAAACGCCCACAAATGTGAAAACCCACAAATGTGAAAACAAATTTTGTAAATCACCCACAAATGTGAAAATATCATTACCCACAAATGTGAAAAAAAATCCACCCACAAATGTGAAAAAAAAATTTAACCACAAATGTGAAAACGGTTTTTGTCATTTGCCCACAAATGTGAAAATCAAACACAGCATTATTGTCCTATACAGTACCTCCATAATACTACACGGGTAACTCCTAACACCTACTTAAATTAGGCTCCACCATAGAGAAACCTCTCATATGGGGAAGAATAAAGAATGACCCCTCCCTTGCTGCCACCAGGGGCAGCACCGTAGCCACTTCCTCCATTCCCAATTCTCCTATTGAAGGAAGCAGACCTACTTATGCCTACTCTATATTTCTGTTTAATTTTATTGCTTGGATCGTTCCACCTCTGTGGAAACTCGGCAGGAAAGGACTCTTAGTCGTTAGGGGTGTCCTTTTTAACTTGTTGACGGTAGTCCACGCCCAGGTTTTCCTGTTTGAGTGAGCTGAGCTGACCATGCCCACGCGTGTGTTTTGCCGGTGCCACGTGTTCTTACCAGCGTGGGAGGTCCACGACTTCTGTTGGCGGTGTGTGGATTCGTTCTGCATCGACGATTTTCCTTGCGAAAAGTGCGAATCTCGTTCACCAGAAGACTGGTCAACCGTGTATGGGGCGTTGAGGGATTTACTTCACCTCCGTTCACGTCCCTCCCCACCTGATGTTGACTGCTCTTGGTCCGCCCGGGTGCATTGTCTCGCCGCCATCCGTCGCTTCGACACTGAGTCGGCTCGGCTTAATTTAGCTTTACAATCCCCAGTGAGTGTAGACGCCCTGTCCCTCTTAGACTCACAGGAATTTTGTCATAATTTTGATTGTAATGTCATGTTTGTCCCTCCCTCTCCCCCACCTGTGTGTGCGGCTCTGGCCCCGTCAGGTGTGGTGGGTGATGTGGTGGGCCGCTCTCTGCTTTCGGCATTGCGCCCTCAGCTTTTGAGTGTTCGGAGTCTGTTAGATTTTCCAGCTAGCCTGGTTAATCGTTTTCTCTCCATTCACTCCAAGCGTCGTGTTTCCGAGTCCATGCCTTGCGTGGGCGCTCGGAGCCCGGGTCCCAGGAACACTCCGTCCGTTTCCGTGCTCTCATCTGTCACGCTCATTTCAGATGACGGTGCTCGGCTCCCGGGTCCCGGTCGGGACCCGGGTCCCGGTGGGATTACGGCTCCGGGTTCCGAGTCACTGTCAGCTATACAGCTACACGTTGGCGCTCGGGTCCCGGGTTTTGATGGGAACCCGGGTTCCGATAGGAACACGACTCTCGTTAAGGTATCAGATGCTGATAGACCATGCTTGCGTCTTCCTCGGCATTCCGCTACCAGCTCAGGCATGTACCTCGATACCACGGCGTTGCTTCTATGCCCACCTCGGGCATTAGTAACTGACGCTAGTGGTTTGGTCAAGTTAGAAACAGGGCTAGTTCGGCTCCCGGCCCCTGTCGGGGCCCGGGACCCGGGTTCCCATCGGATCCCAGGATCCGACCAGCCTCCGTTTTCTATTCGGACTAATGGCTTCAATGCTAGCAGTGAGTGCTCGCCTCATCTTCCACCGCATCTGACTGCCTCAGGGTGCGATGTTTCGGTGAAAGTGGGGATTGGGGGGAGGAGGTTATGATGATATGTCTAATTCTCACTCTCTCTTCCAGTCGATATCCCAGCGCAGCAGGCCTTCCCCATCGCCGATCCAGCGGATAGCCTCGCCACCAGACAGCTCCCTCGGGATGCCCTCTACGGACCCTGCCACAGCGGGTCGCTCTTTAGCGACGTCAGGGCCTTCGGGCCAGACTGCGGGTTGCTCTTTAGCGACGTCCGGGCCTTCGGGCCAACCTCTCACGACTATCTTCGCGGGCCGCTCTTCAGCGGAGTCCGGGCCTTCGGGCCACCCTTCGGCAGTGCGTGTGTCGGGCCGCTCTTCAGCGGAGTCCGTTATGTTACCTTCACCTGCCTCCTCCGCGCCTCAGGATTTTCGGCAGTTGGAACTAGACATCTCCTCTCGCATGTCGGCACAAATGCAAGCGATGTTCTCGCAGCTCTCGACTCAGGTGCAGCACAGCCTCCTCCAGTGTCATCCCCCGACTGCTCCTCCTCCTGGATTCTTGCCTCTCGCAGGCCGTGCGAGCGAGGCCACCTGTGGACTATCCACGCCTCTGCAGCGGACCCAGTCCCTACAGTCACCAGGCCTCTTACCCCCGGACCAGCTCTTAGCCACTCCGGCTCAGGTTATCGGCCCTACTCCAGGATCTTCCCGTGGAGTCACTCCGGCTCAGGTGCTCCAGGTGCTGCCCTCTTCCGGCTTCGTTCCCTCGGCTTCACGGAAGCGTCGCTGTCCCGACCCGGGGTCTGACTCGGAAGAAGAGGACGAAGAAGAGGATATGGACTCTGCGTCCATACATCCTTCCCTGGTAGACGAACGTGGCTCCTCTCAGGATCTCCAGTTCCGGGAGAAGTTGGTTCTCACGCGTGCGTGTCTCGGTTCCCAGTTTCCGCCAGAGCCTCCGACGGAAACCTCCTCGTCAGTGGAACCAGTTTCTTGTGGCCAGCCAGTACCACCATCAAGTTCACGCCAGCAACTGCCTCCCAGCTGCAGCGTACGCCAGGCGTTCGAGGTTCGTCGCCAAGCCTCCATCAAGGCCAAGGGAGACAAGATAAAGAAACCCAAGCTCTCCTCTTCATACTTGCCTTCCCACAAGGACTTCACGGAGAAGCCGTCGGAGCCTTCCAAGAAGACTCTTCAGTATATGTCGGCCCCCTCGAAGATCTCGGTGACCCCTGCCCAGGTAGCAGATGTTCAACAGTCGATTCGTTCAGCTGTTCTCATCGACTCCACCCAGGACTGGCTTTTAGCCACCGCGCGGGATCTGCTCGAGAACCTGGCCCAGCAAGCTTCTGCTGGACCCGTCCCCCAATCTGCCCTTCAGGATCAGATCTCCACCGCTATCGGATTTCTGTCCAGCGCGGGCTTGTCTATCCGGGACCGCCTACACCAGCTCTCTTATGGCGCGTTCACCATGGAGCAGTGGCGACGGGACGCCTTCCTCAAGTCCCTGACTTTCAAGCCGTCCCTGGATTTGAAATCCCAACTACGTTCCGCCCCCATGCTGCTGTCCTGCGCACAGGAGGCGCTCACGGACCAGGCCGCCAACTCCCTGTTCCACGGAGAGGACGGTGCTCTTTCAGCCGAGGAACGGCAAGTGTCGGACCGCGTCCAGTCGGCCAATGCCCAGCTGGTCTCCGAACTGCTTGCCAAGCAGAAGGCTTGGAAGCCACGGCCCCAGCCACAGACCGCTTCTTCTTCAAAGCCCAAGAAACAGAGGAAGAAGCAGCCCTTTTTAGGAGCCCCTGCCTCTACAACCAAGCGTGGTGGTCGCCACTCCGGGTCCAGCCGCCGCGGCAAGTCTAAGGGCGGAGCAGGGGCGTCCAGGCCCAGTCACGACAGTAAGTACCAGTGCCAGGGAACTTTCCGAGTACCACGCGTCACCAATGGCGACTCCCGCTCATTTTGGTCACGTAGAACCGCCAGTCGGCGGGCGCTTAAATCTCTTTTGGCCCATTTGGCAAGAGATGGGTGCCAGCCCTTGGATCTGGGGGGGGGGGGGGTACTCCACAAGGGATTCCAGATTCAGTTCATAACTCAACCTGCATTATCCCCCATCCCCAAGTCATTCACTCTGCCGTCGGCTCCGGCGAAGCGAGCAGCCTTGGATGTAGAGATAAAAAAATTGATCGCGAAAGGGGCAGAAGAACCTGCAGATCCGCGGACTCCGGGTTTCTACAGTATCGTGTTCGTGGTTCCAAAGAGTTCCGGCGGTTGTCGCCCAGTTATAGACTTGTCGCCTCTGAATCCGTTCGTGCAGACTCCAAAGTTCGTTATGGAGACGCCCGAGTTCATTCGGTTAGCGCTTCCAGAGAATGCATGGGCGATCTCGCTGGATCTGAAGGATGCCTTCTTCCACATTCCGATACACTCAGCCTCGCGAAAGTATCTGAGGTTCGCTTTCCGGGGTCGTGTGTGGCAGTTCTGTGCTCTACCATTCGGCCTGTCACCTTCTCCTTGGATATTCACCATGGTGGTGAGGGAGGTCCAGAGCCTGGCCCACCAGCGGGGATTGTTCCTTCATCAATACCTCGACGACTGGCTCCTACGCAGTCAGTCTCGGGACACGTTGTTGGAGCACCGCGATTGGTTGATCAATACGTGTCAGACAATGGGCCTAGTGATCAATTTCGAGAAATCAGAGCTCGTTCCATCTCGAGATTTCGTGTTCCTGGGCTACAGGTTTGTGACCACGTCAGGCATGGTCTTCCCACCTCAGGACAGAATTTCCAAATTGCGCCCTATTCTAGCCTCCTTCCTGGCTCATCCGTGTCAGTCGGCAGCCACCTGGCAGTCTCTGCTAGGCCTGTTGGTGGCAACGGAGAAGCTGGTACCTTTGGGTCGCTTACATATGCGAGAACTGCAGCATTGCCTGAGTTTGGGTTGGTGTCAAGCTACAGACCCCGACTCAACGATGGTAATGTTGTCTCCAGCGGCTCGCGAGTGCGTGCAGTGGTGGATTCAAATCAGAAACCTGTCACAAGGTTCTCCCTTCCGTCTGCCGCTGCCATCCAAGCATCTGTTTACGGATGCCAGCACGGAGGGCTGGGGCGCCCACTTGGACTTGCAAGAGATTTCGGGCTTGTGGAGCGACCATTATTTGTCTTGGCACATCAATGCTCTCGAGTTGGAAGCTGTATCTAGGGCCCTGGCCAATTGGGTATCCGAGTTAGCAGGACACTCAGTTTTGGTTGCCACGGACAACTCAACGGTCGTGGCCTACATCAACAAGCAAGGAGGCACTCGTTCCTTGACACTCAGTCGTCAGGTGTCGGCCTTGCTACGGTGATGCAACGCCCAATCGATTATGCTCTGTGCCCGTCACATTCCCGGCCATCTCAATGTCTTGGCGGACATGCTGTCTCGGCGGGGTCAGGTACAGCCTACCGAATGGACCTTGTCTCCAGCGGTTTTTCGACAGTTATGTACCCTTTGGGATCGACCTCATGTGGACCTGTTTGCCACTCATTGGAACAACAGGCTCCCCACCTTTGTGTCGCCAATCTCAGACCCCCTGGCTTGGGGTGTGGATGCTCTGTCTATGGACTGGGAGGGCCTGTATGCATATGCTTACCCCCCAGCCATTCTGATTCCGCAAGTGATTGCCAAGGTTCGAGCACAACAATGTCAGATCCTGCTTATTGCGCCTCTACAACCCGAGAAGTCGTGGTTCCCAGAGCTTCTAGATCTCCTTGTCGATGTTCCGAGGCCGTTGCCTCTGCGAGGAGATCTACTGAGGCAGCCACGGTCTCCGGTGTTTCACCAGAACACACGCCAGCTGGCCCTTCACGCGTGGATGTTGTCCAGCGATCCTTCCGCGCAAAGGGATTTTCTGAGGAAGTGTCCTCTCGGCTCGCACGACCAAATAGAAGGTCTTCTTTGGCGGTCTACGAGTCGAAATGGGTCGTCTTCAGTGCTTGGTGTGAGCGCAGGCAGACTGATCCTTTCACGGCCAATGCCCCTTTAATAGCTGAATTTCTGATGTTAAAATTCTCTGAAGGTCGGGTGCCGTCTACCCTTGCAGGCAACAGAACGGCTATTGCTAAGACGCTTTTGCCGTGACAAGGTGTGGACTACGGGACCGATCATGCCTTGACTTTATTGCTCAAGAACTTCGAGGTAGATCGTCCCGTGGCGCGAAACCCCACTCCTGAGTGGGACTTGTCGTTGGTCTTGAACCGTCTGGCATCAGCCCCGTTCGAGCCCCTGGCTTCGGCGCCCCTCAAGTTAGTCACTTGGAAAATGGTTTTTCTCCTTGCCCTAGCCTCTGGCAGGCGTCGAGGTGAGATCCATGCTTTGGATGCGTCAAAGGGCCTCTATGATTCGCCTCTTCCTATTCCAGTTTACCAAAATTTTCCCTTCGATTCTCACGGAAGACGTTATTCTGGAAGAGGAAGACCTCTGCCGCTCTACCAGCTCGGAGGCTGGTTTACGGTAGATCTTCTGAGTTTTGCAATATGGCGGGGGGCTGAATTGCAAATGGCGGCCGAAATGGTGCTCCCTCAGTTATCGTCGAAATATCGGAATGTACCAGACATCAGTTGTACCCTGTTATCACAGAATGTTTATTTTATGCGCGGAGTCAATACCGTTTGGAAATTTGTAGTGTTTGATGAATATTTACGCCATATCACATCATTTTCTAATTTTAATTCCCTGCTGAAAATGGCAGGACACATTCGATTCAAAACCATCTTCCGTCTTCTTGGTAGGCATCTACCTCTTCCAGAATATTACCAATCGAACAGGCCCTAAGATTAGCTGGAAGGAGAACTATGCTCAGGTCAGACTGGGCGTTCTCCCGTCTTTTCTCTCGAAAACCCAGCTCTCTACGGCCCCTCCATTGGCGATTGTGATCCCTGCTCTCGATGCCTCTCTTGGCACGGACTTGGAGAGTGACGCGAAGCTCTGTCCCGTACGTGCGTTGCGCTTTTATCTTGACAAGACCAAGGGTTTTCGACAAGGCAAAAAGCTTCTTTTCGTCTCTTATCTGAAAAGCTTCAAGAACGATATTCGCTCCCCGACTATCTCTTCTTGGATTAAGAAATGCATTCGACTCTGTTACGATCTCGGCGATCAGCCGACTGATTGTTCTTTTCGGGTACGGGCGCATGACGTACGGGCCATGGCTGCGTCATTGGCTTATATTGGTAATACACCACTATCTCAGGTTATGAGTGCATGTTCTTGGTCTTGCCATAACACGTTTACTTCTCATTATCTCAGAGACATAGCCTGGACGTCTGAGGACGGGTTGCACCTGGGTTCGATCTTCGCCAGCCAGCACGTCATCCTCGGTCGCACATCAAGCTAATTGAGGATTTTGGTTTCCTTTTTGCTCCACTGTGAGGTTTTGTTTTTCCGTTATGCTGTCAAAAACTGAAAAACTATATAAAAAAAACCAACGAAAACCACACAAAAACATCAAGGATTGTTCGGACTATATGTCGCTTCAGTTGATCCTGATGGATTCCTTAGTTCTGTGGATATTAGTGCAAAGGATTATGAACTTTATATACTCAGTTGGTTATATTGTTCAGGGAAGATTCCCACATTCTCCTAATTTAAGTACCATTGTTACCTTGGACTTGGATTGATTTGACTCTTACACGCACGGCGTGAGTGAGTGGATACCATGGAATGGAAATTCAAGTCTGGTGGAAGTGAAGAGGATTCAGAACTGAAGCTTTCTTCACAAGGTATGTTGCACTAATATTTATATATTTTTATATATATATATATATATAATGAAAGAATGATACTATCCGGGTAGAATTCTAGGGACGGGTTCAAATCCCACCTCCAATGTCTATTCTGAATTTTACCCGTGTAGTATTATGGAGGTAATGTATAGGACAATAATTCGTCGTTTTAAAGGTTAAAACTAGTATTATTTACTATACTTACCTCCATAATACTACCAAAGTGCCAACCCAACCTACCCCGTTTCCTTTGTACTCGTCCCTGAGACAAGGAATTGGGAATGGAGGAAGTGGCTACGGTGCTGCCCCTGGTGGCAGCAAGGGAGGGGTCATTCTTTATGACCTAATTTAAGTAGGCTGTTAGGAGTTACCCGTGTAGTATTATGGAGGTAAGTATAGTAAATAATACTAGTTCTAACCTTTAAAACGACGAATTAGGTTCCACATGAGGAATGTCTTTTATTGTTATGTCTTTTTACGGAACCTTGTTCTGATAACCCATTGCATGGCATTGCGTCCTTCATCCGTCGTCGTCCATCATACGTCTTACATTTTTATTTTTATCTCGAATTTACGGTCGAATCTTTTCGAAACTTGCGCTAAAATGCCTAAGAATACAGGGAAGCACTTTTCTGAAAGATTTTTTGGGCTATCGGACCTTTGGTCCGATAACCTATTGGCATCGCGTTGCGTCCGTCGTCCATCCATCCGTCGTCCGTCCTCCGTAAACAATTTTATCTTTAAATTTTTGTAACGAATGTGACTTCGTTAAGTAGCAACCAGGTTAGTACCGTCATAGCATGGTTAGTAGACAAACATCACATCACATATCACACATCATATAATGAATAATAATAGTAATGTTGCCGTTACGTGAGGCCCGAGAACCATGAGAGGGGTCCCCGGAACCACAACGCTTGGGCGTATTGTTCGTCCGGCCTTGTTGATCCTTGGGCATCCTGAGCCCATTTCCTTGAAAAATAATTCTACTTCCGGTTTGGTGTCATTTGACACCACAGGTTTAATCTGATACCAAACCACACCTAGTATATTGCCAATTAGCCCTACGGGTTCGAAAATAATGTCCTTTTTGCTCTACGATCAATATTTACTGAGATATGGAGGTTTTTATGGAAAAGTGGGTGATAATAGGGGAAAGTGTAAATTTTTGGCCTTCAAACACACCAAAACGGCCTAATAACTGATCCTTGGGCATCCTGAGCCCATTTCCTTGAAAAATATTTCTACTTCCGGTTTGGTGTAATTTGACATCACAGGTGTAATCTGATACCAAACCACGCCTAGTATATTGCCAATTAGCCCTATGGGTTCGAAAATAATGTCCTTTCTGCTCTACGATCAATCTTTACTGAGATATGAAGGTTTTTATGGAAAAGTGGGTGATAATAGGGGAAAGTGTAAATTTTTGGCCTTCAAACACACCAAAACGGCCTAATAACTGATCCTTGGGCATCCTGAGCCCATTTCCTTGAAAAATATTTCTACTTCCGGTTTTGTGTAATTTGACATCACAGGTGTAATTTGATACCAAACCACGCCTAGTATATTGCCAATTAGCCCTATGGGTTCGAAAATAATGTCATTTTTGCTCTACGATCAATATTTACTGAGATATGAAGGTTTTTATGGAAAAATGATGATAATAGGGTAAAGTATTAATTGTGTAATAGGTTTTCAGAACAAAGGTCGGTAACCTAAAAACATTCCTCATGTTGAAGCTAATGTTGTGTCAGATTTTCACATTTGTGGGCAATTGACAAAAATCGTTTTCACATTTGTGGTTGATTTTTTTTTTCACATTTGTGGGTGAAGTTTTTTTCACATTTGTGGGTGAAGATTTTCACATTTGTGGGTAGTTGACAAAAAACGTTTTCACATTTGTGGTTGATTTTTTTACATTTGTGGGTGATTTACAAAATTTGTTTTCACATTTGTGGGTTTTCACATTTGTGGGCGTTTTAACATTTGTGGGTTCAACAGTCGGGTCTGATGGTAACGTGCGAGTAAAAGTAATTTATCATTTGTGAAGTGTTGCAGGTATCAATTCCCATCAATGTTCTGATATATCATTCGGACGCCAATTTGTACCAGGAAGACTTCACACCCTGGAGGCAAACTTCACACTGTGAGACAAGGTGCTGGAATTAATATTAGAAACTGATTTTTGAGTCATATTTGGGAAAACATTATTTGCACTCTTGGTGTAGGAATGATGTGTATGTTTAGACCGAAGATTTCACATCATGTTCACCGAAGTTAAAGAGTAAGCTGAAAAGAGTTTTCAGATGAAAATTCCACAACACAATCAAAATTCCCAGATACGTATTAGATGTCAAAACATAATAAATATGTGTGCCGTTTTTATGCCCGAGGCCATCAATCAGTGGTCACCAGAGACCGCGCATCTTACAATGTACGACAGATAACTTTGTGACATCGGATGTCACGTACTCTTCCAATGCACCCCAAAGACCAGAGATGAAGGACTTTGTGGTCCCTGTATTCGATTCGATAACCAGAGCTCATGAACAGTGGCCCAGTCACAACTGATTTACAACTCCCTCGAAAACTCTTTTGTGCTGACTGGTGAATGCCAATTGCGCATGCACTGACGACGGCAATCTGGCCAGTGTGAGATGGTCACCATGGTGTTTATTTCGTATTTCGATTCATCGAGCACAACGTTTTGTTATCAATGTTTGCGTACTGCTTAGTAGGCTTCCATACTGCGGCCACTTCCGACATTGGAAATGTGGACATACGCACAATGATACAACATGGATTCTTTGTTTATTGGCGAGATGAACACATCAATGTGCCGCCAAATGGTTCATCAGATAGAGAATAATTCGACACAAACTGACTCAGCGTGGTCAAGGTCGAATGACCAGCCATAAATATGTGAAAACAAGCAAGTTTTCTGTTGTTTGATGTGACTTTGTATATTCGCTGCATTACTCAATATTTGATTCTACAAACTTGTCTTAAACTGGACGGAATAACCAGGTCATGCACTTCAAAGAATCCACACTTATTGTGTGTGATATTATCTCAAACAAATATTGATAATGGGACACTTTCAAAGCATGTTAAAATTTACACCGTTAATACATACACCATACATTTGGTATGAGTATTTGGAATCAATGACCTATCAGACACAAAAGAAAATTTGCAATCTGTTGATTGAGCAAATCAAATGTAAAAACTTATTTCTTCTGATTCAGACGCTCAATGCCTGGTGGTAACATCTGCCCCTGATGACGCGTGTCTTTGGATAAACTATTTGGTCGGGCTTTGTTTCTATTGCAAAAAATATTGTATTTTACGTTTGTTGTTGGCATCATCAAAATTTGGTTGTAATGGTGGTAATAGATTGATAGTAACACGCAGCTTCTTCCCTGTGTCAAGTCATCCCGACCTGGGAACAGACTCCTGGTGCTCATTTTACTCCGCCATACAAAAAATATGAATGTAATCGAAAATTGGTCTTGTTGATCCAGGAATCTACTGTGTGGGGACAGAGGCTAATACCCTCGCCATGACCTCTGGATATGGACAGCAGTCCGCTAAATAGTAGCAGCCTATCCACCAACTTACCATACTATACCGCACCTATGAATGTCTAAACAGTTGTTAAGAGGTGTGAACGCTATCCAGGGATAAGTCAGTAATTGAGGACTATTTTGTTGGCAGAAAAGTTTTAGTTGGATTTCTTTCCAAACAATTGATCGATCTTCAAGATACCTGTTTTTGCAGGAGGCAGGATTGACATAACATGGTTGAATGTATTAGCTCGCCTTTGATACTAAATTCTAAGTAGATGCAATTTTTGCTAAATTTTGAACAAACGTTAGAGCTATATTCTTGAGCAAACAAGACCAGATTCATTTGGGGACCGACGTCTCGGTGTATTCGGTCGATTGTTTGTTGAAGCCGCAGCAACAATTTGAGGTACAAAAGAGTCTTCAAATAATAAAGACACAAAGACGAAGGTGAACATTTCAACAAAATGTTATGAAAACATGGTCATGGGGGGGGGGGGGGGTTTACTACTTTGCAATTGAATCTTATGCAACTTCCCACACAGGATGACAAATGTTTTAAATTGAGCAAAAACACAAACATTCGTTAACTCGGAATAGAACTGTTTGGAAGTCCTGGACCGAAGGTGAAAATTTTTGATGATACTATAATAATAACTATGTTATTATATATCAAGTTTTAATCTTCATGATTTACATATATCATTACAAATCGTCACAAAATCTGATATGATTGAGACAGAGAACTCTGGTACAAGTCATCGAAACCTTTCAATTTTGACAGAATTAGAGCCCAGGGGTTACGATGTACTGACAGTTGGAACACACCAGTGATTTTTCAGCACGAGAGGACCTGATATATTTAAAATCAGTGTCCACAGAGAGGTCGTCAGGTGCAGATACAACAATCGACCAGGGACATTCCTCCACTGACCTACACGTTTAACTAGAATACACCATAGGCATTGTAATGCTATGAGCGATGTATGATACTTGCTAGGCACTGCCCCACCCGCCTTAGCAAGCAGCGTACAATAAACATAATCATAATACCAGTACATATATATATAGACCGAATAACATGAGGTCCTCACGGCGGGGTTATATATACATGCTGATTCTTGCAGCAAGCCATGACATAGAGAGGTATGGATTTGTACCGGTGTCTAGCGTCGGGTTCTATTGCATGGGTCAACAGCTATCATACCAGAGCTGTATTGTTGTAAATGAATCAATAATTTATTAACTATATAATGATGAACAGGCTATTATACATACCGTATTTCAATATATAGCTGGTAATATACTATGTCTAGAACAATGTTCTTGGGTTTTTAGGGTCATGCATTTTATCAACTTCAATGTATTGTTGAAGTTTTGGTTTTCACATAAAGTACAATTTAACAAATACCTAAGTTTGAAATCAACTAAATTTTGCCTGAATGGGAGGACAATCTTCATGCTATAATGTTTTTTGGTTTATTTTCTGTTGTTGAAGTATATGTATTTGTGATGGTATCCACACCACATTGTTACAACAGACAACGAGGTCAAAGGTCATGTGACACACATGTGACACACTGTCAATGAACTGTCAGCGTTTCAGAGTGATGAATATTCAAGGTCAAAAGTTGTCTGTGTCAGAATTTGAGCTGAAAAATGGAACAGGCCAATGTCCTTGTAAAATTGCTGGATGTTTTGCTGAGATTTGTTTTCACAAGTGTTGCTCAACTCAATAATAGCTACACTGGTTTCCATGTAGCTTACTCTAGGTATTGTTTCAGTTAGGTATTCTTAACACATTTCCTGGTATATTACGGATGACTTCCTTGTCTGGTGAAAGAGGTATACGACCTGCTCCCAGACCTGGTAACCATCGGATACCCCCTAACAACCACCCACCTGTCCATAGGAATACCCGATACCTGGATACTCTGCTCTCCCATCATCACCGAGAGCGACTTCTCCATTTATTCTTCTCAGGGATCAAAAGGTATCTGCTCCTGACCTATTTGAGGCCCTCTCTATGCAAAGTATGCCAACCGATCGGTGAGTTATCGGAAGTTTATCAGCTTCCATAGATAACAAAGGTTGTGATTCACAGAACCAAGACCTGAAGCATACGGTGGAGTATATACTCTGTATACAATGAATCAATCACCAGAAAAATGAATGACGTACTGTAAAACTACTAATTTTGGCGGACGATTTATTTGGCGGATTTGGCGGTAGGGGAAAAACCGCCAAATTAAATCGTCCGCCAAATTAATTGGATATATGTTGAGAAACATGAGTGGTTTTAAAACCGCCAAATTAAATCTCCACCAAATAACGTGGGGCTCACAACCGCCAAATTTAATAGCCGCCAAAATTAGTCTTTTTACAGTAATTTGTAGATTACTATTAGTAATTCAGGACGAGATATGTTTATCTATGCAATTTCCATGTCTTGACACCGGCATGCACCACTTTCTGAAAATAAATGCAAATGATACTTTAGTGGAATCAATTGTTCTTGTTTTTATTATAAATGCAGAGAACTCGCTACCCTTTCTATGGTGTTCTAAGAAATAGATTTTCTGAACTATTAATAAATTTAATTATGTAAATATAGTTCGTGGAATTGACTACTTTTCAACACACAAATACAATAGGCCTACAATACAAATTTACCAGTAGGTTTTTTTATTTTCATTTGAAAATTTCATTTTCAAATATTAATACATTGTATTTGATTTTTATTATAGTATCGGTAAAATTTAGTACAGAACAATTACTTTTCATTAGCCCTACATTGTTCTATTATAACACATTAACCTAATAAAACACAAATGTTATGTATAAAAACAGTATCGATGCACAACACAAACATAACACCTGCTAAAAAAACAATTTCACAATTCTATACACAGGCTTTAACAATATTGTGTCGCTTGAGCCTTTACTGGACAATTATTGTTTAGAATTAGTCAAAGGCAATATTTACTTTCACCGTTGACCTGCCGAGATTGGGGTTATGATGGTCCCGCCTAACATATCTAATAAGATTGGATGGTTTCAAGCCTGAGGTCAGTTGAGGTATAAGTGATTACTTGATTTCAATGCTGTACAACCATAAGCTTATTATTATATAAGGTATGCATGTAACATCCTTGCCAAAACTTGTGTTGTGTTAATTTATATGTTATATAAGCATTCACTAACATATCAAGAACACTCATATAAGTCAAGTTCAATGGTATGAGCTCAGTTAGGCCGACAAATCTTTAGTAGTGGCTATAATTGAAGTATTCAGCTGTTTTGAAGGCCGATTGCTTGTGTTTTCGGTTGTGCATGAATGAAGTCAGGATTATTAACAGGGAATTTTTTGTTTGAAGCAAGACTAGATCGAGGCCCCCGCTATTTCTGCAAGGGAGTTGCTACACAGAGCAATTAAATGTTTGCTGAAACCTGTTAAAACCCACAGAGCGTTATTCAGGCCTAGCTGTTTTTCCGTACCGGTGGAGGTATTGCTGGACCATGGATGTCACAGACAGGCTTGTTTACTGTCCCCGCGTATGTCCGTCCGTCAGACTGGTTACCTCCCCAACCAGCACCAAGCCATGAGCTAATAGTTGACATCCAGCCACTGAAGGACAGAGCCAGGCAGGCGCTCTTGAACACAGCAAGTGCCATCACGAACAGCGGGTCGGATGGACGGCCGGCGGAGCGAAGCAGCCAGCCTCCTTGTTTTCAGATCTGTACGGACAACCCATCTTCAGTGAATGAAAAATCAACATTTGTATTTCCAATGGATTCATTCTTCAGATTATATCACCACACTCACGTACTCAGTTGGATTTCCCCAGTGGGGTTTCCCTGGACAGGGCTGGATTTTGCTGCACTTGAGGAATCACGTAAGTTTATCAGGTTCTGAAAGTCAAAGGGCTGGCTGTGTCCCTTAGTGAATGTCACATGTAATATTACACAACATCTACAATATTCAATGAATTCAAAGTGGCATTTCTTCCCATATACAAAGTGGAACGTGATCGTTGCTCGCTGTAGAAGTTCTTTATGGGTCAGTAACTCATTTTAATTGCTGACAAAAGTTTTAATATTGTTACATTTTGACAGTCGCTGTCCATGTTTAATATTTATGTCTCCATATATCAGCAGACTCTCTACAGGTTGTCCCGAAAGTTATTTCCCTTGTGGGTCATTAATCGCTAAAGTTGGAATCAAACATTTCCCTGACTTCCACTGCTGACAAAGATTACATAGAAAGCCTACAACACCCCCACCCCATCCAACCCCTCCACTCTACTCCCTACAAAATAAATGTTTACATAAAGTTTTCGCAAAATCTGTGAAGAATCAATGGAGTAAATGGTCCATTTAGACATAGTCCACGCATGTACTGCTCGAAGGCAACGTAAAATACAATTGATCATACAACGTTGGATCGCAAACACATACCATGCACTGAAGAGGAAATTAGCCCAAAGGCTAAGACAGGTTATCAGACAATTTTGGTTTCGCCATGACAGGTAACAGACCTTGAGATTTACCAATCAAGGTTATCAGTGTGAACATATGACCTTTAGATTTACCAATCAAGGTCATCTGTGTGTCACCATTACATACACATTTGAGGCATTTGATTTTCTATGTGTTCACAATACAAAGATATATCTGGCTGCAAGCATTTGGGTCGCTCAGGCCAATCGACACATTCCGAGTCAGATATTTGGCACTCAAGGTCATCTGAGGTCAAGTTCAAGGTCATCATTAGTTGTGCCATATATGTCTTCCTAGATGTTCATAATGCAAACACAAGCTCCATCTGCAAGCATTTCATCCATATGGGCAAATCTGGGCATTTTTCACCCCAAAATGGCTGTTTTGATCTTCGAGGTCATCGAAGGTCAAATTCAAGTTCACCACACAAATCGTCATATATGACTTTCCATTTGAAAATGCTAATATCTAGGCTCTATCTCCATGCAATCTATGAGAATAGTTCCGGCAACTCCCATTCTGGACGAGAAAGGGGGCGAGATATATTTTCAAAGGGTGAAAAAATATTTTGGCCTAGAAATGGCCCAAAATGGTTAGTAACGTCATTTGGGCCATTTTTTTTCGTCAACGCATCAAAAATTAAAAAAGGACGCCATACGCAAACTAGAGATTCAAGGGCAACCAAACTTATAAACATAACAGAGGTACATAAGGGGGATATTTTGAAAAAGAAATCTCAAATCTGATCAGACGGTTTTTTGAGACCATTTTTCGACGAAAACGGCGCCATTTTGAAAAAAAAATTAAAAAAAATAAAAAATTTCTCCTCGAATTATTTTAAAGTATCTTTTCCCAAATTTTCAGGAAGATTGGACCGTAAACTTCAAGATAAAAATGTGGACCCCTGTGTAGCTCGTACATGTTAAATTCCCTATCTAAAATCGCCACACAAGTCCCGGAAATAGCCACACAAATAAACTCTTGTGTGTACGGTTGGACGGACAGACGGGCAGACGAACGGACGGACGCAACGCCACGGCAATGGGTTATTGGACCATTGGTCCTGTAACCTAAAAACGTGTAGCCTCCAGACAAAATACAAGACATCGGAACAACTTCCTTACTACGCTCAAATCGGCAGGTGGCCACTTTCCCAAAAAGTCACCACAAACTTGAAGCCTGCAGTTAATGTTCACATCACGTTGGAGAGTCAGTTTCAGTGGTGACATTTTTGTTCAGCATGAAACATCTCACATAGTCTAAAACAATCGCAATGCACCAGATCCCCTCGGAAATGTACAAAATTGTAAAACACAATTTTCACATCGTTTACCGTCTCTGGCAGCAAGCCTAGCGTTGTTTGTAACTGTCAGTCAACACTCACATATACCGTCCAAACACTCCATTAGCCAACAACGCGGCCTTGACAATTGGCAGACAGGCGCTCTTAACGTGCTTAAAAGTTGTCATTTGACTCTCAAATGCCCCCTCACAGCCACATGATGTACGCGTAACAACATAAACAGCACATATCCCTCCATTTCAATTTTAGTGAAAGTATTGGAGCTTTACAATATCTACCATAATTTAACTTTTGTTTCACCATTCATACTCTTCTTACATGGATCGCTTCAACTCTCTCCATGTTGAAGTTTTATTGAAATCGGTATTTATTTCACCATTTTCTGTTTGATAGATGGGGAGGGAAGGTGCAAGAAAGTTTAAATAACTATTGACAGAACACAAGACAATATCATCCATACATACATATAGCCTGATGAATATCTGAAAGTAGGTGCTTCCATCAAAATCTCTGACACTGGTCCTATATTAATTACCCTCACATCGATGAAATCTAGCTCTCTATGTACATGCACTCAACAAACACAGGACGGTTATCAACTCTTGACACTCCCCGAACAATGTAATGTTTGCCGATATAATAACGACAAGTCTTTGATCAATTACTCATTACACCCTTGAACTCGAGTGCTTCTTACATAACAGATAATCGTAGCAATGCCTGAGGGATATCAGGAAGGACACGGCACTCATAATGTAGGGTACAGTGTAAGGGATGCTGGATAGTTATCATTGTTATGCAAGGTGAGATTGACTACTTCTGATGGAATTGAGCCTCACACAGTGTATTATACAATGTCGCAGTAGCCCTTCGATTGTTGACGACTGCGTCTAGCCGTGGGTGTATCGCGTTGGTGCCCTACACTTCAGGTGACTGGCTGTCTGGCAACATTGCATGCTTGTCATCCTCTTCCAGTATCATTGAGTATTCATTCATAAAATATTGAAAACAATACATGAGTGATTTAAATGTGAATCCCATCTTTCACCATTCATACCACAGCAACTGATATACAGCTGTTATACAGATGTTATACGGATGTGCACAGAACACCATAAAACATTTCCCAGCCAGCATCGGACCGACAACAGATTTGTTACCAAGACATCCGCATAAGAGCACTTTTAAAAGTCACAGCCACTTTTGGCATCTTATCCTGGACATGGGAGGCAGATCATGCCCCTCGAGAACAGAATGAAAGAAACTGCAGAGAACAAGAGAAAATGCGGTCATCGAGTGCTTGAAAATGATTTCATTCTACATGATTTTAGAAGAAAAGTGTGAATTCTGTCAGACCACTGAGTTCTACTGTGAAGCTGAACAATCACAGCGATTTTTGAACGTCTTGCAGTATTCTCGATGAATTGTTGTGAAGCTAGAAAGGCAACACAATACTAGAATACTTTGGCCTGAAGTGTTAGAGGATATAAATAAATGTCTGTTCTCGGGCAATGCATCTTTGATTGTATATACTTAACCTACTTTTCTATTCTTGAAAATTCGGGGAGCCTTGGATCATTATTGTCAGGTATTCCAAACTTCTTGCCACAGTGTGAAATTCAACCTGAAAGTAACTTATAAGCATTCTTCGGCAATCTTGTCAAAAATTCGTGACAATTTCACTAGCAGGGTGAACTAATTGACCTTTTATCATTTTTTTCTGCAAAATGTAACTTTTGTAGTTCACACAATAAAACATGCTGTCCACGGACAATAAACCTGGCAAAATGGACCTTGTTTTACCAGAAGTTTGACACATCTCCACACAAGATTCAATTTAATCACCATCAGTGTATCCAAACCCCTCCATATATAGGTCGTAATTTCTGTCAACACAGTCCTACTCGTGGCACATTATTTGTTGAGGAGCGCCATTCTTGATAACCTCCTTACAAGGGATAAGATCTATAGGGACACAAAGGACCGTTAGGTAGTACTATGTTGGCTTCAATGGTTGAGTAAATATTCCCTTGGGCACGGTCGGCAATATTCTCGGTCTGCTTTCTTCTTTTACCAGCCAGTTGGAGGTATTCCCTACATACAGGTTGATGAATGTGTCACAACATTCTTTCCTATTTATTGTTGACGATTGTGGCAACTTAGCAGCTCAAAAATGTGTGAAAAGATAACAGTTTGGTGGAACCTACAATCATTATGTTTTATTTACAACAACATAGCTCTGAACCTTATAGCTGAAGTGGTCATTTGAAAAATATTTGAGTTACACGAATCGATGGGCTGATAGCACTGTGCGTATCAGTATTTTATTTCCTCCAGATCATATCACTGCTCCCCACGTAACAGAAAGTCAACTGAGGCACAGTAGGAAACTCCCACGCTCTCCTGCATCGCGTCAGAACACTATCACAGCGATCATTTGTCGTCAAGTTTCAAATATACACTCTATAGTGGTGCCCTCTGATCAGTATCCATGAGACTAGAACTTCCATCATTCAATACAGTGGATGGGTGAGCAAGTTACAGCCCAGCAATGGAATACTGTACTGTGTTACTGAACTTATTGAAATCGGAAATTACTGCTTAAAACAATGTAAGAGAATTGCAGCACATTTCGTAATGTTCTTCCTAAAGATTAACATTTTTCGTTTTCTTTATTTCAATATTTCATGTCAAATTTTTATTTGCGCTTTAAATTTCTCACCGATAATACAATCATGATAAATATTCGCCTACCACACTCTTTTCCAGTTGATGAAAATAATTTTCATGTCAGAAAGTGTAAGTTTCTATAGCATATTTATTATCACAGGGCCACACCCCATCAAGCACGTGTGTTGACAGAATCAACATCCCAAACAAAACGAGCTATTACTCGGTTATACAGCCTCTATTATTTCACGGAAACCTGGGAATTATAGTTATCGTCGGGTGACAAAAGTTCGGGAGAGCCCTAAGTTCGGGAGTGAGGCTGATGCTTGGCTTTGGACGCCGTTTTGACGCCATCACCATCATTATTTGTTTACATGTTGTTGTTGACACCTGCCTCAAGTTCCATAAAAGAAAACAGTCAAAAACAAAATTGGAAATATTGCCTGAACAGCACACAATACCTAATAATCACACCAGCAGCGTCCGCTAGGAAATTTCCGTCGCCATCTTGATTATGATAATTAGTTGGGCATAAGCCACATCCATTATTTGGTATGGCACGCCATTATGTCCAATATTGCGAAAGTGATGAATATTGGAGTTGATCACCAAGTTTGAGAGGCTTAAATTGTTCACAATGTTTCGTTATGAACTTTATGTTTAATAGACATATCAGAACGATGGCTTGCCATATCACGAACTTAGGCACACTTTCACTCGCTAGGGGCACTGCATACATCGTCAGTAAACAAACTTGCTGCTATTCGAAATTTCGTGGAAGGTTTCCATAAAACACATCACTGTCAGCGTAAACAATTGTAGTTCTGATTTTTATTTTACCTTCATCAAATATTTCAGTCATATTCTTCAAATGCAGACTGAAACAGCTTAGTATCCCGAACTTTGGTCACACAATGCTACAAGGTGTAGATTAATTGAAGTTGGCCATTTCTTATGGTTGGTTAACTCTCTATTCTCAGCCCAGAAATCAAATTCAAGGATGGTTATTTTACATATTCG
This sequence comes from Terebella lapidaria, assembly GCA_949152475.1. Taxonomy (NCBI): domain Eukaryota; kingdom Metazoa; phylum Annelida; class Polychaeta; order Terebellida; family Terebellidae; genus Terebella; species Terebella lapidaria. The sequence goes on from OX424567.1 coordinate 28,136,068, forward strand.
ATGTCAATACATGATATCTTTTTCTGACTACGAGAATATGTGGATTGTATTTCCAATGATGATCAGTCGTGATCCTCTATGATCTAATGTCCTTGACATTACTTCGCCTCGAGAGGCCATCACCAGTGATATCACATGAAAATCATGGAGCAGTTTTCTGATTACATTATTTTGTTAGCATGAAGACAGAAATTCTCGAAGAATGAAACAGAACAAAACTGAGAGGACCGTGATATTGATATTGGTTGTAGGTTATGTTACACATCCAGGAATCAGCACTTTTATCCTTTTGAAATTATGTGTTCATGACATACATTGTACCGAGCATTCACTTATTGTATTGTTTTACCAAAGTATTTCCTTACAATGAATCATGTTCCACACTAATCCCATGTCAGTAAATATATTATTAATTATGTGGTCCTTGATGGTTTCCTGTTGCAAGACCGGCGAAAAGACTATTTTCCAAGTCATAATAAAACAAACCCACAATACAGACAACATCGGTGTCAAAGGTAATACTCGATACCATAACACCTTCTCAATATTCTGAGAGAGCGTCCCCACAATAAAACAGTGAAAAAATACTTGTGGTAACATAAGTTGCAAATTGATGACAATAAACGGTCACATAAATTATGGGCTATAATCACTTTTCCCATGAAAAAAAATGTAATAACTCTACGGTCAACGAAATGATGGCCTCTGTTCGTGGATCTAAGGCAAATGTAACTGCACTGACAGCAGGCAAATATTATTACCCTCGCCCCGTAGAGGGGCGAGGGTATTGCAATTGGGTCTGTCCGTTTGTATGTCTGTTTGTTTGTTTGTTTGTTTGTCTGTCTGTCTGTCCGCGCGCATATCTCAAAGGAGAATGGTCCGATCAACATGTTACCCTCGCCCCGTAGGGGGGCGAGGGTATTGCAATTGGGTCTGTCCGTTTGTATGTCTGTTTGTTTGTTTGTTTGTTTGTTTGTCTGTCTGTCTGTCCGCGCGCATATCTCAAAGGAGAATGGTCCGATCAACATGAAACTAATAGGGATGAAGCGGTATCTCAGTGGCTCGGTCCTCCTCGAATCTGGTCAAAATCGGACCAAAACTGTTGCCATGGAAACGGAAAATGTAAAAATCAATAATTGACCATAACTTCGGTTCTAATCAAGATAATTTTTTCTCACTAATTTTGTATTTTTCTATGGCCAATTCCTGATCATCTGATATATGGCTCGTGGTCGTACGACCAAAACTCTCCATTATCGCCCGATGTCGAAAAATTGGGGGTCACGGTTTTGAACTTTTTTGGCCAGCGACGTTTCAGTGCAAATGTCCGCGCTCATAACTCAGAGGCAAACGGTCTGATCGATTTGAAATTTATAGGGCAAGAGTGCTATGGTGGTGGCTCAGTTCTTTCAAAATTTTACCAAAATCGGATGGAAACGGTTGCCATGGCAACGGAAAAAAGAAAATCACATAATTGGCTCTAACTCCGGTTCTACTTGATATTAATTTTTCCAACTATTTTTGAATATTTCTTTGGCCAATTCCCGATCGTTTGGTGTACGACCGATGGTCGTACGACGAAAACTCTCTATTATCGCCCGATGTCGAAAAATTGGGGGTCACGATTTCGGTTATTTTTGGCCAGCGACGTTTCAGTGCAAATGTCTGCGCTCATAACTCGAAGGCAAACGGTCCGATCGATTTGAAATTTATAGGGCTGGAGTGCTATGGTAGTGGCTCAGAAAACGGTTGCCATGGCAACGGAAAAAAGAAAATCACATAATTGGCTATAACTCCGGTTCTAATCAATATTAAATCTTCAACCTATTTTTGTATTTTTCTTTGGCCAATTCCCAATCGTATGGCGTACAACCGATGGTCTTAAGACCAAAACTCTCAATTATCGCCTAATTTTAGTGACTAAATCTGAAGGACGAGGGTCTGCAATCTCTGATTGTCTCGTTCTGTATGTAATGTTTTCGGCGCCATGAGCGCAATTCTGTCTGTCATTACCTGTATAAAATAGATGACAGTTGCCTTCCTGATTACTCGAGTATCATTGTGTGTGTTGAGAGAAAATTGATCATTTTTTTGGACATCCATTAACTTTGAAATCGCCGGAAATAAAATAGCTCTTCAATATTCATAACAGTTTGTTATCTGCATTATATGTCGTCCGGCAAGAGGCAGTTACAAGTATGGCACACCATAAAATAGCATTCGATATTCTATTTCGTCCGTTGATATATCAATCTACTTTTACTTCAACATGAGACTGATAACAAAATAACGCTACGATTTCCTCTTGGTTGGCATCACTTGGTTAAAGCATCCACACCAGACTGACACATGCAGGATGAATTCCTCGTTGTCCTACGGAACGCTATCACATGAGATCCGCTAGCGTGAAATAAGAGTTAAATGTGCCAGCGACTCTCCTCGTTATAGAGACGTCTTCATGTGTCAGACCGATCCATCCATTGAATGACCTCTCAGTGACCTTGATCGGCACATTTCTGCTCAAGACGTCTTCAACTGTTCATGCTTGGGTAAAGTGTGGAAAAATTTACGGTGGGGAAAGATGCACAGAAAAACTTTTGAGACGGGATAATCTGAAAAGTGTCAGTTTAAAGAGACTATTCACAGTTTTATTTGAGTGGTTGATATCGGGGGCAGACACACAGCGACCAGATTATCCCCATCTAGGCTCTACATCGAGATTGTTGTCTGCAGAATATAGTGCTAGTTTACAAGTCTTTCTAATAACTGCTCTGAACAATGAGCAAAAAATTGAATTTCATAATTTTGTGAAAACCCGGCCCCTAAACACTTTGAAAGCTTCATGGAAGTGGCGCAAAACACCTGGCAATGTCACTGGTGTTTACTTTTCCTTCTCATATTTTCCGAGGCAAAGCAAAACAGGGAATAATGTCTTTTGGTTTGGTATCAAGTGCAGAAAAGGCTTGCTGGATGTTTTCCTTTTTTTAATCTTTCAACTGACAGATCTCAGAAGCCCACAATGAAATCATCAACGACGTTGATGTCATCGTGACAATAGATTTCCAGCATCTGTAACAAGTAATGAACATCTCGGACACCGTCTCATGCGGCCAAGGTGGCTTGATTGTGATCTGTCCGAGTACAGTGTGTGATCCCTGGCAGCAAATCCCTGGTAGCAAACACCAAATCCGATCCCTGGTAGCAAACACCAGAGATCAATCTTATCATAATGTCACATGTCGCTTTTCACTCATAACTCTATTCATGTCGCACTGGCTTTCCATAGCATTACACCCAAATTTAAGTTCTTGTCCTACACCCGCGTGGAGTATACCCCTAGTGACACCTGGTGACACACGACGGAACTAGTGTCATTTCAGTGAAAACTGCATAAAAGCTAGCTTCGAATCCTCAGGAATGTGCCCCAGTCCCATGATGACCACAAATTACTCATGTATCAGAACTGCTCTAACTGTATCGGCTTGAAAGAAGGGAATATGTGGCGTTTGGTGAGGGAGGTGATCTCAGGGGCAGTAATGTGACAATGAGACAGATCGGGCGTCCCTAGTCGGGACTTCGCAAAATGTGCAGTCCAACTTCAAAGTCGCCCAAAGTACAGGGAGTTTGGCCGGAGCCATCGTGGTCCAGAATTTGAAGCATAATGATTTTATGCTGGTAGCTGGAGCCACTCTCAACTGTGTCCCACTCTATATTCATTATAGAATGGCCAAGTAGTGTTCTAAGTCGTCTCCCAAAAGAAGTTTGACGTGGAACATCTTGCGTTTGTATTTGACATTGGTATATAGTTTTTGATCTGGTGGATACGAGCTCCCCAGCAGGGATTCCCGAAAACAGGACAATATATTCAAGTTCACTACATCTCCAGATCAGAAGCGGATATCGTGTAACTGGCAGAATGTGACCACTGAAATAGATGGTGGGATACAGCAGACACAAATCTTCAATGGGATGAAATACAGTAAATGGGAAAGCCAGATTATCCAAAGGGCAATTTTTTTAGGATGCCAAATTCCCATCTATCCTGATATAGTTTATAGTTTGCTGGCAATGGAAAAATACAAAATTGCCGTCTGAGAACCCCATTAAAACACCACAACAGTTAGATAGTGTCATAATTACGTATACGCTGCCGCGAATTGCATCTTAACGGTCGTGTAGGCTAGTTGTAGTCTACATCGTCCATTAGTTCCGGGATAATATAATACACCAGAAGATGATACTGTATAACAAAACAAATGCACGCAATGTCTGTATATACCGGAGACTTTTTTCACAAGAAGATGACTAATTTCTGATACAGAAATATTGAATATATCTTTCAAAGCATTGATTAGCTATGAATCTAATTATAAATTGTGTCATCATTTTTCATCTCTTCACTCGGTATTCAATGAACTCCATTCTAAAGCCAATCACATATTTTCCTCTGCTGAATTCATGCACCAGGGACTCTAAACTCTTATAGAGACCTTGTTTTGTTATTTTTCTTCCGCTTGATCTACCAAGCAATGTTTCATGACTGGGAAATTGTGGCACATCCTACTACAAGGAAGGCGTCCTGTTCAATCCAGTATAAAAACCTGCTTTACAAATTTACCTGTAGTACATGAATCGAAGCTTTAACACCAGGTAGATATCGCTAAGAATGAACACAGCAACCTTGATATTTGCAAACCCTCCTGATTAGCCCAGTGGGACGCCGCTGTTTTCAGTGGCTAAAATCACTATCCTTTTACGCCAAGACGCTTGGTGGGTTATCAGAAACTGAGGGATTATGGGTAATCGGCCTGGAGCGTGATATACCGAGGAAGTGTATCAATGAAAGATTAATGTTGACATGGGCATCTAGCTATAAAAGACAGACTTTTAGTTTTTTTTCATGTAGGGGTTCTTCTGCAAATATTATTAAAAGAGGAAGGAGTGTCTACACGAATAAATTCTATCTATCTATCTATCTACTTGTGAACGAATTTATACTCACTGCTAAAAATGAGCGCTCGAAAATGTTTGTTTTTAAAACACCCTGAAGACACCTGACATTCTTACATAACGATGACATGACATAACTAATTCATGTATGAACCAGCTTGAAGAGACCACTATAGGTACAGTTCACACCCGGAGATGGGGTTCACAGGCAATTTTTGTTGTTGTACAAATATATTGTCATTAATAAATACATTCCAGTACATGCATCACCGCATCTCTACATTGATATATTTTGGGCACGGCGACATTGATCATTACAATTGTGATTTGGTGTGTTGTGTGGAGAACAGAGCCATGGTTTGACAATAATCGTGTCCATACTTTACTGAGTTTGCACCAAAGCAACCCAAAACTAACGTTTACCTCACTATCGTCAGCTAAGGTGTATATTAAATACACTTAAATACGAAGTGCTCGTAAAATATGATTGGCCAATAAACTTTTCATTTTTCTTATTAGTAGTGAACCAACCCTTTACAGAAACATAAATGGCGTAGTATGACAGTACCCAACTCCAGAAGGTCTTTGATTTTTTAAATCATCAGAGTCATCAACCCCCAAGTTTGTGAGTCTTCTGTCATAGAGTCGTAAAATTCCCGAGAGCAGCAAGTTGATTTGGAGAAGTGGCCCATATCTGTACAAGTTACGTCAAAGATTCCTGGCGTATGCCCTTGTTTAATCCATCACTGGCTGGACAGGCAACACATGGCTTCCTTCCGCAGCCGTGGTCAAATGGCCTACTTCCCTCATGTCACCGACTGTTACATACACATGTGCATACAAGTGCACCCCCACACAGTGACCACACATTGGCTTCATCAATCTGCACACACAGGAAGCTTCTGAGACACTTTCTTGAGTCCAAGGCTGGGTACTCTCTTGTAGGTAGAAAAATTACATTTTTTAGTTCTTGAATTGCCGAGGTTTAATTATAATGTAACAACTTACGGTGCAAATTGGCACATTTGGTGTAGTATTTTAGAGACCGTGACGGCCCGGCCCCTCCTCTGCACTTCAGTACATATGCACTATCCGCACTCTCCATGACAACGGCGATGACCAAACGATTGTGAAGGACATAGATCTGTGATTATTGGACTGATCTAAAGCGGAATACTGTGGGGATAACTTGGGCTCTTAATCGCTTGTATCTGACGACAGACGGATGGTCGAATAGACGGAAGAGCGGACCAAAGACATACACAACACCTGGCTACAGACTGTTTTATCAGAACCTATGAACAACGCCCAGGTATATCTATTGTAATAGGGTTCATAGGATTCCTTGTTAGCTTGGAATGAAGGAACGAAATAGACTTGCAGAGGAATATGTAATGGGCTGATTCAGATCGACATGGAAGGAATGCATGCTCTGATAACTCAGTATATGGTCAATGACATAATGTATTGGATCACCACATAATACTCCACATACCCCGAGGATCGGTCGTCTTTGATCCTTAATTGTTAGGACGTTTAAAATACAGTTACCAAAAGTGCAAGACAGATGTCAGTGGGCAGTGAGTCTACAATAAGACCACACAGTGGATTAAATGTTATACAACGGGATTAAATGGAATGTCATAACTCGCGTCTGAAGTTGTGCTGTTCATTTGATTGACCTACATTGGGTAAGTGGACAAGTGAATCCTTCCTCCTTTCGCCTAGCCGTCATCACCCCAATACACCCCCTCCCCATACACCCTGGAACCCTTGCCTGGTCCTGGTGCAGTGTCATGTGCTGTCTTACACGAACACTAAGTGATTGGGTACATATTGACCTGAGTCCCAGTTTCCATGGATATCTTGTGGAACACTTGATCTGAAGCAGTGACAGATATGTACCGGACTACACAAAGTTTCGTTGTGTTCAAATGTTGAACTCAATATGCTCAATATGCTTAATATTGCTGTTAGCACGTTCTTAGTAACACTTGCAAGGGAAGGGTGTAAATGTTCCTTATGTAACCATGACGACGTAATTCTGCATGCTGGCGATGGGGCTGGGATCATTTACTATCCCCTCGAGGGGGCCGTGAGGGGAAGAGGAAGTCGACACTGGGAGTTGTCAGAGATTACACATCACGGCTACTGCAGTGAATGACGCTAAAACAGGATACCACCTCCCAGCTATACTCCGATAGATTGGCGCCGTTTGCGTGGACGTATGGAGGTAGCTTCCAGCCAGATGCATTATAATTGGCTCCATAGAATAGACCAAGACATAGAATTGCAAGCACCATTGAACCCAGTTTACACAAATATAAATGTACCTAATCAGATTGCAAACAGAACATATTTTAAAGCATGAATAATCATAACACAAACTTGGCAGCAATAATAAAATAATGAAACATTGAAATTAAGTTCATAAAAGCATTGAACAGGCTACATGATTATAATGGGGACCATCTGACAAATATTGTATAATTTGCATTTGGTGATAATACCAAGAGAAACATTGAGTGCCAACAAGTCGTTGTTGACGGGAGATCGGCTACTGGCTCCAGGGGGAGCCATCAATCCTGCCACAGAACAGACTCGTGAAATTATCCGCCACTACGGAATCTCAGGGATTATAGGGAACATGTATATTCTGAAGAAAAATATAGGAGAGCTCTTCGAATGATATAGTTTTATGGCAGAGGTTTAGTGTCACATGACAATTCTTTGGTTGCTGATATTAATTCATCCACCTAAACATTCTAACGTTCACTGAATACTCATGAATACTGAATTTGTTCCTTCATAAAGACGTTCAAACAGTGTCTAGAATGAGACACTGCCGCCTCGTCCTTTCTGTGCGACCTGCTTATTGCTAGGGAAAGAAAATGTCACCGGGAATTGGATCTGCGTTTTCGTGTCTTCCCAGTGAATGGCGATCATGTTGCAAGTTGTTGGTTAATTCAGTGGCAAGATAAAAGACGAAAGCTTGTCTCCACACATAAGGGAACACTTGTAGTGAGAGGCTGGTTAGATGAGAAGATCTTACTTCATCATGGTATTTATTCTGCAGTGCTTTTGACGATGACATGTTTCTAAAAACACGGTCACAATGACACTGAATTCATAGAAGTGTTGACATCTTTCGCTCTGCAGACAACATGCAAAAACGTCATCTCTCATTACAAGCATGAATTATTTACTTACACACGGACAAATGAAAGTCCATTATCTCTTAATGCCTGGGTCACTTGGGCCTGAATCGTGTTTACAACAGAGACATTATTCTTTATTTCACACATGTAAAATAATTGATTTAATCATGGACTTCTGTCTGCACTTTTTTATCATTTTTTCCCCAGTGATTGTGATTTCCTGGGATTGCCATGATTGCCCTTGTACCTAGCTCGTTCCCATGGTGATAAAAACTATAGTACAAACAAGCTAAGTGTGATGAGAATAGGCAGGTTAGCTGCTGACAGATGCATGTCCTTAATGATGATTATGGGCAGTAGATAAACCTACAAATACATCATTATCTACAACATAAAACATCGAGCAATCGGTCCAGGCAGCTTCTATGTCTGAAATTAGGAGAACATGCATCGGAATGGTCAGAATTGTGGGCGAGGAAGAAGGGAATTTGTTGATGGATATAGAAATAAAGGATAGTTTTCCCGGTCAGCAACAGTTCCAGGTGTTGAGGCATGACTTTGGACGGGGTCAATCGCAAGTGAGGCAGAACACCAAAAATATTCACAAACAAAGCATGACTCAATGCTAAATTTAATACAAGCTAACAGAAATGGTAATAGCCATGGGGAAAAGTTACTGTAACTGGAGAAATATAAATATTGACATGACGAATGACGAACAACAGGCCCGGTATATCGTGAGAGCCGGAAGTGAAATGTGATACCGAGGGAGCACGTCGGGAGCTCTGCTGTATATCCCCGGGAAATCCGCACCATGGGATAAACTGATAGAATACATATCAATATATAAGTACAGGTCTGGCGGATTCCAGCAAAAAATAAACAATGGGAAATCTTGCCATTTTTTTGGTCTTAAACCAGATTGACCCCTTTGATGTGTTGTTGCCAAGGTGATGCAGAGAAAGCCAGGGCCGATTCTGATCATGTTCTAAGGACTAAGGTGTCGCATGGCCCCAGGTGCTCAATTCGACTAAAGCTTGCTTCACTTCCGATATCCTGTCACAACTAGACTTGGAATTTCAAGGTAAATTGTTTCAAAGACGAACATGTCCAAATTCCCATTAAAAGTGTCAAATTGAACAAAGTCACATCACGTAAGTGGAAACCCTCGATATGGTAAATTTTATCATACGAAGGCCAATGATGTAGCAATTTGTGACAGATGACAATGCATCAAGCACCTCGATTAGTATTCATTCTGGTGCGATTCCATAACAAAAACGGATAATGGTTGTTCACGCAATTCCCTGATAGGTCACCATTATTCGTACTATGCGCAATGATCACCAGCAGGTTACACTTGGAAGCCATTAACATAGACGCACGCCACGATCTAAACAATTGCCGCCACCAAACGCTCAATGTAACACCCGTGGAGGAGTTCAAAGGAAACAGCAAGCGACTCGTGTTCCATGCAACAGGAGACTTGTGAATTGTGTGACTTCTTTTAGTGCAGTGGCTAATTATATTAGTAAAATGGGAAGTGAGTTATGTAGTAAGATCGTCTGAGTGCAGAGTGCAATGGATGGAGATACCTTATAACTACTTCTAGTAGCATTTGGAATGTAAATATATGAATAATATAATTTTTAGGTATGGTTGTTTTTATTAATATGATCATCAATTTTCCCAAACAAATGAAGGATAATCTTAAACATCATGAAAAGTATGGCACAAGATTGTATTGATATGTTAGAAATTTAATACCGCTATTTAATATTTTTTCTGTATAAAAAATTGCATACCATCGAGACAAGAATATTGTTTTTACCATAGACATCCCTCTCTATGTCTATGGTATTAACCCATGAATACATAAATTATATCCACTACCGTAGTACCACATAATGTATGACCTGGACCGACATACACAACAGGAGGGGACAGGTTGGGTTAAACGTCTGTAAGATTTATCGCTCCTCTCTTAGACTTAGCCAGGACATAGACATTTAATGAACTCTTATGGGGTGGCCGTCTTGTTTATGACAAAAGGGCTGCCTTCTATACTAGTAATCGATAGAGGGATATCACAGTTTAGATCATTCAGGGACACAGCTACACACGAGTTTCTTGAAGAAGGAAGCCCAATGCGGGTATGTTGCCGAGATATAAGCAGCCTTGCACGGTTGGGACATCTCCAGATCAGAAGCGGATATCGTGTGACTGGCAGAATGTGACCAAAGGAATAAACAGTGGGACACAGCAGACACAAGTCTTCATTGGGATGAAATAAAATACAGTGAATTGGAAAGTTTTCCACTGAGTAGGGTATCATCTTCAAGAGTGAGATTATTCAAATGACACCATTTTCGTTAAGACCCCAGATTCCCATTTGTCCCGATATAGTTTATAGGTTCCAGTAGTGGAAAAATTCGAAATTGCCGTCTGAGACCAGCTTCAGAACACCACATACGAAACAGTCGGACAGTATCATAATTACGTTACCAGGAATAGCATGTTAGGAGACGAGTAGGCTAATTATAGTCTATATCGTCCATTAGTCCCGGGATAATATTCTACACCAGAAGATAATACTGTCAATATTATACCTAAACAGATGCACGCAATGTTTGTATATAACAGAGACTTGTTTTCACAAGCACATGGATCTAAGTGTGTCATAATTTTTCATCTCTTTACTCGGTACTCAATGAACTCCATTCTAAAAGCAATCCCATAATTTCCTCAGGGACTGTGAACGCTTCTAGAGAACTTGTTTTGTCATTTTTAACCAGCTCGATCTACCAACCAATGTTTCATGACTGATAAATTTTGGCACACCTCACTACAAGAGAAGCGTCCTGTTGAATCCAGTGTAAAAAACGTTTTGTAAAAAACAGTGTACCTTTGAAACCAGAATCGAAGCTTTAACACCAGGTTGACGTCGCTAAAAGTAAACAATGGGTACATCTACTGTAATAGGATTTATAGGATATCTTGTTAGCTTGGAATGAATGAACGAAATAGAGTTGGAGAGGATTACATAATTGACTAAATCAGTTCTCTGTGGAACACGTGGAAGGGAATTATGCTCTGAAGACTCAGAATGTTCAATAACATAATGTAAGGGATAACATACCATTTTGCTCAACATGCCTCGAGGCTCTGTCGTCTCTGAACCTCACTAATAGTTTGGTTGAGGACGTTTACAAAACAATTACCAGAAGTGTAAGATGAATGTCCTTGGGCAGCGAGTCTATGATCAGACTGCAGAGTGGATTATACGCTAAATAACGGGATCAAATGGAATGTTGTAATTCATGTCTGAAGTTGTGCTGTTCATTTGAATGACATAAATTTGGTAAGTGGACAAGTGAATTCTTCCTCCTTTCGTCTGGCCGTCATCACCCAATACATCTCCTCCTCTCTCTCACCTTCACCCGAGCCCCAGAAAACCTTGTCCTGGTGCGGTGTCTTGTGCTGTCTTACATGAACACTATTGATTGGAAACATATTGTCACGAGGTTCAGTTTTCACGGCTATCTTGTGAAACACTTGATCGGGCCATGCTAAAGCTGTGACTGAGATTTACCAGACTATTCCAAATTTTATCATGTTTAAATGTTCAACCCAATATTTTCAAAGAGGCATATAAACAAGTGATAAATATTGTCTTTTTTCCTATTAGCACGCTGTTAGTCACATTTTCAAGGGAATGGTTGTAAATGTGTCTTATGTAACTATGACGACGTAATCCTGCATGCTGGCGGTGGAGCTGGGATCATTCACTATCCCCGTGAGGCGGCCGGTAGGGGAAGCTTTGAGAGGAAGTGGACACCGGGATTTGTCAGAGATTACACTTCACGGCCACCACAGAGAATGTCGCGAAAACAGGATATCACCTCCACGTTTTACCCTGGCAGAAGAGCGCCTTTTGCATCCACGTGCGTAAGTAGCTTCCAGCCAGATCATGTTTTACATTGAATATTGAAACGTGACTGAGAAATGTTTCTTCATTGCAATCAGTATTGAGATCTGAATGTGCAAAGGACTGAATTATTGTAAATGCTGAAGCCAACACCAGTGCTAAGAGTGAGTATTATAAATGCTATACTACAATGAAAAGTAATCCTATATTTGAGGGTGACAAGGCACACTGAGGAAAGATGGATCAAATTTTGCCTTATAAAGTCCAGATCAGCAGCAATTCATCTGAAAAATATTTAGAGCGTGATATTACAAACCAACATTTGAACATAATGAGACACTCAATCTTGGATAAACATTGTGCTCGAAAAACACAGAGCTGGTGTGGGATGACAGCTCATTAGCAAAAAGTAAATTGTAACATGCATGTTATATCTGTGTGTTTTACGAAGCTTCTTCATACATTGTACCTTATACTGGTGTATTTGACAATGAATTCATTTCTCTACTCAGTTCTTGGAGTAATTACGCGGGCGTCCATCCTAAAGTTCAAGTGTAGAAGGAGAAACATTGAGCGTCAACAAGTCGTTGACTGGAGATCTGCTTCTGACTCCAGGGAGAGCCATCCATCCTGCCACGGAACAGACTTGTGAAGTTATATGGAACCTCAGGGATTTTAGGAAACTCATATATTGTGAAGAAAAGAATGATAGCTCTTCGAATGATATAGCTTCATGGCAGAGGTTTTGTATCAGATGGTTATGACGACTTTTTTGGAGGCTGATATTAATTCATCGACCTGAACATTCTAACGTTCGCTGAATACTCATGAATACTAAATTTGTTCCTTCATAAAGATGTTCAGACAGTGTCTAGAATGAGTTAAAGCCGCCCACAAGATGGATGCTGTATTACTTCGCCTCCTCAACCTTCCAGTGCGACCATTTTTTAACAAACATGCCATCTTCAAAAGCACTGCGGAAAAAAAAAAGTATCATTATAAAGTGAGATGTTTGCATCTGACCAGCCTCTTACTAAAAAGTGTTTTCCTTACAACACAAATACATAATTATCTCAAACATCGAGCAATCGGTCCAGGCAGCTCAGAAATTAGGATAACATGCACCGGAATTGTTAGAATTGTGGGCGAGGAAGGAGGGAGTTTATTGATGGATAGCACTCAAAGAGAGACAAGGGATAGTTTTCCTGATCAGCAGCAGATCCAGGTGTTGAGGCATGACTTTGGACCAATGACTTTGGGGTCAATCGCAAGTTAGGCAGAACACCAACAAAATTCATAAACAGAGCATGAGACAATCGTGATAAATTACACGCAGACTTAATGTTCCTCAGCAAAAAAAATGCTGTAAGTGGAGAAATATAAATATTGACACATTGAGTGATGAGCAGCAGGCCCGGTATATCGTGAGAGTCGGAAGTTGAATGTGATACCGAGGGAGCACCTCTGGAAATCTGCACCATGGGAAAAGCCGATAGACAATATCAGGAACCCTGACAGGGAAATCTTGCCCATTTTTGTTGTTGTTTTAAAACAGAATTCTTTGACCTTGTTGATGTGTTGTTGCCATGGTGATCCAGAGGAGGTCAGGATTGGTTCTGAACATGTTCTAAGATGTCACACGGCCACAGGTGCTCAGTTTGATTAGGCTCGCTTTAGTTCCAGTCACAGCCAGTTTTGAAATGTCGAAGCAAATAACGAATCAGACTGGATAAATTCGCTTTCAAAGACGGACATGACCAGCCTTGTCATACAAAGAGTCCAGTGCTTTATCAAAGCAACATTAGGATTTTAGCAAAGTCACATTAGGTAAACCTCGAATTTTATCACATGACGGCCTGGATGTAGCAACTTGTGATAATACATCAAGCACCTCGATTCCAGAACAAAAACGGCTAATGGTTGTTCACGCAATTCCCTGATAGGACATCATTAGTGCTATTTTTGTGGGATGATCAACAGCAGGTTACACTTGGAAGCCATTAACTGAACAAAGACTTGCCACGCTTTAGACAATGGCCGCCACCAAACGCTCCAAGTAACACCCGCTCCAAGTAATACCAGTGGAGGAGTTCAAAGAAAACAGCAAGCGACTCTTGCTCAATGCAACAGGATCCTAGTAAATTATGTACGACTGCACGAGGTGAAGACGGACTGTCCACTCGATTACAGCTTCCGATTCACTCCCACCAGCCTCTAGCACTTCCGGCACTTCCCATCGCTAGCCTCTTGCGATTCTCTCCCTCAGAGCAATAATGTAATACATCACATGGGACTCTCCTTTCCACTTCTGACTACTAATGATAGGCCAGCTCCACTATTTCAATGTCCTATTTCATTCCTTTCCATGTGAAAATAGTTAAAATAAATCTCTATTATGAATACATATTACCATTATTTGAACATATTCTGCTTATTTTACAATTCTATTGTAAGCATATGCAATATGAATTTGTGAATAATATATTTTAGGTATGGTGGGTTGTGTCTGCGGCTTCGCAACTATATTGTGAATATGATAATTGTTTTCTATAGAAATTGAAGATAATTTTAAACATCAAAAGAACAGTAAAGCAGATGGTTCTATTGACATACGAGAATTTTAATGCTTGGTTGATTACACTATTTGTGTCTTAGTGAAACAACATAAATTATTTCATAAGACATCAAGACTATAATAATTAGGAACCCAAGAAGACATGACCATATATCCACTATCACCATATAAGGTATGGCCTGACCTGACATATACAGAATACAGCGTGAAGGAGACAGGTTGGGTTAAACGTTTTTAAGATGTATTGCTCCTCTGTTAGACCTAGCCAGGGCATAACAGTGAGCTCCTTCAATGGAATGGCCGTCTTATGTACGACAAAAGGGCTGCCATCTATAATTGATAGAGGGATATCACAGTTTTAAATCATTCAGGGACACAGCTACACAAGGGTTTCTTGAACGAGGAAGTTCAATATACTAGTAAGCAGTCATGCACGCTTGGAACTCTGTGTATTGTGTTTATGATTCTGTGGAGGCAGATTCCATCTGTCAGACAATGTGATCTAGGACACGGGTAGAGACCTAGTTGAGATTACATCACAGCTGTTAGGTTGTTACCCAGAGTAAGTCGCTCGTTCTTTTTTCATCACGAAGAGACATAAACGGGACATATATACGGTATCCATGATGATGCCAGATTCTCTGCTATATCTCTCCTGATATAAGCCATGCTATCGATTGTGCAATAGCGGTGGACAGGAGATACACTTCACATAACCTGAGCAATCCAGAACCATATAGTGTCTTTTGAAAAGAAGCAAAGCATAATATAAAGAAAGAGCATTTTTAAAGACGTCAAGCCACACAAAAGCAGTCAAAAGACCACTTCCTTATGACACGATGAACAATCTCGAGTGCGATGTTTATCGCCGCTGCTCACTTACACTTTCTGGATGCCCTCTCATCGATGTATCCTATCAATTTGACGCATGAAATTGACGATCGCCTTTCCAGCAGTCAATTGCATTGAATTGAATTTTATTTCCAACAGTAATTAACATAGTGGACATATATAGGCAATGGCTACAAACGGCTTTGTGTGTGTTTGCGTTTTTTATCACTAGATATATCATTCCCGCCTTTTTGTGTGTCATCCCAATTTCCACGGTCCGCATTTTATGCGAGTTCAGGATCCCTTGGCAACGTTACCTTTTTTCTAACCAATAGGAATCTTTCTTTTCGACAACAAGCTGCAGCGAGGTTTGTTTCTCTTACAATTTTCTCGTTTTTTATCCAAGATATCCTGCTTCATCTTTGGACTTATCCAAGTAAAATCGTATCATATTAGTCCTTTGTGTATATAGGTACAGCATAGTTCTGTATTTTTTAATCTCGTCTTCCATCTATCAGATTTATTTACATTCCTGCCTTGCGGGGAAGGACGCGTGGCTCCTGACATCATGTCTGACATGATCGCCCTCGCTGGATTGCATTAATCAAGTGGCCTTCACGGACGGCTACACCTCATGATATTCTTATTTCTTATCGGATTCCACCTCTATCATACGTAACTTTTAATTCCTGATTATCAACCAGTCCCATCTACATCACCATGACTCGTTTTCTGATCATTGGACACAGTTTCGTGGGCAGATTATCACATTCGGTCGGAACGCGGCCCGACATTCCTCAAGATTTTTCACTACCTAACCACGATATCAAATTCCTATACAAGCGTGGTGGGAAGATTTTCGATATTTACTCTCTTTTCCCGTTAGTCACAAAATATAACCCCGATGTGGTATACTTTCAAATTGGTGGAAATGACGTTCAGCATCAGCAAGATAATTCGACTGAAGTCGCTCAGAACATCATCCAGTTGGTGAGCGATATCCGAAAAGTGTGCTATCCGTCTGAGGTGTACGTCGGTCAACTGTTCCAACGATCTCAAGGCACTTACCTTACACAAGCACATGCCAGTGCTTACAATGCCCATATGTCTAAGGTCAATTCTCTGATTAAGGCACACTTCTTCCACGATGTACACAATCATTGGTGGGTGGCAAAGGGCCTTAATAACCCACTAACAAATATACGTCATCGTGATGGAGTTCATCTGAACAACAGAGGGATGTTTAAATATTACAAGTCCATTCGTGGCGCGTTTGTCCATGGCCTTAAAGCCATAGGAAGCTAGGTATTATTTCTTATTCCATCACATATCTTATCTTATATATCTGTACCTGGTACATACAAATGTTTACTATCTCAAGTTTTTATGTCAGTGTTTGCTCTCAATGCGGGATTTATCCTGGGAGTCCAATTCACAGGCTCCAGAGTTATCGCTGACCGTTACGGCTGTTTGCCATTCTCTCCAATTTTACATATTCATGTTTTCATATATCATATATTTTTATGTATATCAATCTTAATCATTGTCACTTACTATGGTATAGTGGCCGTGACCTTGGTTAAACTTGGGCTCTGCCCTTGTTTCAATATATTATACAATTTATATCATTTATTTTATATTATATATTTTACATATATATTAATTTACTTCCACATTGAGCTGTACACTAAGGTGTTTACTATGTCAAGTTTGTATGTCAGTGTTTGCTCTCAATGCGGGATTTATCCTGGGAGTCCAATTCACAGGCTCCAGAGCTATCGCTGACCGTTACGGGCTGTTTGCCCTGTTCACGGTTTTTCGTATTCGTCTTTTATATACCATCTTATATATACACATAATGTTATATATCCTTATACACATATCTGACATGTACTGTCCATTATCTTCCTAATGGCAACGTGCCAGCGTCAGACGGCTCTCGTACCCTGCGGCACCGGACCCGACAGGCCAGTGGGGTGAGGCCACGCTCTACATCTTCACTGCCACGGAAGCAGAGACGCAACCCGATGCGTACACCACCTCCGGAGCACGTCTCTACTCAACCTTTGAATTCGGAACAAGATGTCTCTAACCTGCCTACATCCGTCACTGATCTCATCACTCAAACTGTCCAAGAAGTTGTGGCAGCATCGCTCAGAAACGCGCAAGCAGTGGGATCTAGTGGGGCTGGAACACCTCCCATCACCCCCGGCATCCCGGGCGTAGGTCAGGGGCCTCGCCCTCCTCCTAGCCAGCAACTCGACATTTCTCTTGTCACTCCAGCTGTGGGTCAGGAGCCCCAGCTCCATCCAGTCGCCAGTCAGGGTAATCATCAACACCCATCTGTGGGTCAGGAGCCCCAGATCCCTACATCCAATTCTGAGTCCCAGTCTCCATCTGTGGGTCAGGAGCCCCAGATCATTCCAGCTCATTCCAAAGCCCAGTCCTTAGCTGTGGGTCAGGAGCCCCAGCTGCCTCTCATTATCCAGGGTATGTCTGAGTCCCCAATTCTTGATCGACCAGTCCCTTTACTAGCAGGCCTCTCATTGGATGCCAAGGTATCCTCTAGCATCAAGGAGAAGATATGGGCCAATGAGTATGTGGACATTTCTCTGTTGCTCAAACCATCTGTAAAAGATCGATACGACATTTCTATGTCTGGATCAGACAACCCTTCACTATGCTTGGTTCCGAAAAAGTTTCAGAAGATTACCTCTCTCGATAAATGGCTCTCTGCTTTCAATGTTTATATGGCTATTTACCTTCAAAAGTACCCCTCCCATTCTTCACAGATATTGAAACACTGTGAAACCGTTAGGATTTTGTCCCAAAAGGGTGGTGATTTTGTGGCCTATGATGAAAATGTCAGATACACTCGCCAAATTGTCCCCCACCCTTGGGATTACTTCTTCTCTGAACACTATGTTCAAGCCATGGTCCCTCGTGTTAATCAATTCCACCGTTCACCACCACCTTCCAATCAAACTGGTAGGGTACCTCAGGGCTACTGCTTTCGATTCCATCGTGGCCAGTATTGTGCAGGATGCCAGTACAAGCACATTTGTCCAATATGCAGTGAGGCTCATTCTCAAACTCAGTGTTCCCAGCATTCCTCATCTACCATGACGACCATGCCTTCCTCTCAGGGTTTCTCTATTCAGTCCTCTAGGAATCAGAATCGGTTTCGTAATTATTCTCAGAGAAACCAGTCCTTTCGTCCCAGGCACCCACAAAACTCAACCCAGAGATTTCCTCCTCCTCAACAATATAGGAAACAGTCCTCTAGTAACACCTATCAAAATTCAGAATCTCGCACGGGCACTCCAAGTGGTACATCCGACGATCAATGAATACCTGCTCCATGGTTTTCAGTATGGCTTTCACATAGGTTATACTGGTTCCATTCAACCTAAAACTGTAAGGAATTTGAAATCAGTGGATCAATATCCGGATGTTGCAATATCAAAAATTCAAGATGAAATCCAATGGGGTAGGGTCGTTGGACCATTCAAGACTCCTCCATTCCCCAACTTAGTGTGTTCCCCAATAGGTGTTGTACCTAAGAGTTACCCGGGCAAATTTCGTTTAATTCATCACTTATCTTTCCCCTATGGCTCTTCAGTCAATGATTTTATTCCAGATGAGATAGGCCATGTTTCATACTCCACATTTGATCGTGCAGTTCAGTTGGTTCTACATCTAGGTCAAGGTTGTTTCATGGCCAAAACTGATATAAAGTCGGCTTTTCGTATTATTCCAATATGTCCATCGGAGTATCATCTACTCGGTTTTAACTATGATGGAGCTTACTATTTTGACAAGAATTTGCCAATGGGGTTGAAGTCTAGCTGTAGGATATTTGAAACATTCAGCTCCGCTTTGGAGGATATTGCTCGCATAAGTTTACGAATACCTCATATTACCCATCTTCTGGACGATTTTCTCATACTAGCAAAAACTGAAACGGAATGTCATCTTCACTTGAAAGCCTTTCTAGATTTCTGCCAGGAAATAGGGGTACCTATTGCTCAGGAGAAAACATATTTTCCATCCAAAACCATGACATACCTGGGTATTGAGATCAATACGGTGACGTTTGAGGCATCTCTTCCATCAACTAAGGTTTCTAAGTTATGTGCCCTTCTTCAGGAAGCACTTGGTAGGAAGAAGTTAACTTTGCGGGCAATTCAAAAGATCATTGGGAGTTTGAACTTTGCTTGTCAAGTAGTACGACCTGGGAGGGCTTTCCTCAGAAGAATTATTGACCTCACCATAGGATACCATAAGCCTTTTCACCATATTCGTATAACTAGGGAAGCTCGTGAGGATCTACGGGCATGGCTTTCCTTTCTTTCCACGTTTAACGGCAAATCCATTTTTCATTTTGACGATTTGATCCCGTCAGATTGTCTTCATTTTTATACTGATGCAGCACAGTCGGTCGGCTATGGGGCCGTTTTCCAATCTCACTGGTTCCAGGGGCGCTGGCCTGATCAGTGGTCCACCCGTTCCATTGCATTTCTTGAGCTGTTCCCTATTGTCCTCAGTATTCTGATATGGGGCCCACAACTTAAGAACAAGCAAATTTTAATACACACTGATAATCAAGCTCTTGTGTCGGTTATTAACAACTCCACCTGTAAAAAGCCAGATATCATGTTGTTGGTCCGTTCTTTGGTGGTTGCTTCCATGTCCTACAATTTACGTATTCAGGCCCAACATATTTCTGGTAGGTCCAATTCTATTGCTGACTTTCTTTCTCGTTTTCAGATGATCAGCTTTCACCAGTTCGCTCCATGGGCCGATCCTCATCCAACAGTAATTCCGGTTCATCTCCTCCCTCATCACTGGCCAGTGACATGATTCACCTGATCCAAGACTCCTTGGCTCCATCGACTCGTTCAGCATACAACAAGTCTCTCTCCCAGTTCTTAACATTTTTACGACAATATCATTTTCCAACGGCTTTCCCCGTGGCACCGGTATTGGTGTCACTATATATGACACACCTGTTTAAACAGGGATTTTCATTCAGCACCATAAGATCGTTTCTCTCATCATTGTCTTTCGTTCACAAGCTTCAATCCTGGTTAGATCCGTCTTCCAGCATGCTAGTCACTCGCACCCTTTTAGGGATACGTAAGTCACAAAATGTTCCAGACCCTCGTCTTCCCATCACCTTACCTCTGTTACATAAGTTATGTGATTCTTTGGTTAATACAGTACAGTCTCCGTATTTTCGTTCTTTGTTCAAAGCAATGTATTTGTTGGCTTTTTTCGCCTTTCTTCGAGTAGGTGAGATAACCTTGTCCCACGGTCGTGTTCAGAATATTTTACAGCTACATCAGGTCAAATTTTCTCAGGATTCATCAATCATCATTACTTTTTCTCACTTTAAACATTCCACAGGTCGACCTCATTCCATTGTTGTTCATCCTCAACATCCCAGTTACTGTCCAGTCTCCTCTCTTCATCAATATTTGTCTTATCGGGGATCATCTCCAGGTCCTCTATTTTCTACTCCTAGTGGACAATCAGTCAAGCGTGACTTCTTTGTTTCTCATCTATCCAAATCTCTTAGGTTTCTCCAGCTTGAAACCTCATTTTACAAGAGTCATAGTTTCAGGATTGGAGCTGCCACTTACTCTGCGACCCTAGGGATGTCAGATCTCCAGATCAAATATATGGGCCGCTGGAAATCTGATGCTTTCCTTTCTTATATCCGGTTGGGTTAGTTTTTGGCTGTCACCATTCCCAGTTCCTGCTAATGCTTTGTGGCGCGTGTCAGCCTTAGATTATCATTTTTGTCATTCATATTTTATTCATATTTTGTTTAATTTACCCACATGGTGGTAATTGTGTAGTCATAAACCATTTACAATAATCATGTTTCATTTATCAAATTTTATGTAATTACTTAATATTATTATGTTTTTATGGTAATTCCAATAATTATGTTTTTAATAAACCAAGGTCAAATCCCAACCGGTTATTCATTTTATCACAGCAACACACACAATAATCAGTTTGTGGGCAATGGCTACAAACGGCTTTGTGTGTGTTTGCGTTTTTTATCACTAGATATATCATTCCCGCCTTTTTGTGTGTCATCCCAATTTCCACGGTCCGCATTTTATGCGAGTTCAGGATCCCTTGGCAACGTTACCTTTTTTCTAACCAATAGGAATCTTTCTTTTCGACAACAAGCTGCAGCGAGGTTTGTTTCTCTTACAATTTTCTCGTTTCCCACCCAACCCACCCTTTCAGTTTAGAAGAGTATTTTTAAAGACTATAATATGTTTAATATCGGTATATCATCATGTGTTTTTCCTATATATAATAATCCTGGCCTGTATCAATTTCACTTTCTATATCCTATTCGTTACACTATTACTTAACGGTTATCTTTCCGAATACCATTTGTCACACTGTCCTTTACATGTATAAAAATTTGTATCCACTTTGTATGTCACTCTTTATAACTATTGATTTTATATTCTTTTTCCTCCACTTATTGTATCTACTTTATTTGTATTTCTCAACAGAAATATGTCACATCTTTCTTGTCATGAATCTCCGTTTGTATTACATCATGTCTTGTCTTCTTAGATTCTCATTGTTCATTCATATTTTATTCATATTTCGCGTGTCAGCCTTAGATTATCATTTTTGTCATTCATATTTTATTCATATTTTGTTTAATTTACCCACATGGTGGTAATTGTGTAGTCATAAACCATTTACAATAATCATGTTTCATTTATCAAATTTTATGTAATTACCTTAATATTATTATGTTTTTATGGTAATTCCAATAATTATGTTTTTAATAAACCAAGGTCAAATCCCAACCGGTTATTCATTTTATCACAGCAACACACACAAATAGGTGATAACAAAGATTGAACTATTGAGGAAAACGCATAACCCATGGGTTGTCTTCCTGCGCCACCCGGAACTTTAAAAACGGAACAAACCAGGAACATTTAAAAGGAATCGACACATACATACACATACATATTTACATAGAAACTCAAAAATCAGGAAAGGTAATACAATATATACAAACACAGACACCGATTGATAAGGACATGGACAGGAAAACAAATCAACAACAGAAATACACACGCAGACATGGCAACATAGTCAAAAATGACAAGCAGAAATACATGTACAATACAACAGAAATACATATAAATACAACACATACTTGCACACACACACACACACACTCCCATACAGACATACTCGCTACATGTATGTCCCTACACATACACACACACCCAAACACCTACACACCCGCAGACACCTATACCCACACACCCAGACACACACACAAAGGAAGGAAGAGTAAGATTGGACCAGATTCAATCAATATTATATTAGTAGTGTTTTTAATCCAGATACTCATTGAGCAGGTTAATATGTTGCAGTTACTTGAACTTGATTTTGTTGGTTTCGGATCTTGAGGCGGGATTTATTTCGTTCCAGACAAAAGGAATCATATAATGAAGGAACAACTTAGAAAAATTAGTTCTAGGACGGGGTACGGGGATGGTTGTATTGGTGACCTGACTTCGAGTACACACACCTGATATCTTGCGTGCAGGGTACATTTCTCTGAAAGAAGAGGGTGTACGTTCATGCACATAATCGTGTGCAAACATGGACAATTGAAGTTTGTACACATCACGGAGTTTAAGAAGATTAAATCTCTTGAAAATTGGATCGGTATGAGCCCTGTATTGACTATTTGTGATTAATATTCGAACCGCTCGTTTCTGTAATAAATTAATGCGGGAGGCCGACGTGCTGATTCCCCAGGCAACTAAGCCGTAAGATATCCGACTAGGTATCAATGAAAAATAGAGGGAACGAAGTGCTAACGGAGGCAATATTCATTTTGCTTTGTTAAGTAAATATAGGACCCTGGAATTACTTTTGTACAACATACTAACATGATGTTTCCAGTTCAGTTTATCATCAAGTTGAATACCTAGAAATTTAATTGACTCACTGGCCAGCCCTGTTCCACATTGCTCTATCGGAGTGTCATCAATAGAAATAACAGGTCTTTAGTTGCATTTAGTTTCAGAGGCATGAGTTGGTGAAAGAAGCATGTATTTTGTTTTGTCGATGTTCACCAGCAATTTATTTTCACATAGCCAGGTAAATATTTTTTCTGATTCAATATTAACTTTTATGGACATTGCTTCTAGGTTATGGCCTGACAAATACACAGTAATGTCATCTGCGAATGATAAAATATTCAAGTCTGTCGTGCTATGTAAGTGATTGATATAGATTAAAAAGAGTAGAGGGCCCAAAATGGAGCCCTGGGGAACACCGCATGTTATTTTTTGGCGCATTGAGAGACCAGTCCCGTAGCATGTATATTGATATCTACCCTCTGAGTAATTGGCGAACCAATCACTAGACACCCCCCGAATTCCGTAATGATTTGATTTTTTTCAAAAGTGTGTCATGTACTACGGTGTCAAAAGCTTTACTGATGTCGAGAAAGTCACTCAATGTGATGTCTCCAGAAGGTTTATCATTGGATGCAGTAATATCACTTACCAGGTGGATGAGTGGGTGAGTTGTAGAGTGATTGTTACGGAAGCCAAATTGACGATCACTTAAGATATTTTGCCTTTCCATGAATGTCCTAACTCTGATGGATACTAGTTTCTCAAGTAGTTTTGAATAAGCTGGCAGGATACTTATTGGTCGGTAGTTATTTAGAGTTTGTTTGCACCCCGACTTATGAATTGGACTGACTTTGGCAATTTTTAGGTCATCAGGAATTGCTTCCTTACTGATGTCGTGAAACTTTAATGCTCGAACAAGATTGGGCCATTAAGCGCACTCCACAACGTGTTACATTCCTGCATGTGGCTCATGATCAGAGAATCCGGTTTATTTTGTGTTGTTATTTTTTTTCATTGGGGGGGGGGATGGGTGTCAATAGTTGATCGTCAAACACAGTTCATTATCTATAATGTTTTCCATATAATTTTAAGTAAATAAGTTCATGATAAATCATTGAAATTAAAATAATATCAACAACAAATTCATGAATGTCAATTTGTGAAGGTTCAAACAAAAATTTGCATTCTGTAGTCAAAACACGATTGAGATCAAGAAAAAACCGAGAAATGATTGTAATTCATTAAATTGTTCATATAAGCTGACAAATAAATGTCGAAAATTACTGGGAAAAATCATGTTTGCTATCTCCACAAACAACTGCAGCTACTCTGTTATTGAAAGATCCAAACGCTGGAGAGGTGTGTCTACAAAAATTGTCCCAATCAAATACTTTTGCATCACGATTTTCCAGTGTGCAGCTGCCCAGTTCAAATGTTTTCAATGCCCGTAAAACAGCAACTGCAAGAGCAAAAGGGTTGTGTAAAACATCACTTGGCATATTTCGCTTTCTACTCGAGTATCTCTGGTACAACCGTAACTGGTCCTCTCCTACTCTCCCAACTTCTGATGTTCTTCAGCCCGAAATAAACATGAATTGTCCAAATCCACAAGATTTTTTCCTTACACGTACATCAACCGGGCCGAATAACTACAAAACATTCAAGCAAACATAAAATAATCAATTACTGACAAACACGTAAGACAAATCTGCTTGGTTGAGTTCCTTTCAGTTCCCCAAATAGCTCTGTCAATATCAAAAACACGCATTAGACAATGCGATGCCCATGGCATGAAATGTCTGTCTATTACCGCTCCAGCCCCATGAAAATGTAACAAAAATACGCTCCATGACGGGAAAAACCACAGGCCCCATACGTTTTGGTGTCTCTGAGGTGCGATCAGGCTCGAAGAAGCTTACGGTAATCGTAACAGAGCAAGTCCTCACAAAATCAACGGGAGACTTCTTGGAAACTATCTCACTTCTTTGTCTTCTTTTTATGACCTTTCTCTATTTGTTGTCAGAGCTCTTTCCTTGCACTGAGAAAAAAAAAGTTCCCTCGTTGTTGATCTTCTGAATATTCTAATACAATAACAATTTGCCTGTTTTCGTAATTTGACAGTGGCCACTGCATAATACCAGTTACTTCTGCTCGCAAAATTTTTAGTACCACTCATTACTTTCACTGTGGTCAGAGCCCAGTGGTGGGCAAGACATTGGAAAACGCCAAGCAAATGTAATGACTTCATTCTGAAGAACCATGGTAAATTTGGCCGTGGGTCGGCTCACTTGACATTCTCTAGCGGAGAGGAAGGATATTACAGAGGCAGAAGTGGACTTTGCCATTTCCTAGGTGCAAAGTCATTTTCTGGCATTATTCACTGGGGTGTGGAGAAAACTTTCATTGCAACAGTGGTCAGTACGTCGACAACAGTAATCTAGTGTTTGATCAGATGACATGGACAGTGATTTAACCAAATGGACAGCTCACCACAGAACGCATGGTGACCATTAACGACTGTGCTGCAGATTTTAATTCCCCTCACGTAGCTTTGTTAATCCAGAAAGAAACAAAGCAGCATAATTTGTCAGGCAATGTCCCTTGAAATGGACACTCCTGAAACTACATCCCCATGTCTGTTACCATGGTTACATTCACTACGGATCGTGACAGTCTGGGAACCCACGTCAAGTCATCAGAGAAGACTCTCAAGACCATATGATGCAATCTCCTATGTTTCCAAACAATACTTCTCCTTGGTACTTCCCAGCAATTCCTTTCTTTCTCTCTCAAAGACACAGAACTATGAAATGAAACTATGGATACCCCACAATATACATCCATCCCCATCCCCACACCAAAGAAACCCCAAAACCCAAGCTACCCACTCGACCCTAATACGTTCCACTGAACCCCCTGACATTGACCATCATCACCTATCAACCCTTCCAATACGCACACTACGATCATCCCGCTCCTTTGACCCTCACCTCCATCCCGCCTCACTGCATGCTATTTACTGACTATTATCCCCTAAATCCGCCCGCACTCCCGAAGTCACGCCCTCGTTAACTGACGGCCATCGACCCCGGACGGCAGAAAGGACTCCGACCTGCAACCGACAACTTCCATAAGTGAACACTGAACACTCACTGCAGAAACCATGGCAGCCATCAACAATATCACCCCCCGGGGAAGGCTGAGACCTTCGCTGGCTTGATTCCTAATGTCGGGTCATGATCAGACTATCGCCACCGTTACGACACTCATTGTTCACAGGGGCTGATCGCTTGGCAAACTGGACAGGAACAAACACAAGCAACTGGACCAGTGTTTTCTCTTCTTCACGGGTCAAACCTTAAAAAATCCCACTTGCTCAGAACTGGACGCGAACAGGATTCATGTACAAGGTCATGTGACGAGAGCGGCTGGAGTTTTGGGGGACAGGAGATCTATCTATTACTGAAGGACCCCACTCAGCTGAGGGTTCAGTCGGTCATTGAAATAAATGCCCGTGATATTATGTTAGTTGATTCCAGGATCGTTCTTGGCTATACCCCGCCTGGAGGAAAAGATTACCCTTGACGGAGTTAACTACGTTGTCTGTGATACACCTGACATACGGAATAATATGGAAGACTATCAGGCATTGCTACACAGTTTGAGAGTTGAAATAATATTTTTTCACAGTGTCATGTTGCCAAAAGAGTGAATGTTTGTGATGGAATGCACAGTGTCAGAAGTGAAGTAATTTCTAGTACTCCTGTCAGTAATTGAAACACAAATTGTGCCTATTCCATTCCATTTCATCAGGCTACTAGTCGTGTTTTTGTACTGTCTGTGACCAGGGCCGTGCACAGACAAAACATGCTCACCTCTCTGCACTGGTCCGTTGTTGTTTGTCTGATGATGCGACAAGCGACACGGCGGGATGAGAGAAGCATCTTCCCTCCGTGACTGTCATCCGCAAACAGTCAGAGTAATTTGGCGCCGATTGATCGAATACCTCCACCGTCCTCACGACAAATTACACCAAAAACTTGTACAAGTGCCACGGTGACATCCACGATAATAAACCTCTTTGTTATTGTGGGTACTTCATGTTATTGTGGGGGTGGGGGGGGGGATTCGAGGTGCTCAGGTAAATAGGGAAAGTTTACATAGAGCGTCACCAAAATCACATACATGTACTGCCCAAATTACGCTGTCGGTACATTTTCCCAATGCCCATGCATAATTCAGTGCGTGGGATCCACTAAATCCATTCAGCCACAATGTCACCCGGTATTAGTGTCTGTTTTTTTTTATCCAACTTACAGAGCCCACATCAGGGCATGGTAGATATGCTCTGATCTTGTGCACAGGGCAACCTCACTTCTCTTCCATGCTCTGACGCTGAGGTGTCAATTTAGGCAAGTCTTCTAGGACGACCTGATTCAATTTTCACCGAATCAAAACGACATCTGTCACGTTTGGACCACGTTATCAAAAGGTACATGAACCTCGGAACACAACAGGGTGCCTATTCTACTCAAGGGGTTCGACAAACAGGCGCCTTTTTTTTAATGGTATAAGTTAAGGATATAAAGGCACACTACTGTATTTGGTTTTATTTGGAGTATAAGTTACAGGTACCTCTGAGGAAGTAATCAGGGGCAGGACTTATTGTTTGATGGCTGTGTTGGGACGGACATAACGAGGCTGTTTATAGATCTCTGATCGTCTTTACTGTAAAATTCCTCAAAATTTGTGCAAACGTTACACGAGGATATCTGTCGTGTGTGTGTGTCCTTGATATATACCAAGACTCGGGCATACATATTTGGAGTGTGCGTGATGTACGTGTCAATCACCGCCTTATACCTGGAAATATTTGTTCTTTATTT
This sequence comes from Terebella lapidaria, assembly GCA_949152475.1. Taxonomy (NCBI): domain Eukaryota; kingdom Metazoa; phylum Annelida; class Polychaeta; order Terebellida; family Terebellidae; genus Terebella; species Terebella lapidaria. The sequence continues at coordinate 28,164,327 of OX424567.1, forward strand.
GATGTGATGATAGATAGTTGAAATGTTGTCAATTGAACCATTGACATGTCACTCAGGACCTCTTCAATAGAGTGCCTAAGCCACACGCAGTTTTTTTAAACTTTTTTCACAAACAAAACCAGCAAACGATCGCCGTCAAACAGAAATGTCACACATGCAAAACTATTCATCCAGCACAGGTCTTTGCTGATTAGAACAGAAAGAGCGACTCGATTTAGTCGGTACGGAAATAATAATCCACCGAACAAGGATAAAATATGGAACGGAGTCTATCGTCCACTCGAACATGTTCGGGTCACAAATCACGCATGCCACTATGCAGTGTATAATTTATGCCTTGAACTCAGGGGGACTTTATGGGTAGTGGCCGGGAGGAACCATGGTGTCAATACGTCAGTCGACATCGTCTGGTTCACCACACAATGTTTTTGATGGCTCAGATTGGCTGCCATGTAATTGAGTGGTAAGGGAACTTTTGGCAAGACTATGATCACTCTATTATTTGGTCAAACATAAGGACAGCATTGAGCACAGTGGAGACAAGGATGTGAACTTGTTTGGAAATAATCAGTGGTTTGAAATTGCCTCCAATCTACCATTACTGTGCTTACACAATAGACGGTATATTCTGAAAAGCAGTAAAACTAATAGGAGATTAAAAATCAGTATTTCTGGAAGTACAGTATAAAGTCACTTGGCGTGAACCATTTTCAACTTTTTTCATTTGTATGATAATGCTCTCTATATTGGCAGGTGCTTCCCCAGTTACCATGGTGAAGCACCTGCCAATATAGAGAGCATTATCTTATCTTACACAGACGTGTCTGTCAGTCGTCCATACCGTTTACGTCACGTGTCCGGATCAGTCTAGTCAGGTCACCTGCGTCGAGGCAGGACTCACAGAGATCCCGAGATTCCTGCCTCCATCACTAATGACCCTCGACATAAGCAAGAACCAAATACACACTCTGACCGAGTCCAGTCTCTCGCCACTATGCGGTGTCGTCAACCTCAAACTGAAGGATAAAGAGATTGAGTTAATACACAACGGTGCATTTCGATCTGTTGCGTTACTCCAAACCCTGGACCTTGTTGGTAACAAATTGACGGAATTGACAGAGTTCACGTTCCAAGGTGCGTCTGGATTACTACACCTGGATCTTCGCAGGTATGTTACAACTTTCCCGTCTAGATCTACATAACAACGAGCTGACGGAAATCTCACATGATATGTTTGCCAACCAGAAAAAAACCTGCGCTACCTTCTCCTCGTTGAGAATAAAATAAGTAAAATAGACAAAAAAGCCTTCAAGAATCTGGAGAAATTAACATACTTAGTTCTCAAAGGAACCCAATTTCGCATGTGATGCGTTTCAAGTTCTATTCGAATTTTCTCTCTTACGTTGACTTATCGGAAAGTGGATTAAGTCATGTTCCACGTGGTTTACCGCACTCAATACGCTACCTTCAGCTACGTCGGAATAACATCACAATCATCAGACGTCACACCTTTCAAGATTGCCCGTTTGTCAGCATTCTTGTGCTCGACGAGAACGGAATAATAGACATAAGTGATCATACCTTTGAGCATATGACATACTTACAACAACTGTGGCTGAATAACAACAACCTGCGGAGGATCCCAAGTCACATTCCGGTCAGTTTACAGCGACTGCTGATGGATTCAAACAACGTAGAGATCGTTAGCGATGTTTTCCCGCAAAGTTCACAACTGAACACATTATCGCTGATGGGTAACAATGTGAGTTACCTCTCGTATAACGCTCTACACAACATGCCTCTGCTACAGAACGCTGACCTCAGCAACAACCAGATTGTGCACGTCTACAGAAACACGTTCAAGAACTCATCACGGCTGGAAACCCTGCAACTGTCCAAAAACCCGCTTCAGTACTTTCACGGCCATAGTTTTCATGGCCTAGCAATGCTACAAACTCTCTCCTTGGCTTACGTACCAACTGTGATCTCAATACATGCAGATAATTTCAAAGATCTGAGCTTGCTTACCAAACTGGATTTAGATAGTAGTCATTGGATTATACAAACCATCCTCGCAGATTCAGAACTGTTGACTTCCCTTGAGTTTGTTGAGGATCTCAGCATGCAGAGTTCAGATCTAACAACTTTCAGTGAAGAATTCTTGGATTACTTCCCAAAGCTGGAGACGTTGCACATTTCCAGCACTATATGGCACTATGATAAGTCACTGATCTGGTTTTGAAACTGGCTTTTAGTGACGGAAATCCGTGTTGAGAACAAAGACGACATTACTTGTTTCTCGCCACACGATTTAAATGGCCGCTCGGTCACCTCTCTCAGCGACCACGAGTTCACGTCTACAACCACCTTGAAGTTTTCCACGGCACTACCCACACCGCCTGGTAGATTAAGTACATTTCCCAGCGTTATACCGTCTAGTCCCACACCCAAATCATCCACTGCATCTACCGTGGCTCCCCCTGGTGAGCAGGAAACCTCCACAGGGGGGAGCACCAGCGCAGAGGATTACTACGACTATTACAATAAGTTTGGTGACTCAGAGGAGGACATTGCCAATATCAGACTGAGATACCAGACAACCCTTATGATGTCGAGTGTTTATACCATGATATCTACCCTGACAGTGAGGGCGGTGACAATAAATCCTCTCGGTATCCAACGTGGGAGGAAATGTTCAAGTCATCCACTCAGTCACCGGGTGGAGCCACCAGTAAATACTCCAATGGGGTCATAGACAGTAACCTTTAGATCCAACCAGTCTCAAAGAATACGTTAGGTGGTGCAACCGAATTTCCACCTTCTGCGAGGGAGGACAAGGCCGGGTCTGGTCCAGTGAAGTCCATGATTGTTATCATTTTTTGCCACAGTGAATCTCGGGTAATCACAGGCCAGATCAAATAAACACCATATTGATTACATAAATACTTGCTTTCTCCGATGCAGTAAGTGGCCAAAATTTCAAAACGTTATCAAAAATATGAAATGAGCCCCTTCACTTGCAAATCAGCTTCTGGTTTTTTTACCTCCAGAAGGAGAGGTTGTGTTACAGCAGGAAGATTGAGCTTGGAACTTACAATCAATATTGTAATATTTCTATATTATTTACTCGGAGATAAAATTTGGTAATTGATGTTCAATATGTTTCTGCAGAATGAATGCAGTGTGCAAAGTGGTAAGAAATTTAATTGCTATTTATGGAATTTTTATCTTTCTCATATATATATAAGATTCCACAGGGACACTAAACGGTCCATAGTACATAACTTCGTGGTTATATTATGTATATTGTAATAGAAAGCAACATATAGAGTAGAAAAAAATTCACATAACTCGGAGAGAAAATTGTGCATCCAGGCAACCAATTACCTACACTGAAAACTGGCTATTACACATTATTATTTCTTCCTTTGGTCAGCAATACTAGTATTTTCTACACATTTTTGTCTTTAGCATATCGTTTAATGCACAACACTGCTGCCCCTTTCTGGCTGAGAGCTATGATAAATGACGATATCCCTAACATGTGACAATACTGACTGGAGCATACATGAAAAGATGCTATACATATACAGATGGCATAGTTGTGTATATTCACGGAAATATGTTCCATAGCTGACTCAAGATTACATTGTTGGCTGTTACTTTGGTAATGTAGTGGGTGTCTGCAGTGTAGATGGACCGCTAATGGCTTCGTGCCGTCTGTGTTCTACTTTGTTATACAATTGCACTAACAACACTACATACACACGAAAGCTTTCATCATCATTTGGATAATGATTAGTACAAACTTACTACAGGGCATACTAAATCTAAAGAACTAGATCTCCAACAGGTAAAATACACCACAAACTTCGGAGTAATATATTCAGGAACATTTACAACCCTAATTTACTAGAATTTCAATTCATTTAAGTTCGAGATTTTGTGGACACTTGGACAATTTTACAACACAACACTAAAAACTTCTAAGGGAGTATTATTTTTCTCATTCACTCAACGGGGAGTAATCAGTTTACCCAGTGAATCACCGTGACACCTTAATTGTTTACGGAGCGACGATTAGCAGACATTAAACCCTCAGCGGTCCATATCAATAACCCAACAACAAGCATCCCTTCATCCCAAACATCACTGGCTAGAAAATCGTTGGCATATCTCGCAGTGAATACAACAATTTGTTTCCATAGGACAATAGTCAGCTGATAAACTGAACACAGTGTTCGTATCATCTACATTCAGAAGAATCACCCTTGTTGGCGATTGTTTCCAGCTTAAAACAAAATTCCAAGACAGACAATACAGCGAATATTGCCACGTTTCTATTTATCTTTTTCATATCCCAGGTGCATAATGGTCATTTTGAGACGGAGGGGAAGGACGATGGAGAAGGGAACGGGGCAGACAAAATCATTCTATGGAAACGGCAAAATGGTTATCGCATGTCATCAGAAAAACACACAAGTTTATACTGAACACAACATCTTGGAGCAATTTTTGTACTTTTGCTTTCACGAACCGGAAAACTTGTCTGGTGCATCACAGTAGTTCACAATGTGGGGTCGGCGTGGATTTATTCACGCCGACAAGAATAGCAAGTCATTATTGTTTCAAAGCCCCCATCAATCCCGATTCCCGGGTAGATATTGTCAGAGACGTTGCTGATGGTCCACAAGGACAGAAATAGCCATAATGACCGCCTACAGTGAATGCATTTACTCAGAATCTTTCTCAGAATTGGCGCAAAAAATTACAAAGAAACACTATCTACACCGATACAGGCGATAAATAAGTAATTCATAACCGATCACAAAAGGATATCAAGAGGCAGATCCTTTATTATCACTCACTCGTATGCAATAAACGCTGGATGTAAATAGACATGTCTGTAGTCAAGGACTGATGGCTGTACTTGAAGCAGTCCTTAGCGTTCTTTATTACTGATGTATTACCAATGATTGAGCAGTTATGAAGCTCTCATGAAGATACATCTATCACTGTGCCTAGCACGGCATAATTGAGAACCAGTCCAGTCAAAAAAATTATTTATCCATGTAGAATTCCCCGCACAAGTTGTCATGTTTCTTCTGTGTCCAACGACAAATGATATCACAAAGAGAACGAACACAGCAGCCTATCCAGATAGAAAGGATACTTCATTAAAGAATGCCCTTCTGGAAGTGATTACGTTATGGGTCATCTATCAGTCATCGCGAGGGGCACCCAGAGGGCAGACTCACATGGGACCATCCATTATCTAACTGTCTAAGTGGATGGTATTAAAATACAGAAAAGAGTTGATCCCTTGAGAAGAAGGAGTTGGGATTAGAGAACACGAATTTAGGAAGATAGGTCATGGGGAAGAATTCATTTTAAGTGTTAAACATAGAGGAAGAATACGAAAAAGAATCATCCATTCAAAGTACTACAATTCCTCCACGGTCACTTCACTATGGGACACCCTGTAATAATCAACATTTATCTCTCGCCTCGGGATTTAGTCGGACTGAGCCCCGTGTCCCCTAAATCAGGCCCCTCGGGGAATAACAAGGCAATGAAAGGGTCCGAGTTTTACAGACAATCAAGGATGTTCTGATCTCGCACAGTGTGGACAAATCACGGATGTCCTGAATGATTGTGGGATACATGGTAACCAAGGTAACCACTTCAGTATAACACACCCCAAGTGATCTGTGGAAGATAATGGGAGTCTTATTAGTCGATAGTCATTAGTCCTCAGACTTCAGTGTAACACCCCAAGTGATCAGTCCAAGAAAACGAGAGTCATGTCAGTTAATAGTTATCAGACCTCAGATTTTAGCGTAACACACCCCAAGTGATCAGTCCAAGAAAACGAGAGTCATATCAGTTAATAGTCGTCAGACCTCAGATTTCAGTGTAACACACCCCAAGTGATCGGTCCAAGATAATGAGAGTCATGTCAGTTAATAGTTGTCAGACCTCAGACTTCAGTGTAACACACCCCAAGTGATCAGTCCAAGAAAACGAGAGTCGTATCAGTTAATAGTTATCAGACCTCAGATTTTAGCGTAACACACCCCAAGTGATCAGTCCAAGAAAACGAGAGTCGTATCAGTTAATAGTTGTCAGACCTCAGATTTTAGCGTAACACACCCCAAGTGATCAGTCCACGATAACGAGAGTCGTATCAGTTAATAGTTGTCAGACCTCAGACTTCAGTGTATCACACCCCAAGTGATTAGTCCAAGAAAACGAGAGTCGTATCAGTTAATAGTCATCAGACCTCAGATTTTAGCGTAACACATCACAAGTGATCAGTCCAAGAAAACGAGAGTCGTATCAGTTAATAGTCGTTAGACCTCAGATTTTAGCGTAACACATCCCAAGTGATCAGTCCAAGATAACGAGAGTCGTATCAGTTAATAGTTGTCAGACCTCAGATTTTAGCGTAACACACCCCAAGTGATCAGTCCAAGATAATGAGAGTCATATCAGTTAATAGTTGTCAGACCTCAGATTTTAACGTAACACACCCAATTATTCTGTCCAAGTTAAGGCGAGTCCTATCAGCTAATAGTCATAACATTTATCTGTGTGGTTCATGTTTGTTGAGGAAATCTGCTCACTAGAGAACTTAATGCATTGGTTGTCGGCAAACTGGGACAAAAATCACAAAATTATACATACCATGATATAACAACTTTTATGTTTTGAAACCAATTCCCCTACAGTTTCATAGTCTATTGCCAGAGAAGGACCAATTAATGATACAAACCACAGCAGTGAAGAAAACTGTCACAGGTACATACATACAAATATACAAGCTTCGGAGTTCTTGCTCCATAATGATCTAGACCTCCATTACTAGTTCAGAATTGATGGTGGCGTTATTGAATCTACAGATTTATTGCGTATTTACTCAGCAGTTTTACACCGTGGGACTCTGCCATGTGGCCGTCATTAACAGACGACATATCTGTCTCACATAACTCAGTAGCTACTAGAACTCAACCAATTTCAGCAGCATCTTCCACGGAGAACTTCCCAGGCGAGTGTAATATCAATCTACATGCTCCCGTCCAGAACAGATAACATCAGACAATTACCGCTGCACTAGATCCTCGGCATTTAACGTAGCGTTAACGAGATCTCAACAATTTCTTTCATCCACTTGCCATTTCCTTGACGGTTCTCAACTACGTATTTTCTCCCCCGTCGGTAAATTTAATTGCATTTTGGGATTGAGTGTTAACATTTTACCCGAAGACGTCCAAGACGCACCCAGCAGTGAGGACGTCTTAAACGATTGCTGATGTGATCCTGCCTGTTGTCACGTGATGATGGCGTCGGACCGCTGACAGGATTGTTCCTATTGATTTGGGGGCGACACCCATCGGTGGACTTCCTGGGTCAGGGATCAACAACGAACAAAGTGCGAACAAGATCTTTTAAACGCCACTTCACTTATATCGCTGGTGACAATGGTGAATTGACGATGCGACGGGAAAATTTACAACTGTTTCCATTTGACGCAGGGAGACTGTCTGCGACTGTAATGGACATCCAATGACGTCAATTCTTCTCGAGTTTAGATCTTCTGCAATTCTGCAGATTTCTTTTTGTCAGGTTGTGCTGACTGAACAGCATTTGGAACAGTACTGGTATCACTTCAAAATACCAGTACATAATAGTGCAGAATTTAATTACCCAGTCATGACATCATTACTAAATAAACTAATAATATCGATTCCAACCATAAATTCATGTGCAGAAAAAAATATTCCACCAACGTGGTCAAGGTATGTGATAATATAATAAAGAACGTGAAGCTGGTGGTGAATCAAACTAATCGTATTGTTACAAAGGCATTGTGACTGTCTTAGCTGTTCTTAACAATTAAAACAACACTCATGAAAGGCCTTACATATAATCCTACAGCATGTGACAATAGAAACAAAAGTATCAAATGTCTGGGGATATAACGTAAATCTGGATAATATAGGTTACTCTGAGGTTGGCAGACGGATTACAAGATATCTCAGTACCTACGATGTCTTGGTTCCAACAGAAAAACATAGCTAGCTGGGACTAACCTAGCTACTTGGACATGACCACGACACATTTGGCACTCAGTTCGTGCTTGGGCCACTCCCAAAGATGACCGGGCACGTTTTTCTTGCACCGGGATCAATTGCTGTCATAATCACCTAAGTTACCACAGTGACAAGAGCGTCGACAACTATCAGAGTTACGAATTGCCATTTCAATTATATACATGTCCATTTTAATTATATTGATATCTTGAAAACACATGACATGTTTCTCACTATTTAATACAGCATTGAGTCTCATCAATACGAGAAGCATCTGTACTGACTGTTGACGCCTACTCCAGCATAAATAGTCTTCCACCAACACAATGAAAAAGTCGAGTGCGCCTCAACCAAGACTCCAGTAACTTCCATGGAACAGTTGAGTCTGACGTTAGACGCCAATCAAATGGTGGCGTCGATTCCGCTGTGTTGCCAATAAGCTCTGTGATTGTTGAGTCGACCAGGTAAAGTATTAGATCGAACATGATGAAAAGGAAACTATTAATACCCACAAAGATGTGTCACTATGTCTGTTCTATTAAACATCGTTTGCAATCAGCAACTTATTTTTTCAGACACATGGACACACGAGTGTAAAACACGAGTGCCTGTACTCATGGTCCATGTACCACGCACTACATGTCATTGAAATAGCAAATCTACCACACTAATAACCGTTGTGATAATCACAAAGCATTATCAATGAGACAATGAATTGTGTTGATAATCATGATAATGTAAACATTACATTTGATTGGATATTTTTTGTCCACCAGACTCCACAAACAGAACAACACAACGTATGCAATAGGGCGGCACACCTTCGTGCTTCAATGATATTGATGTTAGGCAAATCATCTCAACACTGTGATTTTTATGGACCAACATTTAACTCAATGTTGTGTTTTGTTTTAGTCATTCGGAATATGTTTTTCTCAACAATAATAGGTGTTCTTTTATGTTGTTTCTATTGAATCAAATTAGAATTAGAACCTATCAAGAATAAGCTTGAATCAAACTTCGACATACCAGTGCGTCATTTCCGACACCAATTTTTGGTCTTGGCTAACACCTCTAAATCTGAACAGGGCGACGGACTGTCCAATCTGGATCATGGTATCGAAAGGAAATCTGCAAAGGAAATAGTCCCAGCACAGGCTGGCAGACGTCATATTGACAAACGATAATGGCGGGATTAGTCTCCATCTAGACTTCATGTTTGTGTCTACAGGTCATTGATATTAACACAAATATCAGCCCACCCAGCAGGGATAGACACTCAGCTTGCATCTCTAGAAAACGCACAAAATTCTGCTACCGTTATTCCTTACTTGCCGTTTTGTCTGCAGATCTCTGCAGTTCGACCAATCTCTCTATATACCATCTCTCCAATCCCATCCACATGACAATCTATCCGTTTTCCCATATCTCCAGACCTATCAGCTGATCAGATTAGCTCGCCACCCCTTGCGATATACTAAACACCCCACAGGGACAATTAAATGACCATTGCGCCAACAAGCAACATTGTCTGGATATCTGCCCTGCTGAGAGACAACTAACCAGCAAACTGCAGGGTGATAATTTGTATGAACATAGCAGGTATGTATATGTTCTAACTGACTGAGATTAAAAAGACTTCATGTGTTCACTTTGTTTTGTTCTGATTTAACACAGCTAGAAAGTTTGAAAGGATACACAAACATAAGATGCAATGCCTGGTATTATCACCGAGGATTGCAATCCAAAAATTGTCATCTGGCAAAGACAACTTCTGAATTGTTGTGTCTGAAAACTGTTTACTGTAAACAATTATTCTTAAATCTTGCGTAAAACTATAATTAATTTCAAGTTGAATTTTCCTCAATAACCTATCCTAATTTTTGTTTCGAAATATTGTAAATTATCTTGATCAAATACAGCATGGAGTGTTTGCATTCCATTAGCAAAAGTCACCATACCCAAACTTGAAACCATAACATACCATCGCCCACACATTCCATGATCCTAGATAAACCAGCGAAAACGTCCACATCTCAATCAATAGAGTCTGATAGAAGATATTGACAAGCTAGGGGTGTGAGAGAGGGTCTGGTAGTCTGGTATTGTGGGGCGAGGGGGGGGGGAGGGGAGGAAATACTTCAATTTCATACCCATAATGTGACTGGCTTAGGTTAATTACATGATCATTAGGGCCCTGAAGTTCCATAAGGGTGGGTACTGATGAAATGTCAACTTTGCAAAAATATAAAGTAAAAAGTAAGTAGGCTGAGAAGTAAAATGAAAAGTAGGCTTGGTGGGGTAAAGATAGGGTACTGTGATATTTGCAGAAAAGTCGCAAAAAAAAAACAATACTGATGCTGGTGTTTATCGCAAAGTTATGCTATGATTTATTTCCATATGTTAAAATTTCCTTCAAATTTATATGTTAAATACCCAGCTCCAATATGAAACACATTTCCCAAGACGTTATTTTCAGAATACCTGAGACCTATCTGAGATAACTCACTTCTACTACATGTATATAACATATATTTCACACTATTCCTACCATCAAATCCTCGATACCCCCCACTTCACACATCTGCCCTCCCACAACCAAACTCTAGGCAATAACCTAGTTATCACACTCTTGCCTCCAGTGTTATTACACGGCGGACATGCAGCACATAGGGAGTTCGTATATTGCTATTTCTGAAAACGAGTGCATGTGGATGTGTTCACGACTCTTGTCTGGAACGTTTTCAGAAGTATACTATCCACTAATTCCAGCACGATAACAGATTACACATTGCGCAACATGTTCTTGTAAGTTCCGTGGCACCATACAGCTTGAGTAGCAGATTATTGACAAAGTCGGCCAACTTCAGAAATATGAGCAGAAACAATGAAGGTAGACTTGCATTCCACTTCAGAAGTCCTCTTCTATTCTTACAAGAGTTCAAAGCAACCTTACTATATCGTTCTATTACTGCTTTGAAATGACATTTATATCATGGCGATTATCTATTGCATTCTACATTAGATGCGATACATGACCAAGCCAGTGGGTGTCAATAAATCTTCCTGTCTGTTGTTTAGACACGCTGGTAATTGGCTGTTTGCGTCTATAGCTGTGGAAAATGCTGGAAGTACTAAATCACATCTCCGAGAGGAACAATCTTTACAGGGTGTTGTGGTGGCTCTTCATAATGTTACCAGCGTATTCATCATCATCCAAACAAATGATATGCTCACTTAGCATTCATATAATTGTAGCATCATGCATTATAATGAGAGCATCATCAATATTCATTAATATTGATATACCGCTTTGGGGAATACAGAAAATTCTTTACAGACAGGGAAATCTTACTTCGGAAGTGTATAATTTTACAAGGAACATGGTAGTACCTCAATAACATGCAAATAAATTTGAATACCACTGTTCCTGCTTGACATAGCTGTACTGAAGTGTTTTGTGATGCAAGAAAACACAACATTACCATCGCCCATCCACTGTTGAAATTAGCAACAGTAGCAACATCACGGCTACATCACGGCTATAATATGTAAAAGGATAACCTTTACCGTTTGGAGCTCTCTTTTTTCCATTTCGTGGGGAAGCATCACGTGTTTGAACACGACCACTCTTTCGCATGAACACCGCGACAGATCCATACAACATGCAAGAGATTTCAGGAGTGTCCTTCACCATGACAAGCAAAGGAATATGGGAGATATCAGGTCCTTGACCTCCAAAATACCCGCAGTTCTGAGCGGAAAGAACATCGCGAGCTAAAGAACATTCTAGTGGTAATAATACTGGAATTTCTATAGTATGAGATTAATTGCAGCTTTTTGAGAAACGCTGAGCAATGCAGAATGTTTACGTTAATTTTAATTTAATTGGAATAAAAAAATATTATGAATGACATGTCACAAAAACTGATACATGGAAGTTCACATAACTTCAATTAATTTCACTCACGTGTTTTTTTTCTATAAATACCGAAGAAATGATCCAAGCACATAAAAAAAACGCAAGTAATTGTGCACTCCACAAAGACATGCAAATTGCAGGATGCATGAACCTCATCCGATGAACCACGGCAAAACTTCGCTGCTTGTATTCGAAGATGGTAGAAAATACCCACAAAACTTACTCCGTGGTTGACCACATTCTTGAAGTCAACATTTCTTTCCTCAAACATTGTGTTTTTCACACCTTTTTTCGAGAATTCATCAGCTGCGTCAAATCAATACACATCGTCGTGTGTAAGCGACACTTCTGACACATGCCGCCGCATAACGCCGTCATTTCTGCCGCCATGTTTCAATGGCCGGCAATTTCCGATTTATTCCACGACACCCATTCCAATACAGACAGCACTGAAGAACTATTAGTAAATAGTGGCCAAGTGAAATCATTACCGATGGAAAATGTCAATTTACTCTGCTGAAAGATATTGAATAACCAGATAGTTCAGGAGACAAGGGGCGTATTGATTGACCACCGTGTTGGGCTAGAACTACATTATCTGCTTCCAGTTAGCTTCTGGAGTTAGGAGTATTGTGGAGTTGTGGAGAAAGACATGAATGATCCACGAAAAAGTAGAGTATTATTTTCAATTCAAATTGAGCTGTTAGACAGCATACAACCAAAGATATCAGCTGTAGAAAGCATGTTTCATAAATTGGACTAATAAGAGACAGTTATTAGTAGTTATTACAATTCTTGAACCAGATCTCAGTCTTGCTTCATTTGATTCAATTGAAACAAATTCAGGTATTCAATTTTCCACTTTCCCAAAAGAGATTATTTCTTACTTAATCCCTGATCAATAGGAAGGCCCTGTTACGTCGCTTATTCTTTCATCCTAACTGTTGTCCACAAACATTGATGACCTGATTAAAAGTTCACTTTGCATCTAGACAAAGGATGGGCCCCATACTACTTTCCCCCTTTGTCAACTCTGGTCTGCGCATTTCGCCTTTTCCCGGGGCTGATCAATCAGTTGGCATGGAGAGTTAGAACATCATGTCAATTTGCTCAAGGATTACTCATAATTCACCACTTTGTCATGTCCGAGGTAAAACCCGGCAAACAAACCCGTCTGTCGTCTTGAGTGACGATTGTACCATAAAGGCGAGATCCTACCGTAGCACTACCGTCGTCATACACCATTCCCATCCAAATGTTAACTACTCTGCTACCCCTTGCAGGAGTCACACACCAGTGTGAAGGCAGACCCCTGGTCAAGTGTCTTGAGACAGCTAGCCACACCCGGATAACACCCTCCCCGCATCCCACTCGCAGTAATTTCTCTCCCTGGGCCTCAGCTGTCCTGACCATAACCCCAAAACGTCAACAATACCCCAAAACAGTTAGCAGGATAGAGATGGACATACCAATCAAATCCTATCCCCGTGTGCAGATTTCCCCTAATTCGGGACATGTTCGCTCTTTCTGTAGGCCCCATTTAACGTGAAAGAACTTTTTATCTACAGCTGACCATCCAACAGCAGTTATTGATTCATGGGATGATCTTGAATCTTGGTGTGTGATTTTCACAAGATTTCACAGAGGTATATGTGATTGGCAAGTTTTTGCATTCAAAATAAATCATTTGATCTGAATGAAATGGAGATAACAACAACATATATCTGGTTGCAATGGATAAATTTTTGCATCCCGTGAAGATATTCATTTTAATTCAAACCAGATAGAGAACATTAACTTCTAAATATTCAACTGGCTCATGCAGTCACAAAGTGGGAGACTAACTCTTTCTGATTTCTTATTTCCCAAGAGATTCATCAATTTTCATCGTCTTGAAATCACTGATAAAAGATAGCTATCCCAGAAGGCAGTGCTGCATGTTACATTGTCAATTTCAGTTCAAACAAAAATTGATGATATATATCCAGAGAGCTTGACAATAATGTAATAAACAGCTTTTTACTGGCAATGATAGATCACTGTGCAAAGAGCTCATTAGTTTTAGGCAGAGGCATTCTGCATTTAGTTTCTAGACCTACATTTGTAATTATTCATGAGTATTTCAAGTTATTTCTGATAGTCTCCAATCTAGAAATAATACTTTAACCCGTCTATAGGAAGGTTATTTAGAACATCGGATGGCGGTTTCCCACAAAGTAAAGTTGTTAAAGTAACGCCATTAGGGCCATTATCAGATTGCAAGATATCTACACGGTCGTGTTTTGACAACACCTGCGACCCACATCTCTGAATACATCATCTTTCAGGAGCTCCTCATGTGAGGCGATACCACTACTGTATTATCACCCTAGCTAAATCATCCGCCATGTCCAACATCCTGAAACCAAAGAAATATATCAGGATAGAGCCCTTGTCATATCATCGGAGGTGACAGTTATGGGACCATTTCCACATACATCCACCGACAAAACTACACTCCAAGGAGTGTCCAGCTACTAGATATAAGTGGAATGGCCCTCAGCTTGCTGTTTGATTATGACCCTGAACTGTTCGAGCCTAATATCTGATAACGAGAGCTGGGCAGGGTATGACTGATGGCAGGTGAAATGTTGGGATGACTCAGTTCCCAGCGCCACCTGGTGTCCTGGTGAAGTTGAATGATTCAGAGGATTTTCAGAGGATGTATGCCTTATTAAAACAGTGATGAGCATATGTTGAAATTCTAGCCGAGTTCTGTCAGTAATTGCCTTATAATGCAAACTCCCCCAGAACACACAAGTAAGAGCACCCTGTGACGGCCACTCGCAGTGTCCAGTTAACGGCCTCCAGCCCCTCTGTTGTATGTATGGATTGGTCAATTATTTAACCCCCTGGCCATCTACAATACTGTCAGTCATCAATTGCCTTCTTGTGACCTTACTTGTCCCGATACCATTACCGTACCAAATGCCTCCCCAGGCCTCTCTTGCCAGTCACATCGGCAGATTCGTTCTCGTCAGAACATTTCGGCAGAGGAAGTCTAAGTTATAATGATAGATTCAAACTGAACAGTGATTACCAATACATGAATTACATATTCATACTATCAGAAACCATGGGTTTCTGATATTATATATAACCTCTCGGCTTTTAAACTCCACAAGTATTAGTTTCTGTATATTGTCGTTTTAACTATACAGGTATTTTGTAAGAGACAAGAAATAATTGACAAGTTTGTCTTGTCAATGTTCACATGTATAGAACTATTAAATATTTCCAAGTTGACCTGTTGAGAGACATTTTGGATTCATCTGGTGAAAGATAACAATGAGGCCGTGTTGTCTGACGGCTGGTGGCCAATAACTCAGGGCTGTACTGTTCGAAATCACGACAGTGTCAGTTCTTTTGATATGTGATTGTTTAAACTTCAGACAGTCGGACTTCTCGTTGGCTTATTACTCCCTCTCGACTGAACAAGCGACGGGACTGCAGGGAACGAGGTGATAATCATTCTGTTTGAGTCTCTATGGAACGAGGTATGACTGTTACATCACCTCACACAAGTGTCAGGATATGTCGGGTCTGATGGTAGCGTGCGAGTGAAAGTCATTTATCAGTTTTGAAGTGTTGCAGGTATCATTTTCCATCAATGTTTTGATATCCCATTTGGACGCCAATTTGTACCAGGAAGACTTCACACCCTGGAGGCAAACTTCACACTGTGAGACAAGGTGCTGGAATTAATATTAGAAACTGATTTTTGAGTCATATTTGAGAAAACATTTTTTGCACTCTTGGTGTAGGAATGATGTGTGTGTTTAGACAGAAGATTTCACATCATGTTCACTGAAGTTGAAGAGTAAGCTAAGTTTGCTATTAAACGAATGATGGTGTTCAGATGAAAATTCCACAACACAATCAAAATTCCCAGATGCGTATTAGATGTCAAAACACATCAAATATGTATGCCCGAGGCCATCAATCAGTGGTCACCAGAGCCCGCCCATCCTACAATGTACGACAGATAACTTTGTGACATCGGATGTCACGTACTCTTCCAATGCACCCCAAAGACTGGAGATGATGGACTTTGTGGTCCCTGTGTTCGATTCGATAAACAGAGCTCATGAACAGAGGCCCAGTCACAACTAATTTACAACTCCCTCGAAAATTCTTTTGTGTTGACTGGTGAATGCCAATTGCGCATGCACTGACCACGGCAACCTGGCCAGTGTGAGATGGTCACCGTGGTGTTTATTTCGTCTTTCGATTCATCGTGCACAACGTTTCATTATCAATGTTTGCGTACTGCTTAGTAGGCTTCCATACTGCGCCCACTTCCGACATTGGGAATGTGGACATACGCACAATGATACAACATGGATTCTTTATTTATTGGCGAGATGAACACATCAATGTGCCGCCAAATGGTTCATCAGATAGAAAATAATTTGACACGAACTAACTCAGCGTGGTCAAGGTCGAATGACCAGTCATAAATATGTGAAAGCAAGCAAGTTTTCTGTTGTTTGATGTGACTTTGTATATTCGCTGCATTACTCAATATTTGATTCTACAAACTTGTCTTAAACTGGACGGAATAACCAGGTCATGCACTTCAAAGAATCCACACTTATTGTGTGTGATATTATCTCAAACAAATATTGATAATGGGACACTTTCAAAGCATGTTAAAATTTACACCGTTAATACATACACCATACTTTTGGTATGAATATTTGGAATTTATAACCTATCAGGTACAAAAAAAGTGTGCAATCTGTTGAATGAGCAAATCAAATGTAAATGCTTATTTCCCATGAAACAGACGCTCAAAGCCTGGTGGTAACATCTCAACGCAGCTTCTTCACTGTTTCTAGTCATCCCGACCTCGGAACAGAGCACCCCAGCCCACGGACATGATATCATCAACCCCTGGAGCTCATTTTACTCCGCCATACAAAAATATGGATGTACTTGAAAATTGGGCATGTTGACCCAGTAATCTAATGTGTGGGGACAGAGGCTAATACCCTCGCCATGACCCATGGACATGGCCAGCAGTCCGCTGAATAGCAGCAGCCTATCAACTGACTTACCATATCATACCACACCTATGAACTTCTAAACAGTTGTTATGAGGTGTATACGCTATCTAGGGACATAGTCAGCAATTGAGGACTATTTTGTTGGCAGAAAGTATTTAGTTGGATTTCTTTCCAAACAAATGATCGATCTTCAAGATATTTGTTTTGGCAGGAGGCAGGATTGACATAACATGGTCGAATGCATTAGCTCGCCTTAGATGCCAAATTCTAAGTGGATGTCATATTTCTAGAATTTAAACAAACATTAGAGCTATATTATCGAGCAAACAAGACCAGATTCATTTGGGACCGACGTCTCGGTGTATTCGGTCGATTGTTTGTTGAAGGTGCAGCGACAAGTTGAGGTACAAAAGAGTTCAAATAATCAAGAACTAAAGATGAAGGTAAACATTTCAACAAAATGTTATGAAAACATGGTCATGGGGGGCATTGTTTTGCAATTGAATCTTATGCAAACTCCCTCACAGGATGACAAGTGTTTTAAATTGAGCAAAAACACAAACATTCGTTAACTCGGAATAGAACTGTTTGGAAGTCCTGAAACGAAGGTGAAAATATTTAATGATACTATAATAATAACTATGTAATTATATATCAAGTTTTAATCCTCATGATTTACATATATCATTACAAATCGTCCTAAAATCTGACATGATTCAGACTGAGAACTATGGTACAAGTCATCAAAACCTTTTAATTTTGACAGAATTAGAGTCCAGGGGTTACGATGTACTGACAGTTGGAACACTTTGTAATGCTATGCACTATGTATGATACTTGCTAGGCACTGCCCTACCCGCCATAGCAAGCAGCGTACATCACAACATCAGTACATATAGACAGAATAACATGAGGTCCTCACAGTGGGGTTATATATACATGCTGATTCTTGCAGCAAACCATGCCATAGACAAGTATGGATTTGTACTGGTGTCTCACATCGGGCTCTATTGCATGGGTCATGACAGCTATCATAGCAGAGCTGTATTGTTGTAAATCAATCAATAATTTATTAACTATATAATGATGAACATGCTATTATATATACCGTAGTTCAATATATAGCTTTTAATATACTATGTCTAGAACAATGTTCTTGGGTGTTTAGGGTCATGCATTTTATCAACTTCAATGTATTGTTGAAGTTTGGGTTTCACATAAAGTACAATTTCACAAATACCATAAGTTTGAAATCAAGTAAATTTTGCCTAAATGCAAGCACAATCTTCATGCTTTAATGTTTTTTGATTTATTTTCTGTTGTTGAGGTATATGTATTTGTGATGGTATCCACACCACATTGTTACAACAGACAACGAGGTCATAGGTCATGTGACACACTGGAAGGCAATATTTGTAGCCAATAAACTGCCAGCGTTTCAGAGTGATAAATATTCTAGGTCAAAAGTTGAATGTGTCAAAATTGAGCTGAAAAATGGAACAGGCCAAAGTCCTGGTTTAATTGCTGGATATTAGATTTGTTCTCGCAAGAGTTGCTGAACTCAATAATAGCTACACTGGTTTCCATGTAGCCTACCACTATAGGTATTGTTTCATTTAGATATTCTTAACACATTTCCTGGTATATTACGGATGACTTCCTTGTCTGGTGAAAGAGATATACGAGAGAGGCACCTGCTCCCAGAACTAGTAATCATCGGATACCCCCTAACAACCTCCCATCTGTCCATAGGAACACCCGATACCTGGATACTCCGCCCTCCCATCATCACTGAGAGCGACTTCTCCATTTAACCTTCTCAGGGATCAAAGGGTACCCGCTCCTGACCTATGTGAGGCCCTCTCTATGCAAAGTATGCCAACCGATGGGTGATTTATCAGGAAGTTTATCTAAGGTTGTGATTCACGGAATCAAGACCTGAAGCATATGGTGGAGTATATACTCTGTATACAATGGATCCATCACTAGAAAAATGAATGACGTAATTTGTAGATTACTGTCAGTAATTCAGGACGAGATTTGTTTATCTATGCAATTTCCATGTCATGACACCGGCATGCACCACTTTCTGAAAATAAATGCAAATGATACTTTAGTGGAATCAATTGTTCTTGTTTTTATTATAAATGCTGAGAACTCGCTACTCTTACGATAGTGTTCTAAGAAATAGATTTTCTGAACTTTTGATAAATTTAATTATGTGTATATAGTTCGTGGAATTGACTACTTTTCTACATACGAATACAATAGTCCTACAATACAAATTTACCAATAGGTTTTTTTATTTTTATTTGAAAATTTATTTTCAAATATCAATACATTGTATTTGATTTTTATTATAGTATCGGTAAACTTGAGTACAAACAATTACTTTTCATCAGCCCTACATTGTTCTATTATAACACATTAACCTAATAAAACACAAATGTTATGTATAAAATTAGTATCAATGCACAAAACAAACATAACACCTGCTAATAAAACAATTTCACAATTCTATACACAGGCTTTAACAAGATTGTGTCACTTGAGCCTTTACTGGACAATTATTGTGCAGAATTAGTCAAAGGAAAAATTTACTTTCACGGTTGACATGCCGAGATTGGGGTAATGGTGGTCCCGCCTAACATATCCAATAAGATAGGGTGGTTTCAAGCCTGAGGTTAGATGAGGTATAAGTGGTTACTTGATTTCAACGCTGTAGAAATCATATGCTTATTATTATATAAGGTATGCATGTAATATCCTTGCCAAAACTTGTGTTGTGTTAATTCATAAGCATTATGTAAGCATTTACTAAGGTATCAAGAACACTAATATAAGTCAAGTTCAATGGTATGAACTCAATTGGGTTGATAAATTTTTATCAGTGGCTATAAATGAAGTATTCAGCTGTTCTGAAGGCCGATCGCTTGTGTTTTCGGTTGTGCATAAATGAAGTCAGGACTACTTAGTGAATGTCACATGTAATATTACACAACATCGACAATATTCAATGAATCCAAAGTGGCATTTCTTCCCATATAAAAAGCGGAACGTGATCGCTGCTCGCTGTAGAAGTTCTTTATGGGTCAGTAACTCATTTTAATTGCTGACAATAGTTTAAATATTGTTACATCTTTGACAGTCGCTGTCCATATTTAGTATTTACGTCTCCATATATCAGCAGACTCTACAGGTTGTCCCAAAAGTTATTTCCCTTGTGGTTCATTAATCGCTAAAGATGGAATCAAACATTTCCCTGACTTCCACTGCTGAAAAAGATTACATAGAAAGCCTACAACACCCCCACCCCCATCACACCCCCTCCTCTCTATTTCCTACAAAATGGATGTTTACATAAAGTTTTCGCAAAATCCGTGGAAAATCAATGGTGTAAATGGTCCATTTAGACATAGTCCACGCATGTACTGCTCGAAGGCAACGTTGAATACAATTGATCGTATAACGCTGAATCACAAACACATAACATGCACTGAAGAGAAAATTAGCCCAAAGGCTAAGACAGGAGACAATTTTGGTTTTGCCATGGCAGGTAACAGACCTTGAGATTTACCAATCAAGGTTATCAGTGCGAACATATGACCTTGGGATTTACCGATCAAGATCATCTGTGTGAACTCCAATGTCACCATTACGGGCACATCTGAGGCATTTGATTTTCTATATGTTCATAATACAATGATATATCTGGCTGCAAGCGTTTAGGTCACTCAGACCAATTTACACATTCCGAGTCAGACATTTAGCACTCAAGGTCATCTGAGGTCAAATTCAAGGTCATCATTAGTTGTGCCATATATGTCTTCCTAGATGTTCATAATACAAACATAAGCTCCATCTGCAAGCACTTCATCCATAGAGGCAAATCTGGGCATTTTTTACCCAAAAATGGCTGTTTTGACCTTCAAGGTCCCAAGAAAGGGGCGAAATATTTTTTTCAAAGGGTGAAAAAAAAATTTTGGCCTAGAAATGGCCCAAAATGGATAGTAACGTGATTTGGGCCAAATTTTTTTTTTCGTTGATGCGTCAAAAATTTAAAATGGTCCCCATATGCAGACTGTCGATTCAAGGGCAACAAAACCTATACACAGAGGTACATAAGGGGAATCTTCTGAAACAGAAATCTCAAATCTGATCAATTTTTTTTGTTTCAAAAAAGGGCTGCCAAAGTCCAAAATTGACAGTTTTTCGACGAAAACTGCCGCCATTTTGAAAAAAAAAAATAAAAAAATTCTCCTTCTCGAATTATTTTAAAGTATCTTTCCCCAAATTTTCAGCAAGATTGGACCGTACACTTTAAAGATAATAATGTGAACGGACGACGACGACGACGTTGACGGACGAACAGACGGACGTACCAACATTTTAGGTTTAAGGGCTTCTCACGTGTTAAATTTCCTATCTCCAGCGAAGCCCTTTATCTCCAGAATAGCCCATAAACACACTTTTACTCATGAAAAGTGGGTTTAGGGGCTATTTTGAAGCCCCTAAACTCCAGAAAGTGGGGCGGATGGACGGAGAGATGAATGGACGGACGCAACGCCATGGCAATAGGTTATCAGACCATAGGTCCGGTAAACTAAAAACGTGTAGCCTCCAGACAAAATACAAGATATTGGAACAACTTCCTTACTACACTCAGCCCTGCAGGTGGCCGCATTCCCAAAAAGTGATCACAAACTTGAAGCCTGCAGTGAATGTTGACATCACGCTGGCGATTCGGTTTCAGTGGTGGCATTTTTTGTTCAACATGAAACATATCACACAGGCTAGAACAATCACAATGCACCAGATCCCCCTCGGAAATGTACAAAATTGTAAAACACAAGTAAGTTTCACATCGTTTAACGTCTCTGGCAGCAGGCCTAGCGCTGTTTGAAGTGAGCTAGAGGAGGCACTCTAGTAACTGTCAGTCAACACTCACATATACCATCCGAACACTCAATTAGCCGACAACACGGCTGTGACAATTGGCAGGCAGGCGCCCTTAGCTTGCATGAAAGTTGTCATTTGACTCTCAAACGCCCCTCAGCCACATGACGTACGTGTAACAACATAAACAGCACAATCGAAAATTGTACACATTTCCCTCCATATCAATTTTAGTGAAAGTATTGGAGCTTTACAATATCTACCATAATTTAACTTTTCTTTTTATCATTCATACTCTTCTTACATGGATCGCTACACCTCTCTCTCTGTTGAAGTTTTATTGAAATCAGTATTTATTTCACCATTTTCTGTTTGATAGATGAGAGGAAAGTGCAGGAAAATGTAATTAACTATTGACAGAACACAACACAAGCGCTATCTCATGCATACATACATATAGTCTGATGAATATCTGACACTAGGTGCTTCCGCCAAAATCTCTGACACTGATCTTATATTATTTACCCTCACATCGACGAAATCTAGCTCTCTACGTACATGCACTCAACAAACCCAGGACGGTTATCAACTCTCGTCACACCCCTAACAATGTAATGTTTGCCGATATAATAACGACAGGTCTTTGATCAATTACTCATTACACCCTTGAACTTGATTGCTTCTGACATAACAGATTATCGTAGCAATGTCTGAGGAATATGAAGAAGGACACGGCATTCATAATGTAGGTACAGTGTAAGGGATGTTGGATAGTTATCATTGTCATGCAGGGTGGGATTGACTACTTCTGATGGAATTGGGCCTCACACAGTGTATTATACATATCCCAGTAGCTCTGCGATTGTTGACGACTGCGTGTAGCCGTGGGTGTATTGCGTTGGTGCCCTACACTTCAGGTAACATGCTGTCTGGCAACATTGCATGCTTGTCATCCTCTTCCAGTATCATTGAGTATTCATTCATGTGTTGATTAGTGGCATAAAATATTGAAAACAATACATGAATGATTTGAATGTGGATCCAATCTTTCACCATTTATACCACAGCAACTGATATATAGCTGTTATACAGATGTTTTACAGATGTGCACAGAACACCACAAAACATTTCCCAGCCAGCAACACTGGAAGTGTTTCATTGTCAGCTTTCAAAACAGTCATATGATACTGCAATAGACGATGACATCCATGCACGGGTAAAACACCGTAATTCTTCGAATAAATATGGAACATAACTGATATTTTCCCAACCCATAATAGATATTTAGAGCTCTGCATTTCACTCGCCATTCGGATTACACTTAATGGTACAGTGGGTTAGTGGACGGACAACAGATTTGTTACCAAGACATCCGCATGAAAGCACTTTTAAAAGTCACAGCCACTTTTGGCATCTTATCCTGGACATGAGAGGCAGATTCTGCCCCTCGAGAACACAATGAAAGAAACTGCAGAGAACAAGAGGAAATGCAGTCATCGAGTGCTTGAAGTTGATTTTTTCTACATGATTTTTGAAGAAAAGTGTGAATTCTGTAAGACCACGGAGTTCCACGGTGAAGCAGAACAATCACAGCGATTTTTATATGTATTGCAGTATTCTTGATGAACTGGTATGAAGCTAGAAAGGCAACACAATACTGGAATACTTTGACCTGAAGTGTTAGAAGATATAAGTAAATGTCTGTTCTCGGGCAATGTATCTTTGATTGCATATACTTAACCTACTTTTCTATTCTTGAAAATTTGGGGAGCCTTAGATCATTATTGTCAGGTCTTCCAAACCTCTTGCCACAGTGTGAAATTTGACCTGAAAGTAACCTATCAGCAATGACATTGACATCCTCTGATTTGATGGCGACATTCTTCGGCAATCTTGTCAAAATTGTCAAAAATTCGTGACAATTTCACTAGCAAGGTGAACTAATTGACCTATTATCATTTTTTCTGCAAAATGTAACTGTTGTAGTTCACACAATAAAACAGGCTGTCCACGGACAATAAACCTGGCAAAATGGACCTTGTTTCACCAGAAGTTTGACACATCTCCACACAAGTTTCAATGAATTTAATCACCATCAGTGTATCCAAACCCCTCCATATATATGTCGTAATTTCTGTCAACACGGTTCAACTCGTGGCACATTATTTGCTGTGGAGCGCCATTCCTGATAACCTCCTTACAAGGGTTAATATCTATAGGGACACAAAGGACGGTTAGGTAGTACTATGTTGGCTTCAATGGTTGAGTAAATATTCCCCTGGGCACGGTCGGCAATATTCTCGGTCTGCTTTCTTCTTTTACCAGCCGATTGGAGGTATTCACTACATACAAGTTTGTCGAATGTGTAGCCATTTTTTTTCCTTCATTGGACTTCTTGCAACTTGGCAGCTCATAAATGTGAAATGAAAATAACTTTTTGGTGAAACCTATGTTTTCAACGAAGAAGCTTTAAATAGAAGTGGCCATTTGGAAAAATATTGGTGTTACACTAACACAGATAGGAATCAATGGGTTTACAGCACTATGGTAACCAATAATTTATCCCATTCTGATCACTGCTCCCAACATAACAGAAAGTCGACTGATACACAGTATGAAAACCCCTACGCTTTCCAGCATCACGTCAGATTACTCTATCACAGCGATCATTTATCGGCAAGGTTTTAATATACACTTTATAGGGGTGTCCTCTGATCGGTATTGATGAGACTAGAACTTCCCTCATCCAATAGTGGGTCGGTGGGCGAGTTACACACCATCAATAGAATACTTCACTGTGTTACTGAACTTAATGAACTCAGAAATTGTTATTTAAAACATTGTAAGAGAAGCAGCAGCACACCAACATCCCATAATATTCTTCTAAAAGATTGACATTTCTCATCTTCTTTTATTTCACTCCAATATTTCATGTTGAATTTTTATTATAGAATGCGCTTTAAATTTCTCACCGATAAAACATACATGATAAATATTCGCCATACCACAAACACTTTTCCATAATTGGCTCGTTGATGAAATATTTTATGTCAGAGCGTGTAAGTTCTCATAGCATATTTATCACACATGGCATTTGTGTTGACAGAAGCAACATCACAAACAAAACATTAATCTTTTCTCTACAAGCTCACAGTCACTGAATTATTATGTGCAGGCTTCTATCCAAAATTTCACGAAAAAAATCTGGGTATTATAGTTACAATGTGAAGTTTAATTGAAGTTGGCCATTTCCTATGGTTACCCAACTCGCCAATCTCAGTCCGGAAATCAAACTCAAGGATGGCTATTTCGCATGCATGATGCCAATGCCAATGCATTCTGATTCCGAGAATATGTGGATTGCATTTTCAATGCTGACCAATCGTCATTCTCTATGATCTAATGTCCTTGGCATTATGCCGACTCGAGAGGCCATCACCAGTGATATCACATGGCCATCATCAGTGATATCACGTGATAATTACCAGTGATATCACATGACAAACATTGAACGGTTTTCTGACTACCGTAATTGTATTTTGTCATGATCCTCGAAGAATGAAATAAAACGAAACTGAGAAAAGCCTCGATGAATTATTATCGTGTCCAGATTATGTTACACATCTTGTAATTAGCACTTGTAATTTTGAAAGTATGAGTTAATGACATACATTGTACCGAGCATTCACCTAGTGTATTGTTTTACCAGTAAGTCCGATAATCACCAAAAAAGTATTTCCTTACAATGGAGCATGTTCCAATTTAAGCCAATGTCAGAAAATATTCTATTATGTGTGTGCTCCGTGATGGCTTCCTTTCACAAGACCGGCATATACGGCGATGAAAACTCATTAATTTTGCGAGTCGTAATAAAACAAACCCACATTACAGACACCAACAGTGCAAAGGTAATATTCCATACCATAACACCTCCTTAATATTCTGAGATAACGTCCCCACAATAAAATAGTGAAAAAATACTTGTGGTAACAAAAGTTGCAAATGATGACAATAAACGGTCACATAATTTCTGGGCTATAATCACTTTTCCCATGAAAAAATGTAATAACTCTACGATCAACGAAATGATGGGCTTCCTCTGTTCGTGGATCACAGGCAAATGTAACTGCAATGACAGCAGGCAAAATATTATTTTGTATGTAATGTTTCGGCGCCATGAGCGCAATTTTTTTTGTCATTACTTGTATAAAATAGATAACAGTTGCCTTCCTGATTACTCAAGTATCATTGTGTGTGTTGAGAGAAAACTGATAATTTTTCTGGACGTCCATTAACTTTGAAATCACCGGAGAAATAAGATAGCTCTTCAATATTTATAACAATTGGTTATCTGCATTATATGGCGTCCGGCAAGAGGCAGTTACAAGTCTGGGGCCACCATAAAATAGCATCCGATATTCCATTCTGTCCGTTGATATATCAATCTACTTTTCGGTTACTTCAACAAGTGACGGATAAGATAATAACGCTACGACTTCCTCTCGGTTGAAATCACTTGATTAAAGCGTCTACGTCAGACTGACACATGCAGGAATTAGGATTCCCTCGTTGTCTTACGGAACACTATCACATAAGGTCCGCTAGCATGAAATAGAAGTTAAATGTGTTGGCGACTCTCCTCATTATAGAGACGTCTTCATGTAGCAGACCGAGCGATCTATCAAATGACCTCTCAGTGACCTTGGTCTGCAAACTTCTGCTAAAGACGTCTTCAACTGTTCACGCTTGGGGCGGAAAAATTTACGGTGAGAAAAGATGCACAGAAAATGCTTGGGATGAGATAATCTGAGAAGTGTCATTTTCAAGAGACTATTCACAGTTTTATTGGAGTGGCTGATATCGGGTTCAGACACACAGCGACCACATTATCCCCAGTCTAGGCTCTACATCCAGAATGTTATCTGCAGAGTGTAGTGCTACTTTACAATGTATTCTTTTTACTGAACGACTGCATTGAATAATGAACGAAAAAATTGTTTCATAATTACGTGAAAACCCGGGCCTTAATCACATGAAAGTGGCACAAAACACCTGGCAATGTCACCAGTGGTTGTGCTTTACTTGTCATATTTTTTGAGAGAAAGCGGAAACAGGGAAAAACTTGGTATCAAGTACAGAAAGGTTTGTTGCAGGTTTTCCACTTTTAATCTGTTTTAATCTTGCAACTGACAGATCTCGGAGAAAATCTCATTAATGACGTTAATGGCATCGTGACAATAAACTTACAGCATCTGTAACAAGTAACGAATATCTCAGACAGTAGCACACCCGTGTCATGTGGCCGAGATCGTCTGATTGTGATCTGTACGAGGACAGTGTGTGATATTCGTCCGTGGAGCAAACACCAGAGATCTTATATAATGTTCACTCAACCAGTGTAATTTTTTTTATAGAAAACAACGGGCGTCTTTGAACGATAGAACAAGGAGAGTGCATTCCCACAAACCCATGCATTGAACATTGTTTGATTGATGTGGGCATCAAAACGATACAAAAAGACATCTCACCAAAATATTGACAGTAAATCCGTCACTAGGTTAATGTCAATCAGTATCATGAGTTAGACTAGATGATAGTTAGTTAATGTCAATCAGTATCATGAGTTAGACTATGTAGTAATTTTAGCGACTGTAACTCCCGTCCCTCCCGCGCACTACACATTTCCACAACAAACATTCATTCTACATGACTTACATACAGGACAGGTACATACTATACGATCACAAGCATAAACTCCATGTAGTCATGGTTACACACACAGGTCAAACCACGCACCTGCGGCCCCACTTGTTCAGTACACTCGGCCCCGTTTACTCGGCCTTGACCTTCACATGCACTGACTTCTAAACATAGAACTTGACACACATACCCCACACATCACGTGCACAGATACAGGCATTACAAGTATTGACACGAGCCGGGGAAACCCACTTTCCCGGTGACATCAGCGCATTGCAGCATACATTCAACCTATCACAACACCGCTTACACTTGGCGGAAAATTACCCAAGCACATGATCCCTCGGCCCCAGTTATTTGCGCAGTTGAGAAGTAGATGTCCAAGTGAACGGACGTATAGAAAATGGCAGTTGAGTAGAAGTGTTCAATGAGGACGGTCGTAATATATATTGTACCAAGAAGAACGGCCGTGATCATATAAGTGAATGTAAAAGCTGATATAACGTGGATATATAAACTGTCATATATATACAGAGGACTATAGTTATAGAAGATATATTGTCGACCCGGGAAATCATTGGACTCTAGGAGTGTCAGCGGCCCCGTTTGTGTGTGATTGAACATTGGACATTTATCGCCACAATAAACAGTTGGAATTTGAACTGCCGGCTTGTGGTCTGTAACACAACATCACAGACATTCGGCCTGATACGGGCCAGTGAACCGTATTCTTCACATTGGCGCCGTAGACCAGGATCTGAGCTAGTCTCGGATCTTCGACCCAGACCTGACCGGCATTGATGGCATTGGCCCCGGGAGCCTCCCGCAGTGAGCCACTCGACCCCACGGATGACGAAGTGACGATCAATCCGAATCCGGCCTTCCGACCTTCCGGCCCTCGCTCAGTTGCCATGAGCGATACAGTTCCACTGTCGCAGGAGCAACAACCGTCCGGCCTTTTCGACTCCATCGGCGACCATTCGACCCTGAGATCGTTTTCGCCGCCTACCGACCTGGTGCAGGAGTTCCTAGACGAAGACCCGCTCGCGCCGTCACATACAGTAAGTGACATTCTGCGTGCACACGCTAGAGCGTACTCGGCCACGCCGGCTAGAGCGACCCAGAGAAGTGACTTTGCCGACAGAAACTATACACGCTCACGTCAAAGAGCGGGCGTAGATCGTGATATCGACCCAGAACAGTTAACAGTGAACGTTCGGCCGGTAACCATAGATACGTCAATGGTTACGCACCCGCCAAGTAACTCTCGGATACGACAGTGGGTTTGTCAGTCTGACAATGTTCCGGAACCGACCCCACCGAACGCTTATTCGGCCAATCGACCCCTGGCGCCGTCCATGACGCCGAGACAACACGACCCCGCGCCAGAAATGTACTCACGCATACCGACCAAGCCTACGGTGGTAGAGTACACACGACCCAGCCAGACGGGAGCGACATCCGAAGACATCCTGGCGACGACCGCTACCCGGATCGCGACGCCTCTACGACAACAACGACCCAGCGACACGATGACGGAATCTCGCGCCACCATGCGACAAGCGCGACCCCGACAAGCACCCTCGACATCAAGTCGCCGACCCTGCGACCCCGACACGCCGACTTCCGACACACGCGCTCCCGCGCCGACCACGCACCGACCATCGCCGACTACCGGAGAACAACCGCGCTTCGATCCGTCACAAGATCAAGTTGTGTCTGCTCCGACAGAAAGTGTTGTGCCAATGATCGGACCTCCGATCTCACAATCAGTCGGAAACACCAACGGATATGGTGTACTGCCAGTCGGATACCCTGGCGCAACAAGCGGTGTTCCAAATGGAGTAGCTGTCGGATACTATTCACCGCATGTCGGCTACGCGAACCCACCGCCCGGATATGGTGGCGTTCCCAGCGTGATAGCTGACACCGGCTATCATGGTACACAGCCCGGATTAGTGTACCATGGTGTATGCCCAGATGGATCGGTATACCGATATCCACCACCGGCTGTATTCCCACCCTCAGTCGGGATACCATGGGTGACGCCTCCATACAGTCAACCGGCCCCCGCTGCACAAGCACCACACGACCCCAGTTACACGACGGCACCACCCGCCGCATCGCTCGCCGTCTCCGCAACGACAGCACCGACCGCCCCCGCTAACGCGACCCCGATCCGCCCAGATACTGGCTGTTCCAACTCCGACGGGCACTGCAGCGACTACATCAGTTGCGGTGAGTGTTGATACGCCCACGCCACAGAGACTCACGTCTGAGCCCCAAACGTTGGCTACGGCTAAAATGGCTCAATGGCGTGCGACCTTCAAGGAGGGCAATCTCACTCAATACATTCGGAGTTTCGAACAATTTACCGCGGCTTTCACTTACTTCGACCTCAACAAGACGACGACCTTCCGGAGCACGCTGCGCGGCCGCGCTGAAGCGCTAGCTCTAAATATCCCAGTCGCGACTCCCTGGGAAGAGTTCCGTCGCCAACTTCTAGAGGGCTGGGAACCCGAGCCCCGTCGACAGTCCAAACGGGACGATTTTCCGTTCCTCAAGCGGGAACGAAAAGAGGACGCGGAACACTACATGGAGCGACTCCAAGCCCTGGCGGAGCAAGTGTTCGATGACGTTACGCCAACGTCGCGGCAACGAACTGTAATTGCACAATTCGTTAATGGCCAACCCGACCCCATTGCCGATAAACTGTGTGCCCTCACTTTTAACAGTTACAGTGAGGCACTTACGACCGTTCTCAAAGTAGAGAGTCGTCAGCAGAGGACAGCCAGGGATCGACATCGAGGCACACGACGTGCCGACATTTCCGCAAGCGGATACGCGGAAGACGACCCTGTTAATGAAGAACTGTCTTGTGCCATGGGACGAGTCACTCAGGGGGAAACACTAACCCCAGAGCAAGTTGCGGCCTACTACGACCCCGCGGACAGTGATACTACCGGCCTGCAAGGTTGCGACGAACATTCAGTGCCGGCCAGCTCACGCGAGTGGGTGGCTGAAGCTTTCCAGTGCGTCCTTAGTGACGAGAATGGACTATGTGAGGAAACGGCTATCTTTTCTGTCCTGCGAACAACGGCCCCGATGAAAGGTGATCGACCCCCGCAACCCGGACGACCCATGGTTTGCTTCTTTTGCAAGAAGCCCGACCATCGCTGGATGCGGTGCTTTCGGCTTAAGGATGTGCTAGTATGCAACGGCATGAAGCCGCTAGCATTTCGGCCTAATGGTCCCGGTACTGACAGAAGGACAGCTCAAGTGTTGTCAGTACCTAACCAAACCGGTAACCAAACCAAACCGGCCCCACCAACACATCCGACCCCGTCGTCAAACCAGTAGGGGAAGGTGCTGAGGAGCAAGGGCCTTCCAGACAACAGGACAACGTTCCCCGCTCCACACCAGCGGTTGTCACGACTACTGTACCGGTAACGACACCAATAACGACCCCCCAGCCGGCCCAACCCACACCTCAGCTCCTTGAAGGGGTGTGTACGAAATGTCAAGCTCCGACCCCGAAACCGGCCTCTTTTCATGAAGGGGTGTCCGCACCGCGACCACAACGGCCACCACGTGGAAACCGTCGTCCTGAAGGGGTGTCACCCCCGACTGCCAACGGCACCGGAACGGACAGCATGTCCGAAATTGAATGGATCTCCGACGACGGAGGATTCTACGCCTTTCCGAGTGGACCGGAATCCAAACTGCCGCCTCTTCACACACTATTCAGGCCGCCGCCAGACGACCCCGAAATTCCGGCTGTCATCAACAACTCCAGCGCCACCAATCACAAATGCTGGAAGTTGCCGGTACACATCGGAAACAAGACGATAAAGGCTGTACTCGACTCCGGAGCGCAGATCTCCCTGCTCCGACGCGATCAGCTACGTCACGTCCCCACCGACCAGCGACATTTGCGATCTACTTCGGCTATTATTCGTGACGTCACTGGACAGTCAAGCCCGATCGATGGACTGATCGACCTTTCAATACAGGTCGGAACCAACCATATGGTCGTAACCTTTTGTGTGGCTGACATACATGACGACATGATTCTCGGCATGAACTTTTTCCGGCAAGCTCACGCTGTAGTGAATTATGGTGAAGGGACGATACAGGTATACAAGGAGATCCTGTTCGCACATAAAGACATTGAGGCCAATGTTGTCAGAATGGCCGTGCGACGAGCTGTCACCGTCCCCGCACGCAGCGAAGCAATAGTGGAGCTGGTCCCGACTTCCCGGGTCCGAGTCCGACAACACCCGAGGATAGTCCAGCCACTTACGACCTTTCCCGAGGAAACCGACCTCATCATGGGGAGAACACTTACGACCCTGAATCGGCAGTGCGTAAAGGTGTCGGTAGTCAATCCAGCAGATACCGGCATTACGCTCACCCGTTCCGACCCTGTCGCCATAGCAAGCCCTGTCGAAAGTGTCGTCGGAGCTCTGCCACGACCTGGAGAGGAGCCCGACCCGGCCACGGTAGACGCCAGTCACTACCGCGACCTACCCCCACATCTACAGGAAATGGTGGATCGCGCCGGACTAGCGCCGGAACAGCATCGGCGTTGCGCCAACCTGGTTCACCAATACCAGGACACATTCATGCACCCAGACGGCCAACTGGGACGGACCCAAGTCGTCCAGCATAGGATCGACACCGGCAACTCGGCCCCGATTCGACAACGACAGCGACGCGTCCCTCAGGCGCAGCAAAGCATCATCGACGAGGAGATCGACAAGATGCTCCGCTTGGGGTGTATTGAGCCGTCAGATTCGCCCTGGAGCGCACAGGTAGTGCTCGTGCGGAAGAAGAACGGACAAGTACGCTTCTGTGTCGACTATCGGCTCCTGAACGACGTCACCCGCAAGTACTCGTATCCCTTGCCCAACATTCAGGACACTCATGACGCCCTGGCAGGCGCCAACTATTTCTCGGCCCTAGACCTAGCCTCCGGCTACTGGCAGGTCGAAGTCGACCCCAGCGACAGACCCAAGACTGCCTTCGCCACAAGGAAGGGACTCTATCAGTTTAAGGTCATGCCATTCGGCCTTAGCAACGCCCCGGCAACCTTCGAACGGCTTATGGAGACCATACTCCGTGGTTACTTGTGGACCCGGTGTATGTGCTATCTCGACGACGTGATAGCTTACGGCAGAACATTCGATCAGGCACTCGCAAACCTGGAAGCGGTCCTGGATCGAATCAGATCGGCAGGCCTGAAACTTCAGCCCAAGAAGTGTGAGTTGTTCCAACGGGAAATCTTGTACTTAGGGTTCATAGTGAGCGGCCAAGGAATCCGAGTCGACCCCAACAAAGTTAAAGCCATCAGAGAATGGCCGACCCCGTGCGAGATCACCGACGTCAGGGCTTTCCTCGGTTTCGCCAACTACCACAGGCGATTCATCAAGGACTACGCTGAGATCGCTGAACCTCTCGTAGCGCTTACCCGAGGTGAATGCCACTTCACTTGGGGACCGGCCCAGCGACGAGCTTTCCAGCGACTCCGCGACGCCCTCATTAAGGCGCCAAAGCTCGCTCATCCAACCCAGAATCCGGACGACTACTTCATCCTTGACACGGATGCAAGCGGCTTTGCTGTGGGAGGCGCCCTCTCACAAAGGGTTAACGGGAAGGAGATCCCCATCGGGTTCGCCAGTAAAACCCTTTCCCGGACCCAGCGGAATTATTGCACCACCTATCGGGAACTACTGGCAGTAGTTGAGATGGTGCAACACTATCGGCACTACCTCTGGGGTAGGAAATTCCTCCTCCGGACCGACCATAGCTCGCTGAGGTGGCTGAAAAACTACAGCGACGCCGACGGCATGCTCGCTAGGTGGCTCGCCAAGCTACAGCAGTATGACTTTCGGATAGAGCCGGAAAACTACACGGTAACGCCGACGGCCTGTCCCGGTGCCACAGTTGCAAACACCAAGACTGTCCCGGACGACTCGTCACACCTCCGACCGACCCAGAAACAAGTTCCGGAGAACTTCCAGTTCGTCGGATAACTGTTGTTCCGACCCAGACAAGGGCAGACCTCCTGGACAGTGATTCAATAACATCACCGGTCTTGCCCCAGCTAGTTTCGGCACGCCAAGTTGTTCGAGTCCGTGCTTTGGACGCCACACTTGATGGACAAAAGTGGCTTTCGGACTATTCGACCCAGGACATTGTCGCGGCACAGCAAGCCGACCCCAGCGTCGGAAAAGTGCGGCAATGGATGTTAGCCGGCACCAAGCCCGACTCTAGAGAAGTCGCCCGCCAAGGAGAGGAGGTAAAGACACTTGTTTCCCGCTGGAACCTCCTGGCGCTACAAGACGGAGTGCTGGTTCGACATATAAAACCCGACCCTGCTGGACGGCCTGTGGTGCAAACCGTGCTCCCCGTAGCACTCAGGACACAAGTTCTGCACCAACTACACGACCTCAAGATTGTCGGACATCTCGGCATACAGCGTACCATTGAGAGAGTCAGGCGCCGATTCTACTGGCCCGGCTTGGCGCTGGACGTCGCCCGCTGGTGTGCCCGCTGCCCGCAATGTGTGACCCGCAAGGGTAAACCGGCCCCAAAAAGATCGCCCCTGACACAACTACCGACAGGAGCGCCGTTCGACAGAATAGCGATGGACATCCTCGACACTCACAAGGTCACGGGAAGAGGCCATCGGTATGTACTAGTCGTGTCGGACTACTTTACGAAGTACACTGACGCTTTTCCGCTACGGCGACATACGGCCAAAAATGTTGCCGACACCCTGGTGAATCGGTGGATAGTCTACCACGGTGTCCCCAAGGCGATCCATAGCGATCAAGGTACTGAGTTTGAGTCGTCCCTGTTCCGGCATGTTGTGCGTCTACTGGGCGCTAAGAAGATTCGTACGACCCCATACCGACCCCAGAGTGACGGCCAGGTTGAGCGATTCAACAGGACATTGCTCAACATGCTGAGTGCGTTCGTCAGCGATCGTGCAAACGATTGGGACTTGCACCTGCCATATGTGTTAATGGCCTATCGAACCTCAGTACACTCGTCCACGGGATGCACCCCGCATCTGATGGTGTATGGACATGAGTGTAACTTGCCAGTCGACCTCATGTTCCCGACTTACGACCCTGAGCCTCTACCTCCGTGTGGTCCGGAGTATGTGGAGTATTTGCGGCAAGCCATCAGGACGGCCCACGGTTTCGCCCAAGACCATCTCGAAAAAGCGGCAATTCGGCAAAAGATGGGTTATGACGCCCACGCAAAACCACGACCCCAGTTTCAACCAGGCGAACTGGTCCGGTATTATTATCTGCCACTCACGCAGAATAATATGTTCGCTCGGCCCTGGACTGGTCCCTGGAGGATCATCGACCGTGTAACCGAGGTGGATTACCGAATCGCCCTGGTTTCCAACCCCCGGAACACTCGTGTTGTTCATCTGGATGTGCTCAAGCCATACGAAGGTGACAACCAAGCGGCCCACATCTATTCCGACCCTGTACGACCTACGTCGTCGTCAAGCAAATCCGACCCAGAACAGTCACCCGACCCCATGGGACTTCTCAAGGAGTTTTATTACCCCTGGGAGGTAACAGTCCAAGATCGGCATACTGATTCAGACCAAACAGCAGAGTCTGATTCGCCAACGACCCAGGATCGTCAATCGCGATCTCCGACCTCATCCGGCTCAAGTCGACATCGGCAACGGAAAAGATCACACAGATCAAGTTCCGACACTCCAAAACCGGCACGCAAGACACGCAGGCAAAAGCCTGTGGTATCTTCCGACCCTGAGACAAGCGAGGCTACGCCCCCGCCTGCACGACCAAATCGACCCAGACGCAACGCACGCAAACCGGCCCGATACAGATAACCCCGGCC
The DNA here is from genome assembly GCA_949152475.1 of Terebella lapidaria. Classification (NCBI taxonomy): domain Eukaryota; kingdom Metazoa; phylum Annelida; class Polychaeta; order Terebellida; family Terebellidae; genus Terebella; species Terebella lapidaria. The sequence goes on from OX424567.1 coordinate 28,199,879, forward strand.
TTGTTATCTGATTGATACCATTGATGATGAATTATGCATGTCTAATGGACTATGATATCATGTCTTTCCCCACAATTATATATCATATTACAATAACAATATATGCATTTAATATGTACAAGATGTCAGTGAGGCAAATTCGATATATACACACTAGATATGATATTATAATTACGATACTGGTGAAAAATTGGTTGCATTATGATATGTGTTTCGACCCCGTATAACATGTACCATTGATCAAGGCGTATGTTACGCGCTGACTAGAAATTATCATGTAAAGTTTCTATCCATGTGTCAGCCGAAGAGGATAATAATACCAGTCACACCGTGAGTAAGGCCACTTAGTTGTCGAAGAGGTGATAGTGTGATTCGTTCCGGAGTATGCGTCAACAGAGCCTCTACTCACTCCATGTAATATTCGGAGGAACGGCCCAGTGGTACGGGAACCAGTCACTATATAGCTATCATGCCAAGATGCGGCCTGTCATCAAATTCATCACCCAAAATATCCAAAGCGCCGCGGTGTGACCGACCCAGTTCATTGCAATTTCGACCCCTACAATATTTGCGGCCCCGTCGTCCTGTGAACTGGCTGATAATGAATGGAACGATGTCCGCCCCTGTGAGTGAGTGATATTCATATCTCAGCCTTTAATAACTGTGTGTCGTCTGTGAAACAGCAATTCGACCCCGTAGTTTATTGTGCGCTAATTTGTGGGAGAAGGAACGATAGACTGATTAGTTCACAAGGCACGCACGAGCGTGAATAAACAGTTTAGCTGTTTACAGCACCCACATGAAATCTCCCCTGATAAAGACAATAGTGAGTCGTCGGGCAAAAAGAGCCCAGTAATTCGAACAGTCGACTAGTATAAATAGACAATGATTTGGAACGAGTTATCCAGGGGACGGCAGATGGACATACGGAAATCTGGACAGTGTGAGGACACCCCTACTGTCGTAATGGACTGACCCAAGAGGTTAGAGAAGGATCGCTCCGCGTTTCCTTGACGACGGCCCCGCCTTGCTGTGTGTACGTTTGGAACAATGATACATGGCGTAAAGACGTTTTCTATACAGATAGAGAGCACCCCCCGGCCCAGTTCTAAGAATCGAGATGCTGTCAGCATCCTTGTGTACGGCAGTGAAGATTAGCGGCAATCAGGTCACTTGTGCCTGAGACTTTGAAGGAGAAAGACGGTCTTGAAGTTTCGGATATCAGAATACGGACTATTGCTATAAAAACACTGCAAAAGTGAATAATAATTGTCGGCTTATAAACTTTAACATTGTTAAAATCCTGGTCACAAGACTTTGGGAAATAATTCGGCTTTGAGTATCAGCATTTGAACTAGGCTGGTTCTGAAGAAATCCGGACTCTGTTACAACCAGCCTAGTCAGTACTTGGGAAGTACTTCGACTTGATTTCGGCCTGTCAGCATGGCTGACAAACCCGGAGACGACCGGGAAAATGGCGACCCAGGCGAAAATCGGCCCCGCACAGTCAAGTTGGACAGCGATAATATCACCGTCCAAGTAGTCGACACCGGGGATGAGTCGGATCATCCCATAATCGTCCCCGACAACGAAGCTTCGTCCGGCCCCGACTCGCAGCCTGAGCAGCGCGATCCAGTCACGCTCAGCGACACGGCGAGTGGATCGGAGAAAGGAGCGCGACCCAAAACGGCCCGGGACAAGCTGGCGCAACGGGGAGAGCGCCATACACCGAGCCCGACTCCGGACGACATTTTCAACATCGACCCCGAACGCTTCCGCCGACTCGAGGAGGGCGGAAGTATCGTCCAGCGTGCGATCGAAGCACGACAAGCGGCCCAAGAGGCTCAACGAGTCGCCACGGCGAGCCGCCAACCCGACCCAACAAACCAAGTGATCGCCCCGATCGCTCCGGCCCCGACTTCACCCGCTTCCAGCTCAGCGGTAGCACGACCTACGGCCTCCCGTTCTCCAAACAAGAGAACTTATACTTCTTTCAAGAAGAAACATGGAGCGGGAGCCCGTTCGACATCTAGCAGTTCGTCGCGCTCTAGTGGCGGATCTGCTATTTCGGCCCCGACCTCGACTTTCCGTCGGCAGGTGGCGGAACTGATGGAATTGGTGCCACCTCCCGTGACACCTTACGGAACTCGGCCCATAGACTGGAACAAGGTTCCACTCAGCAAACGGAATCGGAGCGCTGGATACGGCCATATCCACAACGTCGATGAACAGTCGACCCTGTCGGAGGGAAACCTCCTCACGTTGGCTCCGCTACAGCGTGGAGACGGTCGCTACGAGTGCCCCTTCTGCATCGGCGAAGAGGAAGGAGCAGGAGAGCGACAGTGGTCCTCCGTACCACAACGCGGACCTTTCCGGACGGCCCAGAATCTCGACGCGCACGTTCTAGCGTACCACTTCCCGTTTTTACGCTACTTCGTGTGCCCGGCCCGCGACGACTTCCGGACATTGGCCCAGGAGGAGATGTTCCGGCATCTGTCTCAAGCGACCCCGCAACACGTGACGTCGTTCCCATTCTATCAGGAAGGACGACTATCGGCATCCGGCCCCATGCTTGTCAGGTTCGCGTTACGCTGCAGAGTCGACATGCAGCCGAACCCGAATTATCGACCCCCAAGAGTCCCGGCCAACATCCCGATCTTCAGGAGGGATGTTAACACCATCCTGACGTTCGGCATCTGGCACATGGTGCCAGAGCTCTTTGAGCAATATCCGCCCAACTCGGCCCCGGAAGTGCAACAGGTACTCCGTCGACTGGAGTACAATCGTGCTTCGACCCCGGCAGACGAGATTCGGCTAACCCGCATGGTCAGTGACATTGAGACCATGAACACGCGGGTTCGAGTTCGACGACCCAGCACGATTTTCTTCGTCCGGCCCATCAATTACCAGACGACATCGGTGAGCACGGCGGAGGAAATCCCGACAACGACCACCGGTGTTTCGGCCACGGCAGTCGTCACGACGGCTTCGTTCGCGTCAGTGGTATCGCCAGCGACAACCCGACCGGTCACCACAGTGACATCTTCGACCCCGTCTAGAGTCCAGCCATCGGACATCATACCCAGGCGGATGGTTGTGGAGCGACCCACGGCCTCTAACGTCACGGACTACCGAGTCCGTGAGGGATTAGTCCCTCCACCCGAGGAGTATCCGCCACTCCCAAGTCGACCCCTGAATACCACACCGGTATCTACGTCACCCGGCAAGGAGACACCTGAACCAAAGAGTCCAGCTGAGGATCGGCCGCCTCCACTCAGGGAGATCACACCCGGGTCTCCTGTACGTACGTCCCCGACACAGTTTTCGACCCCGGAATCCTCACCAGAGCCTTCGCGACGGATGGTGGAACCCGTCCCGCTCCCGCCGTACCTCACGGAGGAAGTGGAGCCTCTGCGCTCCGTCCCGACACGCGGCACTGATAGAGATCGACCCCGACTTCAAGTAGACGACCTGGAACAGCTTGAGTCGCTCCACAGGGACCTCGACGAGCGTCTCCCGTTTCATGGGTCTGGCGAGTTTGCGGCCGATTTTCAATTCCTGCGGCAACACGGCAGACGTCTGGCGACCCGTTCGCTTCCCGGCCTGCAGGCGCTACCCGGCCAGAACCCCGACCTCAGGGACTTCCTGCGAGATGAGGACGCCCAGCGGCTCCCGAACTACCTCGGGTTTCACGAGGACTTTTGGACGGCTCGTCTCGAACAGGCCGCCCATAACGCCGACCCCTTGCTCTTGCCGTCAGAACCGGAGGAGCACCTTCCGACCCTGTCACTCGCCCGCGCTGATGACTTAGCGCACCAGTACCTTCATTTCGCGCGGCGTGTGTGTGTGAGTGTTTTTGGGTTTGACCTTTAGGACTTCTTAGCTTTTTTATTGTTTAGTTTTTGGCGACGGTAGGGTCCGGGGAGGGTAATTCCGAGGGCGTAGAATTAATGAAGGGGTGTTATGTAGTAATTTTAGCGACTGTAACTCCCGTCCCTCCCGCGCACTACACATTTCCACAACAAACATTCATTCTACATGACTTACATACAGGACAGGTACATACTATACGATCACAAGCATAAACTCCATGTAGTCATGGTTACACACACAGGTCAAACCACGCACCTGCGGCCCCACTTGTTCAGTACACTCGGCCCCGTTTACTCGGCCTTGACCTTCACATGCACTGACTTCTAAACATAGAACTTGACACACATACCCCACACATCACGTGCACAGATACAGGCATTACAAGTATTGACACGAGCCGGGGAAACCCACTTTCCCGGTGACATCAGCGCATTGCAGCATACATTCAACCTATCACAACACCGCTTACACTTGGCGGAAAATTACCCAAGCACATGATCCCTCGGCCCCAGTTATTTGCGCAGTTGAGAAGTAGATGTCCAAGTGAACGGACGTATAGAAAATGGCAGTTGAGTAGAAGTGTTCAATGAGGACGGTCGTAATATATATTGTACCAAGAAGAACGGCCGTGATCATATAAGTGAATGTAAAAGCTGATATAACGTGGATATATAAACTGTCATATATATACAGAGGACTATAGTTATAGAAGATATATTGTCGACCCGGGAAATCATTGGACTCTAGGAGTGTCAGCGGCCCCGTTTGTGTGTGATTGAACATTGGACATTTATCGCCACAATAAACAGTTGGAATTTGAACTGCCGGCTTGTGGTCTGTAACACAACATCACAGACATTCGGCCTGATACGGGCCAGTGAACCGTATTCTTCACAGACTAGATGACCCTTACAATCTTGTATTAGGTTATGTCTTACCAAAAATGTTTTCTTCAATGATACATATGTGACGGAAATCTAAGACCTTGTCCCACACCCAAGGAAATCATCAATATTGGAGCTGACGGGTGTGGTGTACCCCTAGTGACACCTGGTGACAGATGATGGAACCAATGTCATTCCAGTGAAAACTGTAAAAACTATCTCTCTGTCCGCTCCGGAACTTGCCCCAGTCCCACGCTGACCATATAATATTATTCATGTATCAAAACAGCCCCTTTAACTTTATGGGCTTGAAAGAGGAGAATATGTGGTGTGTGATCTCAGGGGCAGTAACGTGATCGCTTCACAGATCGGGCGTCCCTAGTCGCGACTTCGCAAAAAGCATGCAGTCCAACTTCAGAGTCGCCAGAATCACAAGGAGTTTGGCAGGAGACATCAAGGTCCAGAATTTAAAACAGGATGATTTTATGCTGGTAGCTGGAGCCAACGGTGGCTCATATTCGCCAGATGGAGGAACGCATTTTTTTCTTCACAGCGTTATAACGCTCTAATACAGCGTTATATCGCTCTAATACAGCATAATAATGCTCTAATTTACAACATAATAACTCTCTAATTTACAGCGTAATAACGCTTTAATTTACACCGTAACTACGCTCTAATACAGCCTTATAACGCTCTAATACAGCATATTAACACTGTGAATTAATGCGTAATTACGCTGTAAATTGAAGCATTATTACCCTCTATTACAGCGTTGTAACGCTCTAATTCATTGAGTAATTACGCTTTAATTCACAGCGTAATCACGCTCTAATTACAGCGTTATTGCGCTGTATAAGAGCGTTATAACGCTGTAATTTACAGAGTAATAAAGCTGTAATCTATAGCGTTATTACGCTGTAATTAGAGCGTAATTACGCTGTGAATTAAAGCGTAATTACTCAATGAATTAGAGCGTTACAACGCTGTAATAGAGGGTAATAATGCTTCAATTTACAGCGTAATTACGTTGTAATTTACAGCGTAATAACGCTCTAATACAGCGTAATAACGCTCCAAATTACAGCGTAATAACACTCTAATTTACACTGCCAGAGGCATCATAGGACCTGCTGGTTCATCAGCTCAATCATATGTAGGGAAATCTTAAAATCACTCTGTTCTAGATATGTTATTACAAATCACGACAATGGGAAGATGAAAGAAGGTTGAGTGGTTTAATTTAGAACGTGAAAACACTCTAAATTAGAACGTTATAACGCTGTATTACGGCGTTAAAACATTGTAAAATAAATGTTGTATGCCTCAATCTGGCGAATATGAGCCACCGTAGGAGCCGCTTTCAACTGTGTCCTACTCCCCATTTTTATTATAGAATGGCCAAGTAGGGTTCTAAGTCGTCTCCCAAAAGAAGTTTGACGTGGAACATCTTGCGTTTGTATTTGACATTGGTATATAGTTTTTGATCTGGCGGATATGAGTTCCCCAGCAGGGATTCCCCAAAACAGGACAATATATTCAAATTCACTGAATCTCCAGATCAGAAGCGGACATCGTGTAACTGGCAGAATGTGACCAAAGAAATAGATATGGGTATATGGCGGATAGTCTTCATTGGGATGAAATACAGTAAAAGGGAAAGTTTTGTTTCATCTTCAGAAGCCAGATTATCCAAAGGGCATTTTTTTTAGGACGCCAAATTCCCATCTATCCTGATATAGTTTATAGTTTGCTGGCAATGGCAAAATACAAAATTGCCGTCTGAGAACCCCAGTACAACACCACATACAAAACAGTTAGACAGTGTCATAATTACGTGTACGCTGTCGGGAATAGCATCTTGGAAGACGAGTAGGCTAATTATAGACTACATCGTCCATTAGTCCCAGGATAATATAATACACCAGAAGTTAATACTGTCTAACAAAACAAATGCACGCAATGTCTGTATATAAGGGAGACTTTTTTTCACAAGATGACTAATTCTCATACAGAAATATTGAATATATCTTTCAAAGCGTTGATTAGCTATGGATCTAATTATAAAGTATGTCATCATTTTTCATCTCTTCACTCGGTATTCAATGAACTCCATTCTAAAACCAATCACATATTTTCCTCTGATGAATTCATGCACCAGGGACTCTAAAATCTTATAAAGACCTTGTTTTGTTATTTTTCTTCCGCTTGATCTACCAAGCAATGTTTCATGACTGGGAAATTGTGGTACATCCTACTACAAGAAAGGCGTCCTGTTCAATCCAGTATAAAAACCTGCTTTACAAATTTACCTGTAGTACATGAATCGAAGCTTTAACACCAGGTAGATATCGCTAAGAATGAACACAGCAACCTTGATATTTGCAAACCCTCCTGATTAGCCCAGTGGGACGCCCCTGTTTTCAGTGGCTAAAATCACTATCCTTTTACGCCAAGACGCTTGGTGGGTTATCAGAAACTGAGGGATTATGGGTAATCGGCCTGGAGCGTGATATACCGAGAAAGTGTATCAATGAAAGGTTAATGTTGACATGGGCATCTAGCTATAAAAGACAGACTTTTAGTTTTTTTTTCATGCAGGGGTTCTTCTGCAAATATTATTAAAAGAGGAAGGAGTGTCTACTTGTGAAGGAATTTATCCTCACTGCTAAAAATGAGCACTCGAAAATGTTTGTTTTTAAAACACCCTGAAGACACCTAACACTCTTACATAACGATGACATGACATAACTAATTCATGTATGAACCAGCTTGAAGAGACCACTATGGGTACAGTTCACACCCGGAGATGGGGTTCACAGGCAATTTTTGTTGTTGTACAAATATATTGTCATTAATAAATACATTCCAGTACATGCATCACCGCATCTCTACATTGATATATTTTGGGCACGGCGACATTGATCATTACAATTGTGATTTGGTGTGTTGTGTGGAGAACAGAGCCATGGTTTGACAATAAACGTGTCCATACTTTACTGAGTTTGCACCAAAGCAACCCAAAACTTACGTTTACCTCACTATCGTCAGCTAAGGGCAAGCTGTTATATTAAATACACTTAAATACGAAGTGCTCATAAAATATGATTGGCCAATAAACTTTTCATTTTTCTTATTAGTAGTGAACAGACCCTTTACAGAAACATAAATGTCGTAGTATGACAGTACCCAACTCCAGAAGGTCTTTGATTTTTTAAATCATCAGAGTCATCAACCCCCAAGTTTGTGAGTCTTCTGTCATAGAGTCGTAAAATTCCCGAGAGCAGCAAGTTGATTTGGAGAAGTGGCCCATATCTGTACAAGTCACGTCAAAGATTCCTGGCGTGTGCCCTTGTTTAATCCATCACTGGCTGGACAGGCAACACATGGCTTCCTTCCGCAGCCGTGGTCAATTGGCCTACTTCCCTCATGTCACCGACTGTTACATACACATGTGCATACAAGTGCACCCCCACACAGTGACCACACATTGGCTTCATCAATCTTTACACACAGGAAGCTTCTGAGACACTTTCTTGAGTCCAAGGCTGGGTACTCTCTTGCAGGTAGAAAAATTACATTATTAGTTCTTGAATTGCCGAGGTTTAATTATCATGTAACAACTTACAGTGTAAATTGGCACGTTTTGTGTAGTATGTTTAGAGACTGTGACGGCCCGGGCCCTCTCCCACACTTCAGTACATATGCACTATCCACACTCTCCATGACAACCACAACCATGCATGCCACATGTACACATGCCATAAAACCACACCACAGACATGACTCAGCTGATCATGTGTGACCTACATGACACCCAGCCAATCACAGTACAAGCCGCACACGTAACACCACCACACGACCTTCACCCTGCATCCAGATACATGAAATACATGAACTTACACATAAGGAGACTTGCCCCTTGTTCAATGTGAGAAAGACGTCCACGGAGCTGAACGTGAAGACTTCTGCAGGAAGAGAATATTCAAGTTGAAAATAATTACAGACTGACCTAACGGCGATGACCATACGATTGTGGAGGACATAGATATGTGATTATTGGACTGATCTAAAGCGGAATACGTGGATAGCTGTTATCGTGCCATTTCATCATTCACGCCTGAAGATATCTGACGTGCGAATAAAGAGCCTCTGCCAAACACACAATGCTCTTGGTTGAATTACGATCATGCTGAAGACCAAAATAGGAGCCTGATGAATACCTATTTCATCACATTTGTTTTACAATATGGACTGTAACTTAATGATATTATTCTATAAGGGCTGTCCATTAGTAATACCCAACAGTTACAGCTTGACCACATCGAAATATATCAATTGCAAGGGAAGGGTGTAAATGTGTCTTATGTAACCTTGACGACGTAATTCTGCATGCTGGCGATGGGGCTGGGATCATTCACTATCCCCTCGAGGCGGCCGGGAGGGAAGAGGAAGTCGACACTGAGAGTTGTTAGAGATTACACGTCACGGCCACTGCAGTGAATGACGCTAAAACAGGATATCACCTCCCAGTTATACCCCGATAGATTGGCGCCGTTTGCGTGGACGTATGGAGGTAGCTTCCAGCCAGATGCATTATAATTAGCTTCATACAATAGACCAGGACATAGAATTGCAAGTACCATTGAACACAGTTTACACAAATATAAATGTACCTAATCAGATTACAAACAGAACATATTTTAAAGCATGAATAATCATAACACAAACTTGACAGCAATAATGGAATAATGAAACATTGAAATTAATTTCATAAAAGCATTAAACAGGCTACATGACTAAAATGGGGACCATCTGACAAATATTGTATAATTTGCATTTGGTGATAATACCAAGAGAAACATCGAGTGCCAGCAAGTCGTTATTGACGGGAGATCGGCTACTGACTCCAGGGGGAGCCATCAATCCTGCCACAGAACAGACTCGTGAAATTATCCGCCACTACGGAATCTCAGGGATTATAGGGAACATGTATATTCTGAAGAAAAATATGAGAGCTCTTCGAATGATATAGTTTTATGGCAGAAGTTTAGTGTCACATGACAATTTTTTGGTTGCTGATATTAATTCATCGACCTAAACATTCTAACGTTCACTGAATACTCATGAATACTAAATTTGTTCCTTCATAAAGATGTTCAAACAGTGTCTAGAATGAGATAAAGCCGACCACAAGATTGATGCTGTATTACTTTGCCGCCTCGTCCTTTCTGTGCGACCTGCTTATTGCTAGGGAAAGAAAATGTCACCGGGAATTGGATCTGCGTTTTCGTGTCTTCCCCGTGAATAGCGATCATGTTGCAAGTTGTTGGTTAATTCAGTGGCAAGATAAAAGACGAAAGCTTGTCTCCACACATAAGGAAACACTTTGTAGTAAGAGGCTGGTCAGATGCGAACATCTTACTTCATCATGGTATTTATTATGCAGTGCTTTTGAAGATGACATGTTTCTAAAAAACACGGTCACAATCACACTGAATTCATAGGACGTGTTGACATCTTTCGCTCTGCAGACAACATGCAAAACGTCATCTCTCATTACAAGCATGAATTATTAACTTACACATGGACAAATTTAAGTCCATTATCTCATAATGCCTGGGTCTCTTGGGCCTGAATCGTATTTACAAAAGGGATTATTCTTTATTTCGCACATGTAAAATAATTTATTTAATCATGGACTTCTGTCTGCACTTTTTATAATTTTTTTCCCCCAGTGATTGCGATTCCCTGCGATTGCCGTGATTGCCCTTGTACCTAGCTCGTTCCTATGGTGAAAAAACTATAGTACAAACAAGCTAGGTGTGATGAGAATAGGCAGGTTACCTGCTGACAGATGCATGTCCTAAATGATGATTATGGGCAGTAGATAAACCTACAAATACATCATTATCTACAACATAAAACATCAAGCAATCGGTCCACGCAGCTTCTATGTCTGAAATTAGGAGAACATGCATCGGAATGGTCAGAATTGTGGGCGAGGAAGGAGGGAATTTGTTGATGGATATAGAAATAAGGGATAGTTTTCCCGGTCAGCGGCAGTTCCAGGTGTTGAGGCATGACTTTGGACGGGGTCAATCGCAAGTGAGGCAGAACACCAATAATATTCACAAACAAAGCATGACTCAATCGTGCTAAATTTAATACAAGCTGACTTGGTAACAGAAATGGTAATATGCATGGGGAAAAATTACTGTAACTGGAGAAATATAAATATTGACATGACGAATGACTAACGGCAGGCCCGGTATATCGTGAGAGCCGGAAGTGAAATGTGATACCGAGGGAGCACGTCGGGAGCTCTGCTGTATATCCCCGGGAAATCCGCACCATGGGATAAACTGATAGAATACATATCAATATATAAGTACAGGTCTGGCGGATTCCAGCAAAAAATAAACAACGGGAAATCTTGCCATTTTTTGGTCTTAAGCCAGATCGACCCCTTTGATGTGTTGTTGCCAAGGTGATGCAGAGAAAGCCAGGGCCGATTCTGATCATGTTCTGAAGACTAAGGTGTCACATGGCGGTGCTCAATTTGACTAAAGCTTGTTTCACTCCCGAGATCCTGTCACAACTAGATTTGAAATTTCAAGGTATATTGTTTCAAAGACGAACATGAACAACATTGCTATTAAAAGTGTCCAATTGAACAAAGTCACATCAGGTAAGTGGTAACCCTCGATATGGCAAATATTATCTCACGAAGACCACGATGTAGCAATTTGTGACAGAGGACAAGGCATTAAGCACCTCGATTAGTATTCATCCGGATGCGATTCCATAACGAAAACGGCTGATGGTTGTTCACGCAATTCCCTGATAGGTCACCATTAGTCGTACTATTCGCAATGATCACCAGCAGGTTACACTTGGAAGCCATTAACATAGACGCACGCCACACTCTAAACAATTGCCGCCACCAAACGCTCCAAGTAACACCCATGGAGGAGTTCAAAGGAAACAACAAGCGACTCGTGCTCCATGCAACAGGAGACTTGTAAATTGTGTGACTTCTTTTAGTGCAGTGGCTAATTATATTAGTAACATGTGAAGTGAGTTATGGTGTAAGATCGTCTGGGAGTGGGCAGAGTGCAATGGATGGATGTAACCGATGTAACAGAGATCCTTTCTTCCCCCTTTCTCATTATCAGATGGACTTTTCCAGCCTCTTCCCTCCCCCCCCCCTCCATTCCGTTCATGCTTGTGAGCAAGGTGTGGAGTTTTTAATTACTTCTCTGTGGTCAGCCCTTGGAACTTAAGTTTCAGTCCTTTGTTCAATAACACGGTGGCAGCCCGACTGCACAGAAAGATGATGGACCGTCCACTCAATCGCGGCTTCCGATACATTCCCACTAGCCTCTTTTTAACTTTCCCATCTTGGGACATCAACGTAATACATCACATGGGACTCTTTCCTCCACTTCTGCCTGCTAATGATAGGCCAGGTCCATTGTTTCAATGTCGTACTTCATTCATCATACTGCAGTCCCGCAGTAGAGATGTGTACCTAGGACATGTTTTTGATAGTTACCCGTCTCATGTCACAATATCATTGGGTCTGTCCCTGTTTCTGTATTTCATGGCTATCTCTTCTCAGGGAGAATTACTTCCAACTATCTAGACCTGAGGTTGGAGATTGATAATGATTCTAACCTGTCAACTAGATTTTATGACAAACGTGATGATTTCAATTTTTCCATAGTCAATTTCCATTCTCTAAGCAGCAATATTCCTATGTCACCGGCATATGGTGTGTTTGTTTCTCAACTTATACGCTATTCCAGAGCTAGTTGAAAATATGAGGACTTTGTCTATCGAAGTGCCCAGCTAGTCTCTAAACTGCTGCGACAAGGATATGTTATACCAAGACTTATAGCTGCGTTTAAGAAATTATATGGACGTGATCATGATTTGGTTGATAAATACACCAAATCCATGTCTGCCATGCAACTAGATCTATTTTCATGTTAATTTTGGGGAATTCATGACGGTCGCCACTAGTGGGGCAGGAAATGCTCACTCTTTCCGGAACACCTGATTTCACCTCCTAATGGCCATTTTTGGGGGTTCATGAGTTTCCCTGTCATTTTTGTTTTCTGTCACTTCGTATGCCTGATATGACTTTCTGTCCCCGGACTATGAGATTGGATAACGGACCTTGTTTTGTTTGCTCGGAATACTTAATACTGGGTATTGATTCCACGTCTATCTGCATATACAATAACTCAAGGTGATAAAGTGCTCACCTCACTATCATGATAAAATTTCAGTCATAAGTCATAAATAATACTTTGTCAAGAGTCATTTCCTATAATATCGCACTATAATACTATAACTACTTCCATTAGCATTCAGAATGTAAATATATGAATAATATAATTTGTCGGTATGGTTGTTTTTATTAATATGATCATCAATTTTCCCAAACAAATGAATGAATATCTTAAACATCATTAAAAGTATGGAACATGATTGTATTGATATGTTAGAAATTTAATACTACTATTTAATATTTGTCTGTTGGTGAAACAGCATAAATAATCACATACCATCGAGACAAGAATATTGTTTTTATGATAGACATCCCTCTCTATGTCTATGGTATTAACCCATGAATACATAAATTATATCTTCTACCGTAGTACCACATAATGTATGACCTGGCCCGACATACACAACAGGAGGGGACAGGTTGGGGTAAATATCTGTAATATATTTATCGCTCCTCTCTTAGACTTAGCCAGGACATAGACATTTAATGACCTCTTATGGGGTGACCGTCTTATTTATGACAAAAGGGCTGCCTTCTACAATCGATAGAGGGATATCACAGTTTTGGATCATTCAGGGACACAGCTACACACGAAGAAGAAGAACTTCTTGAAGAAGGAAGCCCAATGCGGGTATGTTGCCGAGATATAAGCAGCCATGCATGATTGGAACTCTGAGTATTACGTTTATGATTGCATGGAGGCAGATGTCAGACGATGTGATCTAGGACATGGGTAGAGACCTCACCGAGATTACATCACGGCTGCTAGGTTGTTACCCAGAGTAAGTCGCCCTTTCTTTTAACGTCTCGAAGGGGCATAGATGTCCAATATATATCTATGATGATGCCAGATTCTCTGCTGTATCTCTTCTGATATGAGTATCGCTATTGATTGTGCAATAACACTGGGCAGGAGATACACTTCCACAGAATCTGAGTAATCCTGAACCATATAGTGTCTTTTGGCAGATACGATTTTCCCAGGAGGGATTCCCGAAAACATGACAATATATTTGAATTTCCGGCATCTCCAGATCAGAAGTGGATATCGTGTGACTGGCGGAATGTGACCAAAGAAATAGATAGTGGGATATAGCAGACACAAGTCTTCATTGGGATGAAATAAAATACAGTGAATGGAAAAGTTTTCCACTGAGTAGGGTATCATCTTCAAGAGTGAGATTATTCAAATGATACCATTTTCGATAGGTTACCAGATTCCCATCTGTCCCGATATAGTTTATAGGTTCCAGTAGTGGAAAAATTCGAAATTGTCGTCTGAGACCAGCATTAGAACACCACATACGAAACAGTCGGACAGTATCATAATTACGTTGGCAGGAATAGCATCTTAGGAGGCGAGTAGGCTAATTATAGTCTACATCGTCCATTAGGCCCGGGATAATATTATACACCAGAAGATAATACTGCCAAGATTATAACAAAACAGATGCACGCAATGTCTGTATATAACAAAGAATTGTTTTCACAAGCAGATGTCTAATCCTCATACAGAAATATTGAATATATCCTTCAAAGCCTCGAATAATTATGGATCTAGTTACAAAGCGTCCTGTTGAATCCAGTGTAAAAAACGTTTTACAAGACAGTGTACTATTGAAACCAGAATCGAAGCTTTAACACCAGGTCGACGTCACTAAAAATAAACAATGGGTACATCTACTGTGATAGGATTTATAGGATATCTTGTCAGCTTGGAATGAAGGAACGAAATAGACTTGGAGAGGATTATGTAATTGGCTAAATCAGTTCCCTTTGGATTATGTGGAAGGGAATTATGCTCCGAAGACTCAGTATGTTCAATAACATAATGTAAGGGATAACATACCATTTTGCTCAACATGCCTCGAGGCTCTGTCGTCTCTGAACCTCACTAATAGTTTGGTTGAGGACGTTTACAAAACAATTACCAGAAGTGTAAGATGAATGTCCTTGGGCAGCGAGTCTATGATCAGACTGCAGAGTGGATTATACGTTAAATAACAAGATTGAATGGAATGTTGTAACTCTAGTCTGAAGTTGTGCTGTTCATTTGAATGACCTATATGGGGTAAGTGGACAAGTAAATTCCTCCTCCTTTCGTCTGGCCGTCATCATCCAATATATCTCCTTCCCTCTCACCTTCACCCGACCCCAGAAACCATTGTCTGGTCCTGGTGTAGTGTCTTGTGTTGTCTTACATGAACACTATTGATTGGGAACATATTGTCACGAGGTTCAGTTTCCACGACTATCTTGTGAAACACTTGATCGGGCCATGCTAAAGCTATGACTGAGATTTACCAGACTATCCCAAATTTTATCATGTTTAAATGTTCAACCCAATATTTTCAAAAAGGCATATAAACTAGTGATAAATATTGTCTTTTTCCTATTAGCACGTTAGTCACATTTTCAAGGGAATGGTTGTAAATGTGTCTTTTGTAACCATGACGACGTAATCCTGCATGCTGGCGGTGGGGCTGGAATCATTCACTATCCCCCCGAGGCGGCCGGGAGGGGAAGCTTTGAGAGGAAGTGGACACCGGGAGTTGTCAGAGATTACACATCACGGCCACCACAGAGAATGTCGCAAAAACAGGATATCACCTCCACGTTTTACCCTGGCAGAAGAGCGCCTTTTGCATCCACGTGCGTAGGTAGCTTCCAGCCAGATCATGTTTTAAATTGAATATTGAAACGTGACTGAGAAATGATCTGAATGTGCAAAGGACTGAATTATTGTAAATGCTGAAGCCAACACCTGTGCTAAGAGTGAGTATTACAAATGCTAACAATGAAAAGTAATCCTATATGTGAGGGTGACAAGGCACACTGAAGAAAGATGGATCAAGTTTTGCCTTACAAAGTCCAGATCAGCAGCAATTCATCTGAAAAACATTTAGAGCGTGATATTACAAACCAACAGTTGTACATAATGAGACACTCAATCTCGGAAATTGTAACATGTATGTTATATCTGTGTGTTTTATGAAGCTTCTTCATACATTGTACCTTATATTGGTGTATGTGACAATGAATTCATTTCTCTACTAATTTCTTGGAGTAATTATGCAGGCTTCCATCCTAAAGTTCAAGTGTAGCAGGAGAAACATTGAGTGTCAACAAGTCGTTGACGGGAGATCTGCTTCTGACTCCAGGGGAGCCATCCATCCTGCCACGGAACAGACTTGTGAAATTATATGGAACCTCAGGGATTATAGGAAACTCATATATTGTGAAGAAAAGAATGATAGCTCTTCGAATGATATAGCTTCATGGCACAGGTTTTGTTTCAGATGGTTATAGCGACTTTGTTGGAGGCTGATAATAATTCATCGACCTAAACATTCTAACGTTCGCTGAATACTCATGAATACTAAATTTGTTCTTTCATAAAGATCTTCAGACAGTGTCTAGAATGAGTTAAAGCCGCCCACAAGATGGATGCTGTATTACTTTGCCGCCTCAACCTTCCAGTGCGACCATTTTTAACAAATATGCCATCTTCAAAAGCACTGCAGAAAAAAAGTATCATGATAAAGTAAGATGTTTGCATCTGACCAGCCTCTTACTAAAAAAGTGTTTTCATTACAACACAAATACATCATTATCTCAAACATCGAGCAATCGGTCCAGGCAGCTCAGAAATTAGGATAACATGCACCGGAATTGTTAGAATTGTGTGCGAGGAAGGAGGGAGTTTATTGATGGATAGCACTCAAAGAGAGACAAGGGATAGTTTTCCTGATCAGCAGCAGATCCAGGTGTTGAGGCATGACTTTGGCCAATGACTTTGGGGTCAATCGCAAGTTAGGCAAAACACCAACAAAATTCCCAAACAAAGCATGAGACAATCGTGATAAATTACACGCAGACTTAATGTTCCTCAGCAAAAATTGTTGTAAGTGGAGAAATATAAATATTGACACATTGTGTGATGAGCAATGTTGGAAATTGAATGCGATACCGAGGGAGCACCTCTGAAAATATGCACCATGGGAGAAGCCGAAAGACTATATCAGGAACCCTGAAAAAATAGATACAATGGATGAGTCAGATGGATTCCAGTAGAGCGTAAACAACGGGAAATCTTGCCCATTTTTTGTTTTAAAACAGAATCCCTTGACCATGTTGATGTGTTGGTGCCATGGTGATCCAGAGGAGGACAGGATTGGTTCTGATCATGTTCTAAGATGTCACACAGCCACAGTGCTCAGTTTGATTAGGCTCGCTTTAGTTCCAGTCACAGCCAGTTTTGAAATTTCGAAGCAAATAAGGAATCAGACTGGATAAATTCGCCTTCAAAGACGGACATGACCAGCCTTGTCATACAAAGAGTCCAGTACAAAGCAACATTAGGACTTCAGCAAAGTCACATTAGGTAAACTCAAATTTTATCATATGACGGCCTGGATGTAGCAACTTGTGATAATACATCAATCACCTCGATTCCAGAACAAAAAACGGCTAATGGTTGTTCACGCAATTCCCTGATAGGACATCATTAGTGCTATTTTTATGGGATGATCACCAGCAGGTTACACTTGGAAGCCATCAACTGAACAAAGACATGCCATGCTTTAGACAATGGCCTCCACCAAACGCTCCAAGTAACATCTGCTCCAAGTAATACCCATGGAGGAGTTCAAAGAAAACAGCAAGCGACTCTTGCTCAATGCAACAGGATCCTTGTAAATTGTGTACGACTGCACGAGGTGAAGACGGCCTGTCCACTCGATTACAGCTTCCGATTCACTAGCTAGCCTCTAGCACTTCCGGCA
Source organism: Terebella lapidaria (assembly GCA_949152475.1). Classification (NCBI taxonomy): domain Eukaryota; kingdom Metazoa; phylum Annelida; class Polychaeta; order Terebellida; family Terebellidae; genus Terebella; species Terebella lapidaria. The sequence goes on from OX424567.1 coordinate 28,217,719, forward strand.
CTTCCCCTCGCTATCCTCTTGTGATGCTCTCCCTCAGAGCAGCAATGTAATACATCACCTGGGACTCTCCTTTCCACTCCTGACTACTAATGATAGGCCAGCTCCACTATTTCAATGTCATATTTCATTCCTTCCCATGTGAAAATAGTTAAAATAATTCTCTATTATGAATACATAATACCATTATTTAAACATATCCTGCTTATTTCACAATTCCATTGTAAGCATATGCAATATGAATTTGTGAATAATATTTTGTGGGTATGGTGAGTTGTGTCTGCGGCTTCGGGACTATATTGTTAATAAGATAATTGTTATGAAAGATAATTAGAAATGAAAGATAATTTTAAACATCAGAAGAACAGTAAAGCAGATGGTTGTATTGACGTATGAGAATTTTAATGCTTGGTTGATTACACTATTTGTGTCTTAGTGAAACAACATAAATTATTTCATAAGACATCAAGACTACAACATGAACCCAAGAAGACATGACCATATATCCACTATTGCCATATAATGTATGGCCTGACCTGACATATACAGAATACAGCGTGAAGGAGACAGGTTGGGTTAAACGTCTGAAAGATTGCTCCTCTCAGGGCATATACACTTAATGAGCTCCTTCAATGGAATGGCCGTCTTATGTACGACAAAAGGGCTGCCATCTATAATCGATAGAGGGATATCACAGTTTTAAATCATTCAGGGACACAGCTACACAAGGGTTTCTGGAACGAGGAAGCCCAATGCGGGTATGCTGCCAAGATATAAGCAGCCATGCACGGTTGGAACTCTGTGTATTGCGTTTATGAATGCGTGGAGGCAGATTCCATCTGTCAGACGATGTGATCTAGGACACGGGTAGAGACCTCACCGAGATTACATCACGGCTGCTAGGTTGTTACCCAGAGTAAGTCGCTCTTTCTTTTATCATCACGAAGAGACATAAACGGGACATATATACGGTATCTATGATGATGCCAGATTCTCTGCTATATCTCTCCTGATATAAGCCATGCTATCGATTGTGCAATAGCAGTGGACAGGAGATACGCTTCACATAATCTGAGCAATCAAGAACTATATAGTGACTTTTGAAGAGAAGCAAAGCATAATATAAAGAAAGAGCCTGTTCTAAAGACGTTAAGCCACACAAAGGCAGTCACATGACCACTTCCTTGTGTCACGATGAACAATCTCGAGCACGATGTTTATCGCCGGTTATCGGTTATCGCGTCAAATTAACCTATCAATTTGACGCATGAAATTGACGGTCGCCTTTCCAGCAGTCAATTGCTTCCTTACTGATGTCGTGAAACGTTAATGCTCGAACAAGATCGCGCCATTAAGCGCCCACCAGAACGTGTTGCATTCCTGCATGTGGCTCATGATCAGGGAATCTGGTTTATTTTGTGTTGTTATTTTTTTCATTTGGGGAGGGGGAATGTCAATGATTGATTGTCAAACACAGTTCATAATCTATTATGTTCTCCATATAATTTTATGTAAATAAATTCATCATTAATCAATGAAATTAGAATAATATCAACAACAACAAATTCATGAATGTCCATTTATGATGCTTCAAACAAAAAATTGCATTCTGTAGTCAAAACACGATTGAGATCAAGAAAAAACCGAGAAATGATTGTAATTCATTAATTTGTTCATATAAGCTGACAAATAGATGTCGAAAATTACTGGGAAAAATCATGTTTGCTATCTCCACATACAACTGCAGCTACTCTGTTATTGAAAGATCCAAACGCTGGAGAAGTTTGTTGTGTCTACAAAAATTGTCCCAATCAAATACTTTCGCATCACGGCTTTCCAGTGTGCAGCTGCCCAGTTCAAATGTTTTCAATGCCCGTAAAACATTAACTGCAAGAGCAAAAGGGTTGTGTAAAACATCACTTGGCATATTTCGCTTTATACTCGAGTATCTCTGGTACAACCGAAACTGGTCCTCTGCTATTCTCGCAACTTCTGATGTTTTTCAGCCCGAAATAAACATGAATTGTCCAAATCCACAAGATTTTTTCCTTACACGTACATCAACCGGGCCAAGTAACTACAAAACATTCATGCAAACATAAAATAATCAATTACTGACAAACACGTAAGACAAATCTGCTTGGTTGAGTTCCTTTCAGTTCCCCAAATAGCTCTGTCAATATCAAAAACACGCATTAGACAATGCGATGCCCATGGCATGAAATGTCTGTCTATTACCGCTCCAGCCTCATGAAAATGTAACAAAAATACGCTCCATGACGGGAAAACCACAGGCCACATACGTTTTGGTGTCTCTGGGGTGCGATCAGGCTCGAAGAAGCTTACGGCAGTTATAACAGAGCAAGTCCTCACAAAATCAACGGGAGACTTCTTGGAAACTATCTCACTTCTTTGTCTTCTTTTTATGACCTTTCTCTATTTGTTGTCAGAGCTCTTTCCTTGCACTGAGAAAAAAAAAGTTCCGTCGTTGTTGATCTTCTGAATATTCTAATACAATAACAATTTGCCTGTTTTCGTAATTTGACAGTGGCCACTGCATAATACCAGTTACTTCTGCTCGCAAAACTTTGAGTACCACTCATTACTTTCACTGTAGTCAGAGCCCAGTGGTGGGCAAGACATTGGAAAACGCCAAGCAAATGTAATGACCCTACTTCATTCTGAAGAACCATGGTCAATTTGGCTGTGGGTCTGCTCACTTGACATTCCCTAGCCAGGAGCAAGGATATTACAGAGGCAGAAGTGGAATTTGCCATTTCCTAGGTGCGAAGTCATTTTCTAGCAATATTCACTGGGGTGTAGAGAAAAGTTCCATTGCAACAGTGGTCAGCATGTCGACAACAGTAATCTAGTGTTTCATCAGATGACATGGACAGTGATTTAACCAAATGGACAGCTCACCACAGAACGCACCATTAACGACTGTGCTGCAGATTTAATTCCCCTCACGAAGATTTGTTAATCCAGAAAGAAACAAAGCAGCACACTTTGTCAGGCAGTGTCCCTTGAAATGGACACTCCTGAAACTACATCCCCATGTCTGTTACCATGGTTACATTCACTACGGATCGTGACAGTCTGGGAACCTGCGTCAAGTCACCAGAGAAGACTCTCAAGACCATATGAAGCAAGCTCCTATGTTCCCAAGCGATACTTCTCCTTGGTAATTCCCAGCAATTCCTTTCGTTCTCTCTCAAAGACACATAACTATGAAATGAAGCCATGGATACCCCACAGTATACATCCCTCCCCATCCCCACACCAAAGAAACCCCCCCAAAAAAGCTACCCACTCGACCCCAATACGTTCCACTGAACCCCTTGACATTAACCATTATCACCTATCAACCCTTCCATTACGCCCATTACGATCATCTCGCTCGTTTGAACCTCACCTCCACCCCGCCTCACTGCATGCTATTTACTGACTATAACCCCTAAATCCACCCGCACTCCCGAAGTCACGCCCTGGTTGACTGACGGCCATCGACCCCGGACAGCAGAAAGGACTCCGACCTGTGACCGACAACTTCCGTAAGTCACCCCCTGGGGAAGGCTGAGACCTTCGCTGGCTTGACTCCTAACGTCGGGTCATGATCATTCTATCGCCACCATTATGACATTCATTGTTCATGGGGATTGATCCCTTGGCAAACTGGACAGGAACAAACACAAGCAACTGGACCAGTGTTTTTTCTTCTTGATGAGTCAACCCTTGGAAAATCACACGCGCCCAGAACTGGACGCGAACAGGATTCACATACAAGGTCATGTGACGAGAGCGGCTGGAGTTTTGGGGGACAGGGGATCTATCAATTACTGAAGGACCCACTCAACTGGGGGATCAGTCGGACATTGAATTAAATGTCCGAGAGATTCTGTTACTCGATTCCATGGCGGTTCACAGCTATATCCTGCTAGGGAGGAAAAGATTACCCTTGACGGAGTTAACTACATTGTCTGTGAGATGCCTGGCATACGGAATAATGTGGAAGACTATCAGGCATTGCTACACAGTTTGAGAGTTGAAATAATATTTTTCACAGTGTCATGTTGCCAAAAGAGGGAATGTTTGTGATGGAATGCACAGTGTCAGAAATAAAGTAAATTCTAGTACTCCTGTCAGTACATGGGACACAAATTGTGCCTATTCCATTCCATTTCATCATGCTACTAGTCGTGTTTTTGTACTGTCTGTGACCAGGGCCGTGCACAGATAAAACATGCTCGCCTTTTTGCACTGGTCCGTTGTTGTTTGTCTAACGATGCGACAAGCGACACGGCGGGATGAGAGAAGCATCTCCCCTCCGTGACTGTCATCCACAAACAGTCAGAGTAATTTGACGCCGATTGATTGAAAAACTCCACCGTCCTCACGACAAATCACACCAAAAACTTGTACAAGCACCGGGGTGACATCCGCGATAATAAACCTCTCTGTCAGTGTGGGTACTTCATATTATTGTGCGGGGGGGGGGGGGGGGTCGAGGTGCTCAGGTAAATTGGGAAAGTTTACATAGAGCGTCACCAAAATCACATACATGTACTGCCCAAATTACGCTGTCGGGACATTTTCCTAATTTTCCTAATAAATAATCCACAGAAACCAATCAGCCACAATGTCATCCCTTGTTCGTGTCTTTTTTTTTATCCAACTCACAGAGCCCACATCAGGGTATGGTTGATATCCTCTGATCTTGTGAACTGTGTACAGGGCAACCTTACTTCTCTTTCATGCTCTTTAGCTGAGCTGTCAATTTAGGCAAGTCTTCTTGGACGATCTGATTCAATTTTCGCCAAATCAAAACTATATCTGTCATGTTTGCGACACGACAGGGCGACTATTCTAAGGGGCTGGACAAACAGACGTCCTTTATTTAGCGGCATAATTGGCAAGCAATTACCTTATAATTGGCCTCTCCAATAATGACAACGTAATAGTACACTACTTTATTTGGAGTATAAATTACAGGCACCTCCGAGGAAGTAATCAGGGGCAGGACTAATTGTTTGATAGCTGTGCCGGGAAGGACATAATGAGGCTGTTTATGGATCTCTGATCGTCTTTGCTGTAATTCCCTAAGATCTGTGCAAACGTTAGACCCCGGCGTTAGACCAGGATATCTGTCGTGTGTGAGTCCTTGATATATACCAAAACTCAGGCATACACATTTGGAGAGTGCATGATGCACGTGTCGACCACCGCCTTATACCTGGAAATATTTGTTTTTTATGCTTCGCTGTGGTGATAGATAGTTGAAATGTTGTCAATTGAACCATTGACATGTCACTCAGGACCCCTTCAATAGAGTGCCTAAACCACACGCAGTTTATTTAACTTCTTTCACAAACAAAACCAGCAAACGATCGCCGTCAAACAGAAATGTCACACATGCAAAACTATTCATCCAGCACAGGTCTTTGCTGATTAGAATAGAAAGAGCGACTTGGTTTAGTCTGTACTGAATAATCCACCGAACAAGGATAAATTATGGAACAGGATCTATCGTCCACTCGAACATGTTCGGGTCACAAATCACGCATCCCACAGTGCAGTGTATAATTTATGCCTTGAACTCAGGGGAACTGTATGGGTAGTGGCCGGAAGGAACGATGGTGTCAATACGTCAATCGATATCGTCTAGTTCACCACACCAGGTTTTTGATGGCTCAGATTGGCTGCCATGTAATTGAGTGGTAAGGGAACTTTTGGCAATACAATGATCACTCTATTATTTGGTCAAACATGAGGACAGCATTGAACACAATGGAGACAAGGATGTGAACTTGTTTAGAAATAATCAGTGGTTTGAAATTGCCTCCAATCTACCATACTGTGCTTACACAATAGACGGTATATTCTGAAAAGCAGTAAAACTAATGGGAAATTAAAAATCATTCTGGAAGTACAGTAAAAAGTCACTTGGCGTGAACCATTTTCAACATTTTTTCATTTGTATGATAATGCTCTCTATATTGGCAGGGGCTTCCCCAGTTACCATGGTGAAGCAACTGCCAATATAGAGAGCATTAACTTATCTTACTCAGACGTGTATGTCTATCGTCCATACTTATTACCTAAGTTCATTATCTATTTCATGCATTTGATATATCTCATTCATATCATATTCATTATTCTCTCCTTTCTTCCCCAGGTCACCAGTTGAGAGAATGATCTCTCACTGGAGCGAGGCAGTTCCCAGGCACGGAGAATCAAGGGATGAAATTTTCAATCTCCATGGTGACAATATCTCTTGATCTAATCGCACTGAATCCTTAACATAAATGGGCTCAGTAAATGCTCGGCTGGAAACTTGGATTAAAACAGGTGTTTATTGCCAATGTGATTTACACAATACAAAAAGTTCTTTCTTCTTGGGATAAAAGTTGAAGTGTTCAGTGACAACAGCGATGGATAACAAACACGCCATGGGGTACACTGGATAACTGCCCACAAGATGTCCCGTTGTCGCCGTGCGAGGGCCACACACTGCTCCTATTACACTTCTGGGACATGGACAGGGAAATGTTGGTCCTACATCAATCCTGCCCATGTCATTTACGTCTTCACGATATACTTCATGCACACCTTGGCAGCGTGCCCGGAGCTCTGCACGTGTCCGGATCACTGACGACCCTCGACTTAAGCAAGAACCAAATACACACTCTGACCGAGTCCAGTCTCTCGTCACTACGTGGTGTCGTCAACCTCAAACTGAAGGATAACGAGATTGAGTCAATACACAACGGTGCATTTCGATCTGTTGCGTCACTCCAAACCCTGGACCTTGGTGGTAACAAGTTGACGGAATTGACAGAGTTCACGTTCCAAGGTGCGTCTGAATTACTACACCTGGATCTGACATCCAATCAGCTTACAACTGTCGAAGGTGCTTTCGCAGGGATGTCAGAACTCTCTCGTCTAGAACTACATAACAACGAGCTGACGGAAATCTCACATAATATGTTTGCCAACCAGAAAAACCCGCGCTACCTTCTCCTCGCTGAGAATAAAATAAGTAAAATAGACAAAAAAGCATTCAAGAATCTGGAGAACTTAATATACTTAGTTCTCGAAGGGAACCCAATTTCGCATGTGATGCGTTTCAAGTTCTATTCGGATTTTCTCTCTTACGTTGACTTATCGGAATGTGGATTAAGTCATGTTCCACGTGGTTTACCACACTCAATACGCTACCTTCAGCTACGTCGGAATAACATCACAATCATCAGACGTCACACCTTTCAAGATTGCCAGACGACGAGAACGGAATAATAGACATAAGTGATCATACCTTTGAGCATATGACATACTTTTTTTTTTTTTTTTTTTTTATATTTTTGTTGGGCGAACCCATTTTTGTGTATATGCAGTGCAACTTAATTATATGGTGTGATATATCTACAACTGTGGAGTTCCATTCCGGTTTGGGACTGCATGACAGGGCTATGTCACACGATTCCTATCATACTGTTCATGGACCTGGCATGGGGGTGTCCCTACCAGATCATGAATCTATCCTGGTGTCAACCAGGCCCGGTAAACATAGCACCTGCGGACCCTATGGTGTAATCATCCCCATTCCTGAGTCATACCACCAGGAAATATGACATACTTACAACAACTGTGGCTGAATAACAACAACCTGCGGAGGATCCCAAGTCACCTTCCGGTCAGTCTACAGCGTCTTCTGATGGATTCAAACAATGTAGAGATCATCAGCGACGTTTTCCCGCACGGTTCACAACTGAACACGTTATCGCTGATGGGTAACAATGTCAGTTACCTCTCCTACAACGCTCTACACAACATGCCTCTGCTACAGAACGCTGACTTCAATCAACAATCAAATTGTGCACATCTACGGAAACACGTTCAAGAACTCATCGCGGCTGGAAACATTGCAACTGTCCAAAAACCCACTTCAGTACTCTCACAGCCATAGTTTTCATGGCCTGGCGATGCTACAAACTCTCTCCTTGGCTTACGTACCAACTGTGATCTCAATACATGCAGATAGTTTCAAAGATCTGAGCTTGCTTACCAAACTGGATTTAGATAGTAGTCATTGGATTATACAAACCATCCTCGCAGATTCAGAACTGTTGACTTCCCTTGAGTCTGTTGAGGATCTCAGCATGCAGAGTTCAGATCTAACGACTTTCAGTGAAGAATTCTTGGATTATTTCCCAAAGCTGGAGACGTTGCACATTTCCAGCACTATATGGCACTGTGATAAGTCACTGATCTGGTTTAGAAACTGGTTTTTAGTGACAGAAATCCGTGTTGAGAACAAAGACGACATTACTTGTTTCTCGCCACACGATTTAAATGGCTGCTCGATCAAATCCCTCAGCGACCACGAGTTCACGTCTAGAACCACCTTGAAGATTTCCACGGCTCTACTCACACCGCCTGGTAGATTAAGTACATTTCCCAGCGTTATACCGTCTAGTCCCACACCCAAAACATCCACTGCATCTACCGTGGCTCCCCCTGGTGAGCAGGAAACCTCCACAGAGGGGAGCACCAGCTCAGAGGATTACTACGACTATCACAATAAGTTCGGTGACTCAGAGGAGGACACTGCCAATGTCAAACCTGAGATACCAGACAACCCTTATGATGTCGAGAGTTTATACCATGATATCTACCCTGACAGTGAGGGCGGTGACAGTAAATCCTCTCGGTATCCAACGTGGGAGGAAATGTTCAATTCATCCACTCAGTCACTGGGTGGAGCCACCAGTAAATACTCCAATGGGGTCATAGACAGTAACCTTCAGATCCAACCAGTCTCAAAGAATACGTTAGGTGGTGCAACCGAATTTCCACCTTCTGCGAGGGAGGACGAGGCCGAGTCTGGTCCAGTGAAGTCCACGGTTGTTATCATTGTAGCGACGAGCATTGTCACAATCATTGTAGCTGTGGTTCTCATTGTTGTTATTATTTACTTGTCTCGGAATAGTCGAGAAAACAAAAACAGTGCCGGTAAGGCAAAACAGAGAGCACCTAAGAAAGAAACGTGAAGGATGTCAAAATGTAATCAAATATAAAAGTAGGAACGATGTCTTATATTTCATGTCTAAGAACCAAGATGGCAGTACTAGTGAATCTTTACAGACACAAACAGTAAAGAAGGAATGACTTTGATACCAGGTCGAGATATCACCCACGAAGGCCCTGTACGAGTCTATGAATGGGAAGATTTCAAGCGGTCGCCTGCTTAGGTTGTATTCTGAATTGCTTGAGTGTGTCTTGAGTGACTGGCAAAATGATTGTTCGAATCATTCACAATTTTCTGTATTTTTTGCCATGTATGTGTGAGTTGTATAGAATTATTGCTGTCATGTTGTGCCAATTTGACTGATTTTTATCAGATACCAAGTAATGTTTCTGTTTGTGGTACTGAACTTTCAGAGTTTGTGATACTGTGATTTTGTTTTGTTCAGATCTAAATGATGAATGAATGATGAGGAACCTGTGCATGAAGATTGGTTTGTGCATGAAGATTGGTGAACATAGAATGACTCGACAAGTATTTAAAACGATTAATTGAAGTCTTAGTTGTTTGAATAACTAAGACAAGATCTGAGAATTAATTAAAGCATTTCAGCAGAAATGCCTTTATGGTTTTGTCAAAACTTTTTTTTTTATTATTATTATTTTCTTTTTTTTTTCTTTCACTTTTTGGTTTCCGCACGATAACTTCAGTTTGCTTTGATGTATCGTCGCCAAATTGTCACCACTGGTCAGAAATGTTGTGCAGAAGAAGCCTATTGTTTCTGAGCCAGCTCCGGGGTCCGTGAGGTCCGTGAGGATGAAATTCATGTTTTTGGTTTCCGCACGATAACTAAAAAAGTATTATGGCAAAGACTGTAAAACTTTGCACGGAGGTTCATATATCACCAGGGAAGAAGCCTTTTGATATTGAGGCCGATCCGTCAAACGACCTTTTACCTAGGGCTCGAAATAATTTCAGCTGAGTCATCCTTGAGGCTCTCAACCATATCTCGGAAAAGGCGCGTCGTAGAGCGAAATGGACGTTATTTTCGGACTTTTCGCCCTAGACAAACATGTTTTAAGGGTATTAGGGATGACCTTTGACCTTGACCTTAAATTTTTTCGCTGAGTCGGCATTTTTCGTTTTAGTCGATATCTCGGAAACAGTGCGTCGTAGAGCGAAAGGAACGTTATTTTCGAACTCGTCGCCCTAGACAAACATGTCTTAAGGGTATTATGGATGACCTTTGACCTTGATCTTAAATTTTTTCGCTGAGTCGGCATTTTTCGTTTTCGTCGATATCTCGGAAACGGTGTGTCGTAGAGCAAAATGGACGTTATTTTCGGAATTTTCGGCCAAGACAAACATGTCTTAAGGGTATTAGGGATGACCTTTGACCTTGACCTTAAATTTGTTTGCTGAGTCGGCATTTTTCGTTTTCGTCGATATCTCGAAAACGGTGCTTGTGGAGCGAAACATTTTCGGACTCATTGCTCTAGACAAACATGTCTTAAGGGTATTATGGATGACCTTTGACCTTGACCTTAAATTTTTTCGCTGAGTCGGCATTTTCTTGTTTTCGTCGATATCTCGGAAACGGTGCATTGTAGAGCGAAACAGACGTTTTTTTCGGACTCGTCGCCTTAGGCAAACTTGTTTAAGGGGTATTTCCTTTTCCTTTGACCCTTGACCATAAATTTTTTCGCTGAGTCGACATTTTCCGTTTTCGTCGATATCTCGGAAACGGTGTGTCGTAGAGTGAAACGGACATTATTTTCGGACTCATCAAATCCTCGGAAACGGTGCGACTTAGAACAAAACAGACATTAGACAGATAATCTCAATGGTATGAAGTTTGTCCTTCACAGACATGTAATTGCACAAATGTCTTATAGGTCTCATTGGGAGCTTATCATGTTTTTGCTGAATCAGCATTTTGTTTTTTTCCATGCCTCACCCTGAAATGCCTCCAAGGCCTTTAGGCCTTGACGTCTAGTTAATTCAGGAGTACCTCATCCTATCATCCTGTAAGTATCCTTTACCCATTACCCATGACATTTCATTGTCATTCCACATCAAAGCAACCATTTCATCTTGATGCTACGTAATAATATGGCATATGATGTTATTTATTGTGGTTACAGGTAGGTTCAGAATTACGCAATGTAATTCAATGAGTGTATGTTTTTAAGGACGACATCCCTGGATCTCTGTGAAATCTACACAACAGTGGGGAAACAGAGCTAATTATCTACTTCAGGTGTTCATCAAATGTTATAGAAAAGATAAAACACTACCTGAAAAATAGGGAATTGTACCATTGTTTCGAGAGAAACAATTGATTTTCCTGGTTCAATAACAACAAATCCCCCCAGCGCATCGGTGGAGGGGCAATGATAAAATATATTTGCACACACTCCACGGCTAGGTTATGACAGATAAAAATATGACACGGTCCCGCAGTGAATCTCGGGTGATGCACTGTCACAGGCCAGATCAAATAAACACAATATTGATCACATAAATACTTGCTTTCTTCGATGCGGTACATGGCTAAAAATTAAAAACGTTATAAAAATATGAAATGAGCCCCTTCACTTGCAAGCCAGCTTTTTTTTTCCTACCTCCAGAAGGAGAGGTTGTGTTACAGCAGGAAGATTGAGCTTGGAGCTTAAAATCAATATTGTAATATTTCTATATTATTTACTCGGAGATAAAATTTGGTAATTGATGTTCAATATGTTTCTGCAGAATGAATGCAGTGTGCAAAGTGGTTAGAAATTTAATTGCTATTTGTGGAAGTTTTATCTTTCTCATATATATAAGATTCCACAGGGACACTAAACGGTCCATAGTACATAACTTCGTGGTTATATTACGTTTACTGCACACTACTTTTTAACACTATTTTGTAACAGTCTTGTTAATATCTTACACACAAACAAGATCACAACACTTTGGAAAAAAGTAAACAGATCTGGTTACTAATTATATTGTAATAGAAGGCAACATATAGAGTAGAAAAAAAATCACAAAACTCGGAGAGAAAATTGTGCATCCAGGCAACCAATTACCTACACTGGAAACTGGCTATTACACATTATTATTTCTTCCTTTGGTCAGCAATACTAGTATTTTCTACACATTCTTGTCTTTAGCATATCGTTTACTGCACTACACTGCTACCCCTTTCTGGCTGAGAGCTATGATAAATGACGATATCCCTAACATGTGACAATACTGACTGGAGCATACATGAAAAGATGCTATACATAAACAGATCGCATAGTTGGGTATATTCACGGAAATATGTTCCATAGCTGACTCCAGATTACATTGTTGGCTGTTACTTTGATAATGTAGTGGGTGTCTGCAGTGTAGATGGACGGCTAATGGCTTCGTGCCGTCTGTGTTCTACTTTATTATTCAATTGCACTAACAACATAAATACACACGAAAGCTTTCAACATCATTTGGATAATGAATAGTTCAAACTTACTACAGGGCATACTAAATCAAAAAAAACATCAGGAACATTTACAACCCTAATTTACTAAAATTTCAATTCATTCATGTTCGAGATTTTAGCAGTTCCAAGAAACTGCTAAAGTTCCATTAAAAATTTCAACACTTGGACAATTTTACAACACACCAAAACTTCTAAGGGAGTGTTATGTTTCTCATTCACTCAACGGGGAGTAATCAGTATACCCAGTGAATCACCGTGACACCCTAATAGTTTGCGGAGCGACGATTAGCAGATTTAAACCCTCAGTGGTCCATATCAATACACCAACAACAAGCATCCCATCTCCCCAAACATCACTGGCTATCGTTGTCATATCTTGCAGTGAATACAACAATTTTTTTTCCATAGGACAATAGTCAGCTGAAAAACTGGACACAGTGTTAGTATCGTCTACATTCAGAAGAATCACCCTTTTTGGCGATTGCTTCCAACAAAATCCCGAAAAACAAAATCCCAGGACAGACGATACAGCATATATTGCCACGTTTCCATTTATCCTTTTCATATCCCAGGTGTATAATGGTCAATTTGAGACGGAGGGGAAGGACGATGGAGAAGGGAACGGGGCAGACAAAATCATTCCATGGAAACGGCACAATGGTTATCGCATGTCATCATAAAAACACACAAGTTTATACTGAACAGAAACATCTTGGAGCGATTTTCGTATTTCTGCTTTCACAAACCGGGAAATTTGTCTGGTGCATCACAATAGTTTACAATGTGGGGGTCGGCGCGGATCTACTCACGACCGACAAGAATGGCAAGTCATTATTGTTTCAAAGCCCCCCAACAATCCCGATTCCCGGGTAGATATTGTCAGAGACGTTGCTGATGGTCCACAAGGACAGAAATAGCCATAATGACCGTCTACAGCGAATGTGTTTACTCAGAATCTTTTTCAGAATATGGGCATCAAATTACAAAGACACACTCCTTCTGCGATCTACACCAATACATAAGTAATTCATGACTGCGATAAATAAGTAATTCATGACTGCTCACAAGAAGGATATCAAGAGACAGATCCGTTATTATCACTTGTAAGCAATAAACACTGGATGTAAATAAACACGTCTGTAGTCAAGGACTGATGGTTGTACTTGAAGCAGTCCTCAGCGTTCTTTATTGCTGATGTATTAACAATGATTGACCAGTTATGAAGCTCTCATGAATATACATCTATCAATGTGCCTAGCACGGCATAATTAAGAACTTTGTCATGTTTCGTCTGTGTCCAATGACAAATGATATCACAAAGAGAAGGAACCCAGCAGCCTATCCAGATAGAAAGGATACTTCGTTAAAGAATGCCCTTCTGGAAGTGATTACGTTATGGGTCATCTATCAGTCATCGTGAGGGGAACCCAGAGGGCAGACTTACATGGGACCATCCATTATCTAACTGTCTATGTGGGTGGTCTTCAAATACAGAAAAGAGTTGATACCTTCTTAAGAAGTAGTTGGGATTAGAGAACATGAATTGAGGAAGATAGGTCATGGGGAGGAATTCATTTTTAGTGTTAAACATAGAGGGAGAATGCGAACAGGAATTCCTCCATGGTCATTCCACTATGTGACACCCTGTAATACACGGGGGCAAGCGTACCTGAATTATTCGGAGGAACATTGGCGCCCCTGAATTATTGGGAGTGGGGGTGTGAGATGTTTGGAGGAAAACGCGAAGAAACACAGCAGTGAAGAAAACTATCTCAGGTACATACATACAAATATACAAGCTTCGGAGTTATTGCTCCATAATGATCTAAACCTCCATTACTAGTTCAGAATTGATTGTGGCGTTATTGAATCTACAGATTTATTGCGTATTTACTCAGCAGTTTTACGCGTGGGACCATGCCATGTGGCCGTCATTAACAGACGATATATCTGTCTCACATAACTCAGTAGCTACTAGAACTCAACCAAATTCAGCAGCATCTTCCACGGAGAATTTCCCAGACAAGTGTAATATCAATATACATTCTCCCGTCCAGAACAGATAACATCAGACAATTACCGCTGCACTAGACCCTCGGCATTTAACATACCGTTAACGAGATCTCAACAATTTTTTTCATCCACTTGCCATTTCCCAAAAATGGCTGTTTGACCTTTCAAGGTCATAAAAGGTCAAATCCAAGGTCACTACACAAATCATCATATATGGCTTCCCATTTGAAAGTGCCAATATCTAAGCTCTATCATCAAGCGTTCCATTAGTACAGCTGCAGCAGTTTCCATTATGAAGGGGACAAAAGTTTTCCAAGGGAAAAAAATAATTATTGCTGCAGATGGCTCAGATCAATAGTGACTTGATTTCGGACAAAAAATTTTCACCGAGCATACGAAAAACAATATGACGGCCCCATTGAGACTGGCGATTCAAGAGCAACGAAACTTATACATGTCACAAGGTGCACTTTTCTAAATGAAAATTTCAAAACTAAGCTGAAGTTCACATAAAATACCCAACATTTTGTTCTGTAAAAATTACGAAAATCAACAAATCAACCCAAGGTCTAAGATAGGTTACGGGACAATTTTGGTTTGAAGCATTGCAGGTGACATATGGCCTTGCTATTTACCAACCAATGTCATGTTTGTGAACTTCAGTGTCGTTGCATATGACTTTATATGTTCATAATACAAACACATAAGCTCTATAAATACGTATTTTAGATTTAGATTTAACCTTCAATGTCGTTCAAGGTCAAGTTCAAAGTCACCAAAAGTAGTGCCATATATATATATATATATATATTTATATATATATATATAAATGACTTCCTATAATCTTGTAATACAATCCCAACCTTCAGGTGCAAGTATCCCATAAATTTGCAGAATATCTAGCATGCAACTCAACACAAGATAACACATACCATCTTCGCATGAGTCATCATCTGGGACTTCCTCAGCGATTTCTTGGCTCTCCACATTATCTTCGTCAAATCCTGGCTACAAAAGAGAGACAATCATCACCCACACATCAATCTAGATGGTTTGTGATGATATTGATTATGATCGACAATAGTGGTGAAAGGTAATGGTGTTCTACACACATGAAATGAAAATGAATGTCCTCAATAATTTTGTCCCAAACTACGTTGGTTTATCAGGCAATGTGTTTTTTGTAGATGTTCATTAAAATTGAATTTTTCTGTCTGGTTATTTAGATTGAATCATTATCAAAATAGCATTCAGGAATCACCATTTTGCTCTTTTCACTGCTATACTTTTCTGTTTCATTAGCTTTAAACTGTCTCATCGCACTACAACAGAACCACACTTGTCACCCTTTCATCACATCTCTCCTCGACTCTGATAGTCTAGGGTATATAGTGTTTCACGGGGAAAAAAATGCAATACTAACGAATCATGTGGAATTGTTTGCATTGAAGGTATCTAAATAACATACTAAAAGCTTAAAGAGATAAAAAAAATCAGGAACATTCCTAAACATAGGTTGAAACATTTCTAGTTTTTCACTCTCGAAACGCCACAATTACGTATGTTTGTTGCAATAGAACATTGTGTTTATATCGATTTCGCTGCATATATATCCACCAAAACTACTCCTATACATGCACATTAACATATAAGACAGTTACCCATACAGCCTACTTAAAATATGCGTCCCACATAGCGAAACCCCCTATGCGAAAGATTAAGGAATGACCTCACTCTTACGGAGCACCTGATCTCACGCTCAGCTGTATGGGTGTCTGTGATATTCACATGGCTTCGACTTTGATACTTTAGTATGACTTCGATTTGACCTCGTACACTGATTTTGTAAAACTCATCCATGGATTAGGTCTTGGAATTATGAATTTGTCTGTTTGTCGGTATCCATTCTAATCCCCCGACAAAGTCATGAAATGGAAGAATAGTGTCAAATTCTCCCATTCTCATATTCATCAGAACAGCACTACTTATAACCAACTCTTATAATCCGTGTCTTTCTCGTTGCTTTTAACCAACTGGGATTGTTGGAATCACCAGGATCATCCCTCTTGGGGCCCGGCCTCCGATAGGATCTCGAGCACCAACTCAGAATGGGTTTCATGCCGGTCAGCTGACCCTATCTAACTCCGAACCCAGGATCGGGTCCTGATAGGAACCTGGTTTCAATTAGGAGAATCAATGCCGATGCTGTCAGCAGTGATTCTCCATATCTTTTACTGCATTCTTGGACCTTTGGGTCGAACATATCCTCTTTTTAAGGCGATGTCTCAGCCTCGAACCTTGTCTTCGCTGCCGCCATTGCAACGAGGGATTTTAGAACTCTCCCTCGGGCTCTCCTTGGCCTTGGGAACGCTTAGTGGGACTCCCGGCTAAGACATTTTCCGTGGGATTTCCGTCTGGTGAAACAATACCTTCAGGAGCTACCCCAAAAGTCTCAGGCAGTTGGAGCTGAGCCTCGGCACTCGTCTAACGTTTCAGCCCCAGACGATGTTCAATTCTATGAGTCAGTAGCTGAAAACTCAAATGAACCATCGTTGTTGCATGCCAGCCTGCACAAGAGCTGTCTCCGCCCGGTATCTTCCTGCTATCCGCAGGTTTAACACGGGAAGCCATGTGCAGCTGGTTGTCATCCCTGCTTCGACACTGCCAGGCTCTCCAGCCCGGGCTCGTTTCCAAGAGAACAATTTCTCGTGGTTACTCTGGTACAGAGTATTTTTACATCCCAATTGCCTTTCCTGTGCTTGGTTACACCAGGCCAGCCTCAGTGATCAATAAAGCTCTCACTGGCTCCACCCTACCCGCTTTCCTCGTTGGTATTGCATGGAAATACCGTCACCAGAAGACTCCATGGGGGTTGATGAGCTCGACCAGGGTTCCAACATCGCTCGTTCCCAGGAAGTGGATGGCAGGACTTACTCTCCAAGGAGAAGCTCCTCGTGCATTCACGCCTGGGGTCACAGTTCCCATCTGAACCCCCAATTAAGTCGTCCATTTCGGTGAACCAGGTGGCCTGCGGCCTCCCCATACCTCCAACTGAAGCTCATCAGCAGTTGCCTCTGAGCTGGAGTGTTTGCCAAGCTTTCAAACGCCGTTGGCGGGGAGCTCACAAGAACAAGGTAGAAAATACCAAGCGGTTGAAGCTCTCCAAGATCTTTGAACCTTCCCAGAAGGACTTTCTTGCCAAGCCGCTTTGGCCCTCCCAAGTAGGTGTTGCGCCACTTATCCACCCCTAACTCGGTTTTTGTGCCCATGTCTCAGCCAGGGGAGGTCCAACGACCATTACAGTCTGTAGCCTTGATAGACACTACCCTGGATTGGCTGGCAGCTGTTACAATAATGGTCGACCAGCTTGTCTCACGTGAGGTCTTGGAGGAATGTGGGCTTAACAAAGTTGGCTTCATGATTAGGGAATGCTTCCACCAAGCCTCTTATGGAACCTTTTTGTATTGCACAGTTGCGACAAGTCGCTCCATCTCAAGGCCCTCGATGTCCTCTGAACAAAGTTGTGACTGCCTCATGCTGGCGTCCTGTGCTCAGGAAACATGGAACCAATACCCAAATATCATCCACATAACCTGCTATTACTTGACGTTTTGTCGTGTTACCTTTCACAACAAAACGTGTTGTTTTGAAAATATCACGTCATGTTGTCAATCATGGTAAATCAATTTGAGCAGCACGATCCGAGCCAACATTTAGGAACTTTCAAGCTCGTAGTTCCCTCTCTGAAACCATTGGGCTCAAAATATATGCCATGCCAAAACTGAACTTACAGGAACATGCGGGTTGTTGAAGTGATATCAGCAGAACCACTTGTTTAGGCCCAATGGTTTCATTGTGGGTGGGAGTTGTGGATGTGGATGAGCTCAGATCCGTTGTGACAGAGTTCCTGTCATGCAATATTCTGCTTTAGAAGTATATGTAAGCATGCTCCATCAAGATTTTTGACATGCTTTGTCGCACATAAATTAGCATCAAACTCTCTGGCCACAATAACTAGATAAGCTAATCTTCCCATGTGTGAAGGGATTATCAAAACTCTTTGCTATGCTGAGCAAGCACCATTCACACAGTTGTGGTTGAACGAAGCCTCTTTGTGAAACGAGAATCATTGCATCGTGAGGAGTCATTATTCACCAAAATGATGGACTTATTCCAAGCTACTATCAAACAGATGATTGTGCGAGAGGTAGAGCCATCTAAGTCACTACAAAGCTGAGCTGCCTGTCTCCGGCATATGGCTCTGCTAACAAGCAGTCCATCCACTTCCCTGCAAATTCAATAGGCAAGTCTGTACTGTGATTGTCATTATGTCTTATCAATAAATTGTAGTGAGTCCATGTATGTGTTGGTCCATGTATGTGTTTGATTAGTTGAATATGGGTCCAATGGTGCTGGTTTCCCTTTCCCTGTGTATAAACATCAATATAGGCACCAAATTCTTGCTTCTATCTGTAACAGAAGCTGATATATAGTAAAAAATTGTCACAGATTTTTATGGCAGCCACATTTATTTCTGATGCAACCAACAGTTACAGAGACACGGCGGTATGACCACTGTATTTCTTGGGTCAAATAATATAGGGGTAGACACCAATATTTTGCCTTCATCTGACATAGAAGCTGAAACCTAGCTAGAAACGTGTTGTTTTCGAATTTTCCAGGTTTTTCATGGCAGCCATTTCAGATTCTGAAACAACCAACAGTCCTAGAAACTCAGCAATACCACCATCTAATTCCGTGGGTCAGAAAACATGGGAGTAGACACTTAAATCACCAATGTAGGTGCAGTAGATAACTCACTAGTTAAATTTTAAGCTATTTCGCATATATATGGCGGCCATCTTAGATTTTTGAGAAAACCCCCCATGGGATTGATGGGGACTCTTTTGTGGGTTATCGATATGGTCTCCAGAGTCACTGTGCAAAAATTCAGCTTTGACACCCAAATTTCTACCCCAGTAGACTAAATTCTGACATGGCAAAATGGTGTGGCAAATTACTCAATTCCAAATAATTGTGATTTTGTCCAACTTGCCATATTTTGAGAACTTTAGACTTTTGATATGTTGTTCAACATTTCTGTAATCAAATCACGAATGATATGTAGTGTTGCAATTTTTTCCTATCTGACCCCATTTGGGCCATAAAAGCCCCGGACTATGAGGTCAGTTTTCATGAAGGCAATTGACCGACTGATGATGCCAATAAGAAACTGCTCTGTATCCCTGTGTATCATTGTGAAGCAAGGCCACGTAGCAGTGGACACAAGGACGTATGCAAATCAGTCGATGCTTGTATGCTTATGAGGCATCAGATAGGCCACGCCACTTCGGAAATTTGGTGGCAGTGTTCTCAGGACAAGCGCTAGATTTAGGAAGTGATATCTACCACATCGGTTATCCTTCAGAGGGAGTTCAGATAAATATTGTTTCTAAACAGTGTTTATCAGCCACCCTGATCATATATTTATTGTGTATATGTCCATGTATCACTTCAAATTACCAGAATATATTCATGTGCAGAATTTAATTACCCGGTCATGACATCATTACTAAATAAACTAAAACTATCGATTCCAACCATCAATTCATGAGCAGAAAAAAAATATTCCACCCACGTGGTCAATGTATCTGATAATATAATAAAGAACGTGAAGCTGGTGGTAAATCAAACTAAACATATTGTTACATTGCGCCGGGCTTAGCTGGTCTTAACAATTAAAACAATATTCATGAAAGGCCTTACATATAATTCTACAGCATGTGACAATACAAACAAAAGTATCAAATGTCTGGGGATATAACGTAAATCTGGATAATATAGATTATTCTAAGGTTGGCAGACGGATTACAAGAAATGTCAGTAGCTACGACGTCTGGGTTCCAGAAGAAAACATACGGACCATCCTAGCTAATAGGACATGACCACCACACATTTGACACTCAGTTCGCGCTTGGGTCACTCCCAAAGGTGATGTTTCTCCTGCAAAGGGATCAATTGTCATTATTTCCTTAGTTAGCATGGTAACAAGAACGTCCACAACTATTGGCCTGGGTTATGAATTGCCATTTCATTATATCCATGTCCATTTTAATTATATCGATGTCTTGAAAACATATGACATGTTTCCCAATAATTGATCGTGCATTGAGCCTCATCAATATGACAACAAACATCTTCATTGACGGTTGACGCCTACTCCAGCATAATAGTCCTCCACCAACACATTGACAAAGTCGAACTCGCCTCAACAAAGGCTCAAGTAACTTTTGTGGAACGCTCGAGTCTGATGTTAGACGCCAATCAAATAGTAGCATCGACTCTACTTTGGAGTCAATAAGCTCTGCCATTTTTTAGTCGACCAGGTAAAATATTAGGTCAAACATAATGAAAAGAAAACTATTAATACCCATGAAAGATGTGTCACTACGTTCTATTAACCATCGCTCGCAATCAGCGACTTTTTCAGGCACATGGACACACGAGTGTAAAACACGAATGCCTGTACTCACACTACATATCATTGGAATAAAAAATCTACTACACTAATAACCGTTGTGATAATCACAAAGCATTATCAATGAGAAAATGAATTGAGTTGATAATCATGATAAGGTAAACATTACATTTGATTGGATATTCTTGGCCACCAGATTCCACAAATACACTAGAACAACGTATGCAATAGAGCGGCAGACCTTTGTGCTTTAATGATATTGTTGTTAGGCAAATTATCTCAACATTGTGATTTTTATGGACAAACATTTAACTCGATGTTGTGTTTTGTTTTAGTCATTCGGTATATTTTTTTTCTCAATGATAATAATTGTTTGTTTTATGTTGTTTCTCTTCTGAATCTAACTAGAGTTACAGCGTAGAAGCCAACAAGAATAAACTTGAATCAAACTTCGACATACTAGTGCGTCATTTCCGACAACAAGTTTTGAACTTGGTTAACATCCCCTAAGTCTGTACGTTCTCAGGGGAACGCACCGCCCTGTCTGGATCACGGTATTGATCTGCAAAGGAAATAGTCCCACCAAGGCTGGTAGACGTCATATTGACAAACGATAATGGCGGGTCTAAACTCCATCTAGACTTCCTATTTGTGTCCATAAGTCATTGATCATAACACAAATATCAGCCCACCCAGCAAGAATAGACACTCAACGTGCCTCTCCAGAAATCGCACAGAATTCCGCTACTGTTATATATTATTTGCCATTTGTCTGTGGATATCTGGAGGACCTCACCCCCCCCCCCTCTGTCTCCACTCCCATCCGCATAACAATCTGTCCGTTTTCCCATATCGCTAGACCTATCAGCAGATGTGATTAGGTTGCCACCCCTTTGTGACATGCTGAACACCCCTCAGGGACAATTAAATGACCATTGCCCCAACAAACAACATTGTCTGGATATCTGCCCTGCCCGGAGACCACTAAACAGCGAATTGCAAGGTGATAATTTGTACGAACATAGCAGGTATGTATATGTTCTAACTGACTGAGATTAAAAAGACTTCACGTGTTCACTTTGTTTTATTCTGATGAACACAGCCAGAAAGTTTGAAAGGACACACAAACGTAAGGTGCAATGCCTGGTATTATCAACGAGGATTGCAATCCGAATATTGTCATCTGGCAAAGACTTCTGAAAAATCAAAGACAACTTCTGTCTGAAGTCCGTTATTACTATAAACTATTACTGTAAACAAATTATTCTTAAATCTCGAGTGAAACTATAATTACTTTCAAGTTGAATTTTCCTTGACAACCTATCCTAATCTTCGTTTTGAAATACTGTAAATTATGTTGATCAAATACATCATGAAATGTTTGCATACCTTTAGCAAACACCCCAATACCCAAACCTAAAACCATAACATACCATTGCTCACACATTCCATGATCATAGATAAACCAGCGGAAACGTCCATATCCCAATCAGTAGAGTCTCTGATAGAAGTTATTGACAAACAAGGGGTGAGAGAGATGGTCTGGTAGTCTGAATTCTTGTGGGGCGAGGGGGCGATTGGAAAATACCTCAATTTCATACCAATTAGGTGACTGGTTTAGATTAAATTTCATGAGCATTAGGGTCCTGAAGTCCCAAAAGGGTAGGCAGGTACTGATGAGATGTCAAATTTGCAAAGATATGGGGATTAAAGGAGAAGTAGGCTTGGTGGGGGCAAGGATAGGGTACTGTGAAATCCACAGAAAAGTCGCAAAATAAACAATACTGATGCTGGTTATGATCGCACAGTTATGCAATGATTTATGCCCATATGTTCCTCAAATTTATATGTTAAATACACAGCTCCAATATGAAACACATTCCACAAGATGTTTTTCTCAGAATACCTAAGACTTATCCGAAATAACTAACTTCTGGTATATAACATATACTAGTATTTCACATTTTTTCTCACCAACAAATCCCCGTTACCCCCTACTCCACACATCAGCCCTCCCACAATCAAACTCCATGCAATAACCTAGTTATTGCATCCCTACCTCCAATGTTATTACACGGCGGGCATGCAGCACATAGGGAGTTCGCATATTGATATTTCTGAAAACAACTGCGTGTGGGTGTGTTTATTTTTAAGCAGGTATTGTTCTAGTAAAACGTCAACAGCATAAGTCACGACTCTTGCCCGGAACGTTTTCAAAAGTATATTAGCCATTAATTCCATCATAATAATAGATTACGCATTGCGCAGGATGTTTTTTTAAGTTCCATGGCACTATACAGCTTGAGTAGCAGATTATCGACAGAGTTGGCCAACTTCAAAAATGTGAGCAAAACAATGAAGGTAGACATGCATTCCACTTCAGAAGTCCTCTTCTATTCTTACCAGAGATCGAAGCAAATATTGTACCGTAATACTACATTGTTCTATTACTGCAGCTCTGAAGTGACATTTATATCATTGCCGTTATCTACTGCGTTCTACAATAGATGCGATACATGGCAAAACCAGTAGGTGTCAATAAATCTCTCTTGTCTGTGGTTTAGACACGCTGGTAATTGGTTATTTGAGCATGTGGCTCTGGAAAATGCGACAGGTTCTAAATCACATCTAGGTTGGGAGTGATCTTCAAGAGGTGTTGCTCACTAGCACTCTTATAACAGCAGTAATATACATCATAAATACATTTACATCGATAATCGTAATACTAAAATGGAGCATTCCAATAAGAGTACAATTATAATAGATTTGAATATCACTATTTCTGCTCAAAAACCTTCAATGAAATGCAAGAAAACCCAACATGACCATGCAATTATCAGTTGAGTATCAATAGCACGGCTATAAGGATGACTTTTTTTCCGTTTGGGGCTCTCTTTTTCCATTTCGTGGGAAAGTATCACGCGTTTGAACACGGCCACTTCTTCACATGTGATCCGCGACAGATCCATACAACATGCAAGAGATTTCAGGAGTGTCCTTCACAACGACAGGCAAAGGATTCTGGGAGATATCGGGTCACTGACCTCCAAAATACCTCTACGCAGTTCTGAGTGGAAAATGCATCGAGAGCCAAAGACAACATTCTAGTGGTATTGATATTGGAATTACTTTAGACGTAGAATCAATACCCAGTATTAAGTATTCCAAGCGAAAAAAAACAGGGTCCGTCATCCAATCTCATAGTTCGGGGACAGAAAGTCATATCAGGCATGCGAAATGAGAGAAAACAAAAATAACAGGGAGAATCATAATTCTCCAAAAATGACCATTAGGAGGTGAAATCAAGTGTTCCGGGAAGAGTGAGCATTTCCTGCCCCATTAGTGGCATCCGTCATGAATTCCCCGAAATTAACTTGTAAAAAGATCTAGTTGCATGTTTATCAACCAGATCATGATAACGTCCATAGAATTTCTTAAAGTGATATTGGCAGCACGTTATGGATTTTGCCATACCTTTCTGATTGAACGAAGAAAACATAAAAGTTATATATCTGCAGTTGTATGACAGATTCCCCTTTCTAATTGATTCCCCTTTCTAATTGATTTCGTTGCGAGTTTCTGGCGGATATAGTTTGAGCTTGTTTACATTACCGCCATTCTCGGTGTCTCGTATCCCTTAATGCAATGCGAGTCCAGCTTACTCGTATATGTAGGAGCCAGCCGAGCGTGAACTAGGTTGAGTCAGAGGTAACTCTGAGTGGCGTACAAAACAAAACAAAAGCGGCTGCTAAACTCAAGTTCATCTGTCAGTGAAACATGCTTTTTCGCCGTAATTTTTTTTTGGATAATCGAATCAACTTGAAATTTTGTGTGTCTCAGTTGAGTATCATGCCGTAATTTTTCACCGAATTTCAGAATTCTATCTCAAAAATTGAAAAAGTTGGTAATCTACCCTAATGTTAAAATTCAGCCCGAGCATGGAATTTAAGAGTCAGCACAACAAAACGACTTTTATTTGATGTTTGAGTTATATATTGCTTCAAACACGCAACTATGCCTTCCCAATACAATTCAACGCAAAAAATTCATTCAGTAATGGCATAAACATCATAAAAGCTCTGAATTTGTTGGAACTTATTTGATCCCATTTTGGACTGAAATTTAACATTGAGGTAGATTGCCAACTTTTTCATTTCTTGAGATAGAATTTTGAAATTCGGTGAAAAATTACGGCGTGATACTCAATTAAGACACACAAAATTTCAAGTTGATTCCATTATCCAAAACAAAATTACGGTCAAGAAGCGTGTTTCACTGACAGATGAACTTGAGTTTAGTACTGTAATATGCTTGATTTATCCCTCTAATCAAGCACAGTTTGTTTCGTAACTTTTTTTTCTGACACTACAGGTATTGATTCGGAAAAAAAAAGTTTTTATGCCAATATCACTTTAAAGGCAGCTATAAGTCTTTACGTAAAACATATCCTTGTCGCAGCAGTTCAGAGACTAGCTGGGCATTTCGATAAACAAAGTCCTCATATTTGCAACTGCATGTAGTTCTGGAATAGCGTATAAGTTGAGAAACAAATATACCATATGCTGGTGACACAGGAATTATTAGAAAAGGGAAATTGACTATGGAGAAATTGAAATCATCACGTTTGTTAGATAATCTAGTTGACAGGTTAGAATCAATCTCCAGCCTCAAGTCTAGATAGTTGGAAAAATTAGCAGAGTCTGTAGTATCCTTAATTTCAAGTTCCTTAGCATATATGACATCCAAATAATCACCAAACTTAGGATTATTTAGTGACAATACATCGTCTATGTATTGGAAAGTGAAATTAAAATTACATGTTAGTTTCTTAGATCCTCCTCGTTGTAAATGTTCGATGAAATCTGATTCATATGAGTATAGAAACAGGTTTGCCAATGATGGTGCACAGTTTGTACCCATGGGAATACCCATAGTTTGTGGAAATATTCGACCACCAAATTCCACAAAAAAATATTATCAATCAGAAAACTGACCATATTCATAGTGTGTGATTAACAACTGCAGTTTTGAGAACCGCTGAGCAAAGCGCAAATCAAAGGATATTATAAATGGCATATTTTAGGCTCATAATTTCAATGGTTTCCACTCGTTCATGTAGTTTTCTATAAATATGTTTCGAATAAATAATTTGCAAGTAATTGCGCACTATACAAATGACATGCAAACTGCATGAATCCCATCCAATGAACCATGGCAAAACGTTGCTGCCTATATTCGGAGATGGGAGAAAACACTCACAGAACTCTGTCTCTGTGGGTGGCCACATTATTGAAGGCAACATTTCCTTCCTCAAACATTGTGTTTTTCGCACTTTTCCCGCTCGTCAATATGCGAAAATCCATCAGCGGCATCAATACGCATCGTCGTGTGTAAGCGACACTTCTGACACATGCGGCCGCATACCTCCGTCATTTCTGCCGCCATGTTTCAATGGCCGACAATTCCTGAATATTTTTACGACACTAATTCCGAACTGAAAACCAACATAAAACGATTCCATGAGAACTATCAGTAAATAGTGGTCAAATGAAATCATTGCCCATGAAAAATGTCAATTTACTCTGCTGACTGCTGAGGGATATTGAATATCCAGATAGCTCAGCAGACTGGGGCGTATTGACTTACCACCGTGCTGGGCTAGGACGCGATTATCTGTTTCCAGTCAGCTTCTAGAGTCAGGAGTGTGGTGGAGAAAGACATGAAAGATCCACGAAAAAGTAATATGGGATTTTCACTTCAAATTGAGCTGTTAGACATCATACAACAATAGATATTGAAATGATAGAATGCATTTGTCATACACTGTGCTTGACAAGACATTTAGTACTTCAACATTTAATATCGTATTGGTCCTATACTGGTAGCACGGAGAGCCAAAGCAAGACCTCCTGCACGCAAAAATGAGGTCAAACTTGAGAAAATCCCTAAATAATATACCTATACCCTTCATTCCCCTTTATTATGATTCAAATATCATAAATGTTTGAAGTGAAACCCTACAAGTTCTTACCAGAGACATATGAAATGAATTACCGGGTTACAAAAATTGAACAATTTCGGGGGAAAGAGGGAGATGCTCTAATATTGGGGCACGTGCCATTTGTAGGACAAAAACGGTATGTTGTTTTCTACAACTTTTCATCCAGGTCTCAATCTCGTTCAAGCGCAAACAAATTCTAATCAATTTTTACATATTCAATTCTCCACTTTTCAAAAAAGGATTATTCCGTACTCAATCCCTAAAGCACTACGGTCCTGTCATACTTCTTTCATCCCATCTGTTCTCCGCACACATTGATGACCAGACCGAAAGTTCACTTTGCATCTGGACAAGGGGGTGGGTGTGCGCTGAACATGAGCTTCATAGCTTTCCGCATTTGTCCATTCTGGTCAAACTTAGCGTGTTTCGCCTTTTCCCCAGGGTAACCAATCAACACGCGTGGAGAGATAGGACATCATGTCAATTTGCTCAAGGATTACTAACAATTCCCCACTTTGCAATGTCTGAGGGGAAACCCAACAAACAAATCCGTCTGTCGTCTTGAGTGACGATTGTATCCTTAGCCTAACATGCATCATATCCTACCACTAGCGTCCTATGCTAGTGCGAGATCATATGCTACCACTATGCTACCACACGCCGTTTCCTTCCAAAGCACTCTGCTATCCAGAGCAGGAGTCATGTGCCAGGGTGAAGGCTAACCCCTGGTCAAGTGTATTTAGACAGCCAGTCACGCCGTGATAACACCCTCCCCGTATCCCACTCGTAGAAACTTCTCTCCCTGGGCCTCAGCTGTCCTGAGCATAACCCCTAGAACGTCCACAATCCTTCAGTTATCCGGTTAGAGATGGACAGATCAATCGACTCTTATCCTCATGTGCAAACTTCCCCTTATTCAGGCATGTTCTCTCCTTCTGTAGGCCCCATTTAAAGTCAAAGGACTTTTCTTTATCTACTGCTGACCGTCCAGCAGCAATTATTGATTCATGGGACATCTTGAATCTTGGTGTGTGATTTTCAACTTCGACTTTTATTCTTTTCTAATTGTCACAAGATTTTACCGAGTTATTTGTGATTTGCAAGTTTTTGCATACAAAATATCATTCGATCTGGATGAAATGGAGATAACATAAAACTATACCAGGTTGCAATGAATAAATTTAGGTATCTAGTGAAGATATTCATTGTATTTCAAACCAGATAGAGAACAGTAACTTCTAAATATTCAACTGGGTCTTGCAGTCATAAAATGGGAGACTGACTCTTTCTGACTTCTCATTTCCCAAGAGATTCATTAATTCTCACCGTCTTGAAATCACCGATAAAAGATAGCTAGCCCAGAAGGCACTTCTGCATGTGTCATTGTCAACTTCAGTTCAAACCAAAATTGATGATAGATATTTCGATATCTTAACGATAAAGTAAATGTCAGCTTTTCATTGGCAATGATGGATCACTGTGCAAAGAGCTCATTCATTTCAGGTAGATCATACATGTACATATCGAAACACGCATTCTGTATTATATTTCTAGACCTGCATTTGTAACTATTCATGACTATTGACGAAGTCGAGTGCACCTCAACCAAGACTCAAGTAACTTTCATGGAACGATAGAGTCTGAGGTTAGACGCCAATCAAATGGTAGCGTCGACTCAGCATTGTTGTCAATAAGCTCTGCGACATCGAACATGATGAAAAAAAAAATCCCTAGAAAAACATGTCACTATGTTCTATTAAACATCGCTTGCAATCAGCGATTTTTTTCAGGCACATGAACACACGAGAGTAAAACACGCACTACATGTGATTGAAATAGCAAATATACCTCACTAATAACCGTTGTGATAATCACAAAGTATCATCAATGAGAGAATGAATTGTGTTGATAATCAGGATAATGTAAACATAACATTTGATTGGATATTTTTGGCCACCAGATTCCACAAACATTCCAACACAACGTTTGTGATAGGGTAGCAGACCTTTGTGCTTTAATGATATTGATGTTAGGCAAGTTATCTCAACACTGTGATTTTTATGAACAAACATTTAACTCAATGTTGTGTTTTGTTTTAGTCATTCAGAATATTTTTTTGTCAATAATAAGTTTATTTTATGTCATTTCTCTTTTGTATTGAGTCATTAGGCACTTTTGAAAATTAGAAGTTATCAAGAATAAACTTGAATCAAACTTCGACATACCAGTGAATCATTTCCGACAACAGTTCCTAGTCTTAGTCATTGTCAGGGGGACGCACTGCCCTGTCTGGATCATAGTATTGATCCGCAAAGGAAATAGTCCCACCACAGGCTGGTAGACGTCATATTGACAAATGATAAAGGTGGGTTTAAACTCCATCTAGACTTCCTATTAGTGTCCATAAGTCATTGATCTTAACACAAATATCAGCCCACCCAGCGAGAATTGACCTATCGCCAAAGCCCCCAAAAGTTGTCCGAGTTTCACAAATTACGTCTGCAAAATTCTTTTTGGCCAATAATAACGTTCTGCAGAATGCGTCGTAAATGGCGTGAAAAGACTCGGACAAATTGGTTCGGCGATAGGTCAATAGACACTCAACTTGCGTCTTCAGAAAACGCACATAATTCCGCTACTGCTATTTCTTATTTGCCATTTGTCTGTGGATATCTGGAGGACACCCCCCCCCCCATCTCTCCAATCCCATCCACATGACAATCTGTCCGTTTTCCCATATTGCCAGCCCTATCAGCGTATGAGATTAGGTTGCCACCCCTTGCGATATACTGAACACTCTCGGGGACAATTAGGTGACCATTGCCCCCAACAAACAACACTGTCTGGATATCTGCCCTGCTGGGAGACCACCAACCAGTGAACTGCAGGGTTATAATTTGTACGAACATAGCATGTATGTATTATCATGTCGGCCATAGCACGACAAAGATTGAAGACATCAGAAAGTTCACCATTGTTTTGATCTGATATAACAAAACCAAAAAGTTGAAAAAGATACACAAACATAAAACACAATGCCTGGTATGATCACTGGAAATAAGAAAACCTACGTCTGGTAAAGACGTCTGAAAAAATCAAAGACAACTTCTGAATCGGTGTGTCTGAAACCCGTTATTACTCCAAACTATTACTGTGAACAATTATTCATAAATTTCGAGTGGAAGTAACTATAATTACTCTCAAGTTCAAATTTCCTCTGTAACAAACAAACAATTTCCTCTGTAACAAACAAACAATTTCCTCTGTAGCAAACATAACAATACCCATATAACACATAAAACAAACTGTCAATCAGTAGTGTCTGATAGAAGTTATTGACCACTGTGGGTGAAAGACAGTTGATCTAGCGGTGTGGATGTGACTGGCTTAGGTTAATTACGAGAGCATTGAGGTCCCGAAGTCCCAAGGGGGCGTGTACTGATGAAATGACCAATTTGGAAAGGATATAGGCATTAAATGGAAAGCAGGCATCGGAGTATGTGGGCTGAGATAACGTACTGTGAAATTCGCAGAAAAGCCTCAAAATAAACAATACTGATGAAGGTGATGAGAGTGTGGTGGAATGACCTGTCACCCAGGATACCTGATTCAAGTCGGGTTGACCGAAATAGTCCAGTCAAGGGAAGCCAGCCCGGCAGGTGCTGCCACCATGTGAGTGTCGGCATCAACCGCCGGAAGTGGGCTGTTGAAGATACGTGGACACCATACCGACAATACGGGAATCGAATCGCTCCAGGCCACTGGTAAGCTGATCATTGCCCGCCCAGGTCGCACTCCACTAAAATAGCATAGTTATGCAATTATTTATTTCCATGCAATCCCTCAAGTTTATTTGTTGAATTCACAGCTCCATTCTGAAACTCATTCCCCCAAGACGTTATTCTCAGAATACCTGATACCTATCCGAAATAACTCACTTCTGGTATATCACATATAAATTTCATATTATTCCCATCATCAAATCCCCTCTACCCCCTACTCCATACATCAGCCCTCCCACAACCAAACTCTATATATTAACCTAGTTATCATATCTCCCCACCCCCCCCCCCCCCCCCCCCAATGTTATTGCACGGTGGGCATGCAGCACGTAGCGAGTCGACATATTGCTATTTCTGAAAACATGTGCATGTGGCTGTGTTTATTCTTAAGCGGGTATTGCTCCAGTTCAATGTCAACAGCAACAGTCAAGACTTTTGCCCGGAACGTTTTCAGGAGTATACTATCCACTAATTCCAGCATGATAACAGATTATGTATGACGCATAAATGTTTTTGTAAGTTCCATGGCACCATACAGCTCGAGTAGCAGATTATCAGCAGAGTCAGACAACTCCGGAAATGTGAGCAAAAACAATGAAGGTAGACATGCATTCCACTTCAGAAGTCTTCTTCATATCTTCAAAAAAGATCAAAGCAAATACTTGTAGCCAGTTATAGTGTTCTAATACTGCTTCGAAATGACATTTATATCATGGAGGGTATCTATTGCACTCTATTTTAACTCAGCGAAAAGGGTATTATCACGTTCTAATCTAAAGTTATTATATTACAGTCTAATACATCCCCATATTGAATATGGGATACTTGTTTGGGGTTCTGCTGTACAGTCACAGATACAGAAAATAGAACAAATACAAAAACGATGCATTAGAAACATCTGCAAAGTCAAATATAATGAACACACATCTCCGCTTTATAAATCCACCAGAATACTGAAATTAGACGATATTTATAAATTGCAACTGTGCAAGTATATGTTTTCTTATGTCAACGGTTCGCTGCCTCCCTCACTGCAATTGTTATTCAAAACTAACAATAACATACACAATTATCACACGCGTCATCACCACGATCTCCATGTTAGCTATAGAAAAACCCATAGAATATCGAAAACATTCCTACATCAATGCCCTAACCTTTGGCTATCCTTACCATGTGATATCAAATCCAAACGAACAATTAAATCATTTTCTAACAATATTAAAAAACACTATATCAACAAATATTAGCCATATATCTAGCACATTATAATTATGTACCCCTCCTCATCGTCACACTATCACTCAATTGTTTTTACATTCATTATCATAATTGTGCAATATTGTCGCCAATCACTGTTTATATGTCCTTGTATTATATATGTATATATGTCATCTAGTTTTTAAAAAAAATTATATGTATTTATGTGGACGTCTATGTGTTCTTGAACTTATGTTGTAATTTATGTCACGGGGTTACCCGTTGTACAGACTTGAAGTCTTGGGTAACCCTCAAGCTGATAGGAATCGCCTCTTTTATTTACATGATTATGTTTGTAAATTTTACTTATCAGTTTGGAATAAATGTTCAATTCAATTCTACAATAGATGCAAAACATGACAAAGCCAGTGGGTGTGCACAAATCTTCTCTGTTGTGTAGACATAGTGGTAATTGCCTATTCGCCTCTATAACTTCGGAATACACTGCTAGCATGAATTAAATCACATCTCGGGGAGGAAAATCATTACAGAGCGTTGTGGTTTGTCTACATAACAATATAACCAGGAAATTCATCATCCAAATAACTGATGTGCTCATTTAGCCTTCATATAAAAACGAGATTATACATTATAGTGATATCCTCATCAATATTCATCAATATTGATATACTCCATGGTTGGGGGATACAAAAAGTTCTTTACACACAGGGAAGTCTTATTTCGAAAGTGTATGATTGTATAGGGAACACTGTGTAGTATTTCAATAATATGTACACAAAGTTTAAATAACAAGTAACTCTACTGAAGTGTCTTGTAATGCAAGAAACCCAACATGACCATGGACCATCCAGTGCTGGCAACATCACGGCTATAATATGTATTGACATGACCTTTACCATTTGGGGCTCCTTTTTGAAGAAAATTTTTTTCCCATTTCGTGGGAAAGTATCACATGTTTGAACACGATCACTCTCACGCATGCAAACCGCAACAGATCCCGACAATTTCAGGAGTATTCTTCACCGTGACAGGCAAAGGATTCTGGGAGATATCGGGTCCTTGACCTCCAAAATATCCTCAGTTCTGAGTGGAAAATACATCGAGAGCTAAAAACAACAGTCTAGTGGTAACGATACTGGAATTATTATAGTGTGAGATTAATTGCAGCTTTTTGAGAACCACTGAGCAATGCCGAGTGGTTTTGCTAGTTTAAGGTCATAATAATGAATGCCATATCATAACTTCAATTCATAACTTCAATTAATTTCACTCCCGTGTAATTTTCTATAAAAACTGAAGAAATCTTCCAAGCACATAAAAAATGCAAGTAATTGTGCACTCCACAAAGACATGCAAATTGCAGAATGCGCATCAACCCCGTCCGATGAACCACGGCAAACATCCCTGTCTGTATTCGGAGATGTGAGAAAACACACAGAACTAGCTCTGTGGGTGACCACGTTCTTGAAGGCAACTTTTCCTCAAACATTGTGTTTTTCGTATTTCTTACGCCTCGTCAATGTTCGAAAATCCATCAGCGGCGCCAAATCAATACGCATCGTCGTGTTTAAGCGATACTTCTGACACATGCCGCCGCATAACTCTGTCGTTTCTGCCGCCGTGTTTCAATGGCCGGCAATTACTGAATATTTTTACGACGCTAATTCCGAACTGAAGACCAAAATAAAACGGATCCATCAGAACTATCGGTAAATAGTGGTCAAATGAAATCATTGCATATGAAAAATGTTAATTTACTCTGCAGAAGGATATCGGATAACCAGATAGTTCAGCAGACTGGGGGCGTATTGATTTACCACCGTGCTGGGCTAGGACAGGATTATCTGTTTCCAGTCAGCTCCTGGAGTCAGGAGTCTGATGGAGTTGTGGAGAAAGACATGAATGATCCACGAAAAAATAGTGTGAGATTTTCATCTCAAATTTAGCTGTTAGACATCATATTACAATAGATATTCAAATGGTAGAATGCATTTTTTCATACACTGTGCTTGACAAGACATTTAGTACTTCAACATTTAATATCGTATTGGTCCTATACTGGCAGCACGGAGAGCCAAAGCAAGACCTCCTGCACGCAAAAATGAGGTCAAATTTGAATAATATACCTATAGCCTTCGTTCCTCTTTATTATGATTCAAATATCATAAATGTCTGGAGTAGAACACTACAAGTTCTTATTAGAGAGATATGAAATGAATTACCGGGTTACAAAAGTCGAACAATTTTGGGAGAAAGAGGGGGGCGCTCTAATATTGCGGCACGTGCCATTTTTAGGACAAACACGGTATGTTGTTTTTACAACTTTTCATCCAGGTCTCAATATCGGTCCATTCCAAGATTCAAGCGAAAACA
This sequence comes from Terebella lapidaria, assembly GCA_949152475.1. Taxonomy (NCBI): domain Eukaryota; kingdom Metazoa; phylum Annelida; class Polychaeta; order Terebellida; family Terebellidae; genus Terebella; species Terebella lapidaria. The sequence continues at coordinate 28,252,078 of OX424567.1, forward strand.
AATTCCAAACAGTTTTTACATATTCAATTCTCCACTTTTCAAAAAAGGATCATTTCGTACTCAATCCCTAAAGCACTACGGTCCTGTTATACTTCTTTCATCCCATCTGTTCTCCGCACACATTGATGACCAGACCGAAAGTTCACTTTGCATCTGGACAAGGGGGTGGGGGTGCGCTGAACATGAGCTTCATAGCTTTCCGGATTTGTCCATTCTGGTCAAACTTAGCGTGTTTCGCCTTTTCCTCAGGGTAACCTATCAACACGCGTGGAGAGATAGGACATCATGTCAATTTGTTCAAGGATTACTAACAATTCCCCACTTTGCAATGTCTGAGGGGAAACCCAACCTACAAATCCGTCTGTCGTCTTGAGTGACGATTGTATCCTTAGCCTAACATGCATCATATCCTACCACTAGCGTCCTATGCTAGTGCGAGATCATATGCTACCACTATGCTACCACACGCCGTTTCCTTCCAAAGCACTCTGCTATCCAGAGCAGGAGTCATGTGCCAGGGTGAAGGCTAACCCCGGGTCAAGTATCCTTAGACAGCCAGCCACGCCGTGATAACATCCTCCCCGTATCCCACTCGTAGAAACTTCTCTCCCTAGGCCTCAGCTGTCCTGATCATAACCCCTAGAACGTCCACAATCCTTCAGTCATCCGGTTAGAGATTGACAGATCAATCGAATCTTATCCTCATGTGCAAACTTCCCCTTATTCAGCATGTTCTCTCCTTCTGTAGCCCCCATTTAACATGAAAGGACTTCTTATCTACTGCTGACCGTCCAACAGCAACTATTGATTCATGGGACATTTCGAATCTTGGTGTGTGATTTTCACCTTCGACATTTATTCTATTCTAATTGTCACAAGATTTTACCGACGTATGTGTGATTTGCAAGTTTTTGCATACAAAATATCATTCGATCGGGATGAAATGGAGATAACATAAAACTATATCAGGTTGCAATGAATAAATATAGGTATCATTGTATTTCAAACCAAAGAGAGAACAGTAACTTCTAAATATTCAACTGGCTCATGCAGTCACAAACTTTGTGACTGATTCTCTCTGACTTCTTATTTCCCAAGAGATTAATCAATTCTCACCGTCTTGAGATCATCGATAGCTATCCCAGAAGCTACTGCTGCATGTTACATTGTCAACTTCAATTCAAACAAAAATTGATGATGGATATTTTGATACCTTGACAATAATGTAATTGACAGCTTTTCACTGGCAACGATGGATCACTGTGCAAAAAGCTCATTAATTTTAGGCAGAGCATACATGTATATACATATCGAAACACGCATTCTGCATTATATTTCTAGACCTACATTTGTAACTATTCATGAGTATTTCATAGTGCCTTCTATAGGAAGAACGTATTTAGTTGTTAAAGTAACGCCATTAGGGCCATTATCAGGACTGTGGGACCAGATCGAGATAAATCTTCAGTTTTGACAACACCTGCTACCCATGTCTGTGAAATACATCATCATCATTGGGCAGCCGGTGTTTGGCGATATCACTGATCTACTGTATTATCACCCCAGCTAAATCATACGCCACTAACTCACAAGCCAATAAAAGATATCAGGATAAAGCCCTTGTCCTATCAACGGAGGTGACAGATATGGCACCTTACCCACATGTATCCCACCAACAACACTACACTCCAGGGAGTGACCAGCTACTAGATATAGATGTAATGGCCCTCAAATCGTTGCTTGAATATAACCCTGAACTATTCTAGCCTAATATCTGATAACGAAAGCTGGGCAGAGCATGACTGATGGGAGGAGTTATGTTGGGATGACTCACTTTCCAGCACCACCTGGGGTCCTGGTAAAGTTACATGATTTGGCGTATGTGCGAGATACAGCACACCATCACTATCAAACATGTACGCACAATCAGATAGGGTGGTAATGAATTATTTACTGAATCTTTGAAAGGTAAGGAGACACTGAAACCCAAAATTAGCTGGCTTAGTTCATTAATTCAACTCTATTCAAAGTCCATCTCATACCACATACCTTGTTTCAACAGAGATGAGCATATGTTGAAATTCTAGCTGAATTCTGTATGTAATTGGTTTATAATGCAAATCCCCCCAGAACACACAAGCAAAAGCCCCCTGTGACAGCCACTCGTAGAGTCCAGTTACCGGCCTCCAGCCCCTCTGTTGTATGTATGGATTGGTCAGTTATTTAACCCCCTGGGCATCTACAATACTGTCAGTCAATTGCCTTCTTGTGACCTTACTTGTCCCGATACCATTACCGTACCAAACACCCCCTCCCCCCTCCCCAGGGCCCTCTTGTCAGTCACATCAGCACATTCTTTCTGGCCAAAAACTTTAAATCCAGGCAGAGTTGCATGGATTCAAACTCAGCAAGCAAGTATCAATATCACATTTTCATATTATTTTTAATCTATCGGATTTTCACCTGAGAAGTCTTACTCTTTGAATAATGCCATTTTCAATACAGAGTTTTTTTGTGTGAGAAATAATGGACGAGTTTGCCTTGTCTTCACATGTGTAGAAATATAAATGTTTTCAAACGTTCGCCAGGTGACTGGACCGATTACTCTGATGATTCAAAACAATAGAGTCTTGTCGTCTGACGGCTGGTGGCCAATAACTCAGACCGGACAGTTCAAATTCACGACAGTGTCAGTTCTCTTGTTACGTGATCGTTCAAACTGCAGACACAGTCGGACGTCTCGTTAGCTCACCGCTCTCTATTGACTGAACAAGCCACAGGACCGCAGGGAACGAGGTGATAATCATTCTGTCTGGGTCTTTGTGGAACGAGGTATGACTTTCTGTTGCATCATCTCACACAACTGTCAGGATATGTCGGGTCTGATGGTAACGTGCGAGTGAAAGTCATTTATCATTTTCAAAGTGTGGCAGGTGTCGTTTCTGCATCAATGTTCTGATATCTCATTTGGACGCCAATTAGTACCAGGAAGACTTTACACCTTGGAGGCATACTTCACACACTGTGAGACAAGGTGCTGGAATTAATATCAGAAACTGGTTTTTGAGTCGTATTTAAGAAAACTTTCTTTGCACTCTTGGGATTGTAATGATGTGTATGATTAGACAGAAGATTTCACATCATGTTCACCGCATATCGACGAAAAAGAAAAATGGCGACTCAGCAAAAAAATTCATGGTCAAGGTCAAAGGTCGTCCATAGACATGTTTGTCTAGGGCGACGAGTCCAAAAATAACGTCCGTCCAGGCATATGATAAACCAAATACTACATTGTTTACAGTACTGGAATATATTTCTCACTTGGTCCCCCCAAGCAGCACTCGTGAACTTGTGCTCCGTGAGAAGACTCGTGCAAAATAAATCCCAATATTCATCGTGCACAAATTTTTTTACCAATGTTTGCCGTCAGCTTTGTAGGAAAGAGTGCCCTATGATACAGCACGGATTCTTTGTTTATTGGAGAGATGACCACATCATTGTGCTTACGATGTTACTGACAGTTGGCACACTCCAGTGATTTTTCAGGACAGCAGGACCTGATATATTCACCATCAGTGTCCACAGGAAATTAATCAGGTGCAGATACAACAATCGACTCGGCACATAGAGCAAACCATAAGCATTCCACATGCTATGAACGATGTACTATGATACTTGCTTGGAACTGCATGCCCCTCCCCCCCCCCCCTCCACAGCACCCCCACGCCGTAGCAATCAACATACAATAAACATAAGCACAATACCAGTACATAGATATAGACTTAATAACATGGGGTCCTTACATTGTGGTTATATATACATGTGGATTTATGCAGCAAACCATGACACAGAGAAGTATGGATTTGTACTAGTGTCTAGCATCGGGGTCTATTGTACGGGTCATGAGGGCTATCATAGCAGTACTGTGTTGTTGTAAATAAATCAATAATTGATAAACTATATGATGGTGAACAGGCTATTATACATACTGTGAAGAATACCGTTCACCTGGCCGGTATTAGGCCAAATGTCTGAGACGTTGTGTTAGACAACAAGCCGGCAGTTTCAATTTAACTGTTTATTGTGGCGATAAAGTTCAATGTTCTATCACGCACAATCAGGGCCGATCACACCTACGTCCGATGATAAATCCCAGTCGAAATATAATCTTTAATGTATAATCCTTGTATAAATATAGTCCTTGTATATCACTCTATAACGGTACAGTTTATATCCACTTCTATATGATTACGGCCAAAATCTTCTATCTTCTATAAAACACCTCTTTATGGACTGGAATCCTAAACTCAAGTGCGCGGGGCCACAGGGGAAGCACATGGAAGTTTTCCCGCCTCGTGTATGCGGTGTCGTGATTGGTCGTGTGTGTGCTGATCTCACCGGGAAAGTGGAATTCCCCGGTGAGTGTTCTGACATGTTTGTCTCGTGATCTGCGTGTAGTGTATGCATGGTCCCGTGTATTTAGGTGAAGGTCAAGGCCGGTGTACTGGGGTCGAATATTCTGATTGGCCGGGGCCGAAGTGCGCGTGAACTGACCTGTATGTATACATTGTCCTGGTAATGTTTATGTCTGTGATTGTATAGTGGATATGTCCTGTATGTAAGTCATGTAAATAATGTGTGTGTTGCTATGGAAATGTAGTGCGAGGGAGGGACGGGCGAGTACAGTCGCTAAAATTACTACAATACCATAGTTCAATATATAACTGGTAATAAATACTATGTCTAGAACAATGTTCTTGGGCTCTTTAGGCTCATGTATTATATCAACTTCAATAAATTGTTGAAGTTTGGTTATATACATACATACATGTGATGGTATCCACAAATGGATGTCAGTTTTGTTATCGTGAGTATTGCTCAACTCAGTAATAGCTACACTGGTTTCCATGAACCACTAATAGGTTTTGTTTCAGTTTTTTTCACATATTCCTGACATATTTCCTGGTATATTACGGATGACTGCCTTGTCTGGTGAAAGAGATATACGAGAGAGGCACCCGCTCAATAGACCTGGTAACCATCGGATACCCCCTAACAACCACCCACCTGTCCATAGCAACACCCGATACATAAATACTCAGCCCTCCCATTATCACCGAGAGCGACTTCTCCACTTAATCTTGACAGGGATCAAAAGGTTTCCTCTCCTTATCTATCTGCGGTCCTATCCATGCAAAGTATGCCAACCAATCAGTGAGTTTATCAGGGAAGTTCATCAACTTCCGTAGATGAGCACAGGTTGTGATTCGTGGAACTAAGCCCTCAAGCATACGATGTAGAATTTATTTTTTGCATACAATGAACACGTCACTGGAACAAGACCTCACCTGCTGAATCCAGCCATGTAGCTCAGTATGAATTCATTTCTAGATTACTCTTGCTAATTCGGAACGGGATTATAACATTTGTTTATTAGTATATGTCTCGACAATGGTATGCATCACTTCTTGAAATTAAATGATTCAATGGAATAATAATTTCCTGAAATCGATTGTGTTTGTTTTCATTATAAATGCTGATAAATATCTGTACCCTTTCAATTCTATGAAATGGGTTTTTTTTAAACCCTTTTTTAATATTCCAAGAAATTATAGCACAAACAGTAGCCTCCTATTCAACATCGCAATACCATGGAAATGGACTGATATTCCATTTTTTACTTTTAGTCCTCTCTTTAAAACCTTTTTTGGTGTTGTTTTTGAAATCACATACATTATCCTCGAATCTTCAATTTGTATTAGTTATGAAATTGAGTGCAGAATAATCATATTATTTGAACTCCACAGTGTTCCATTATAACAGTAGCTCAATAAAACACAAACGGTACCAAAATGTTATGTATGAACAGCATCAATGACCTACACAAACAAAGCACCTGCTAATAAAAACATTTCACAAGTCTATATACATATTTTTTAACAAGATTGTCCTGTATGAACATTCATGGACAATTGTTGTTCAGAATTAGTCAAAGGAAATTACACAATTGACATGCCAAGATCGGGTCTATGGTGGTCCCACCTAATAAGATTGGGTGGTTGTAACTGAGTCTAGTTCAGATTACAAACGATTACCTGATGTCAATGCTATAACAAGACAGTTGATAGGAGTACATATGCATAGAATTTGTGTACGACTAATGTAAACGTGACTGAATGTGCTTTTAGGCTTGTGGCTATCATAATAAGGGTACGCAACATCCTTGCCAAAATTCGTATAATGTTAGTTAATTTATAAGTTCTGCATACATTCATTATTGTATGAAGAACATGGATACAAGTGAAGTTCAAAAATATTAGCACAATTGTGCAAATGATAAGTCCCCAGCCAGTCTCTAATTTAAGCATTCAACTGAAGGTTAATCACTTGTGTTTTCTGTTGTGCATGAATAAAATAAGAACTTTGTTGTTTGATGCCCTGAGATCAAGGCCCCAAACTATTTCTGAAAGGGGGTCGCTAAAATATTCCTAGGAATTAAATATTTGCTGAAACCTGCTAAAGCCTACATAGGGTTATTCAGGACTAACTGTGTTTGTGTCCCCGTGGAGGTATTGCTGGACTATGGATATCACTGATCGGTTTGTTTACTGTCCCCGCGTATGTCCGTCTGTTGGTTTCGTTACCTCCCAGACCAGCACATATCCGTGAGCTAACAATTGACACCCAGCCACTGAAGGACAGAGCCAGGCTGGCGCTCTACAACACAGCCAAAACCACCGCCAACGGCGGGTCGAAGGGCCCACCGGATACCCTGGGCCCGCACTGACAGGGTGAGGAACACAGCACTCGCTGGCTGCCACTGGCAACGTTACACTGACAATTAAAAGTCTGTAAGACAGACCATCGCCTGGCAAGCTGCCTAAGATACATACGTAAGAGCCAAGAATGTCCCCATCTTACATCTTTTCTTCTTCTGTGTTCTACCACAACTTGAAAGGAACAGATACCGTGGCTTATGATTCACTGTGAAATGATATAACGCACCAAGAACCTGTCCAGTGCGATATGTCACCCTGGCCAGTTATCGTGAGTGACAAACATTTACCCAGCTTTACAAAGTAGGTACTTTGGATAGGTTCACCTGCCCATGAATGGTGTTAAACATCCTGTTAGACGTCAATGTTGACTGATTGTACATCAGAGAGTTGTGGATTGCACAGTGTCACGCAATAACACAGGAATAATATACTAGTATTGTGAAATATTTTTGAAGGACTATAAGTTGTATAGTGCATTGTATAGCCTACTTTGGGGGGCAATAACTTATTTTCATATCTGTTTGGACAATCCATTTTCGGCAAATGAAAAATCATTATTTGCATTTCCAGTGGATTTCATTCTTTGGATTATATTTCTTCGCGGCACTAGAAGTTGGATTTCCCAAGTGAGTTTTTCCCTGGACAGGACTGGACCTTGCTGCACTTGAGGAATTACGTAAGTTTATCAGGTTCTAAAAGTCAAAGGGCCAGCTATGTTGCTTAGTGAATGTCACTTGTAATATTCCACATTTTATCGATGAAACTCAATGAATCAAAATTGGTTTCATACAAATATATATATACAAAGCAGAACAAAATCGTTGCTCTTAGTAAGGATGTTTTGTGGGTCAGTGATTCATTTTAATTGCTGACAAAAGTTTCAATAGTGTTACATCTTTGGTAGTCGCTGTCCATGTTTACTTCTCAATATATCAGGACTCTCTACAGGTTGTCCCAAAAGTTATTACCCTTGTGGGTCATTAATAGCTAAATATGGAATAAAACATTTCACTGACTTCCACTGCTGACAATGATTACATTGAAAGCCTGCAACACACCTCCCTCCCCCTCCCCCACTCTACTTACTACAAAATAGATGCTCACATAAAGTTTTCACAAAATCTGTGCAGAATCAATGGAGTGAATGGATCATTTAGTCATAGTCCACGCATGCCCTACTACAAATGCTCGAAGGCAACGTAGAATATAATTGATCGTACAAACGCTGGATCACAAACACATACCACACACTGAGGAGAAACCGAGAAGCCCCCAGACAAAACACAAGACATCAGAACAACTTCCTTACTACGCTCAGCCCTGCAGGTGGCTGCTGTTCCCAAAAAGTAATTACGAACTCCAAGCCTTTAGTGAATGTTGACCTCCACGCTGGCAAGTCAGTTCCAGTGGTGACATTTGTCGCTCTCACACGGTCTGGAACAATCGCAATGCACCAGATCCCATCGGAATTATACAAAATTGTGCGACACAATTTTGACATTATCTGTTACTGGCAGCGGGCCTAGCGATGTTTGAAGAGAGCTAGAGGAGGCACTCTAGTAACTGTCTGTCAACACTCATGTAATTCGCCCAAACACTCCATTAGCCGACAACACGGATGTGACAGTTGACAGGGAGGCGCTCTCAACTTGCCACAAAGTTGTCATTCGACTCTCACACGCCTCTAACAGCCTCAAGAAGTACGTGTAACAACATAAACAGCTCGATTTGAAACTATTTATATTTCCCTTCATTTCAATTTTAGTGAAAGTATTGGAGCTTTACCATATCTATCATATCTTTTTTATGAATTATCTCTTCTTATATAGATCTCTATACTTCTTTCCCTGTTGAAATTTCACTGAAATCTTTATTTTTCGACCCTTTTCTGTTTGATAGATGGGGATGGAAGGTGCAGGAAAGTGTAATTAACTATTGACAGAACACAAAACAAGCCCTATCTCATCCATACATAGCCTGATGAATATCTGACACTAGTTTGCTTCCATCAAAATCACTGACACTGATCCTATATTAATTACCCTCACATCTACAAATCTAGCTCTCTATGTATATACATGACAAACACAGGACGGTTATCAAGTCTTGACACGCCACGAACAATGTAATGTTTATTGATATAATAACGACAGGTCTTTGATCAATTATTCATTACACCCTTGCACTTGATTGCTTCTTACATAACATATTATCGTAGCAATGTCTGAGGGATATCAGGAATGACACGGCACTCATAATGCAGGGTACAATGTAAGGGGTACTGGATAGTTATCATTGTCATTCGAGGTGAGATGGACTAAAATTCTTATGGAATTGAGCCTCACACATTGTATTATACAATGTCCCAGTAGAAGCTCTCCGGTTATTGACGATCGCCTTGGTGTATCCTCTTGGTGTACTACACTTGCAGTTGACAGGCTGTCTGGTAATATCGCATGCTCGTTATCCTCTTCCAATAATCTTGTGTTGATCATTGGCATAAAATATTTAAACGTTCTCATGAATTATAAATATAAAACGTTTTCAGTCAGCAACACCGGGAGTGTGTCATTGTGTTTGGTCAGCTTTCATAACAGTCATGTAATACTACTACTGTGGACGACGACATTTCTGCATGAGGAACAGACGCCGCAACATTCCACAAAAATATGAAGCATAAAGGATAACTTGCTACACTCCAGAATAAAGATTTAGATCTCTGCATTACGCTCGCCATTCAGATTACACTCAGTGGTATTTTCAGAGTAGGTAGTTACACTGGGTTAGTGGACCGACAACATATTTGTTACCACGCTAACATCCACATAAGAAGATTTTAAAAGTTACAGTCACTTTTGGTATCTTGTCGAGTCTGTAGGAGGGAGAACCGCCCCATGAGTGCATGACAGAAGAAACTGCAGAAAACACAGGAGAAAAGCACTCACCAAATACTTGAAACCGATAGAAAAAAATTAGCCCAAAGGCTAAGACAGGTTACCGGACAATTTTGGTTTGGTCATTGCAGCATTGGCAGGTAACAGACCTTGAGATTTACCGATCAAGGTTCGCAGTGTGAACATATGACCTTGAGATTTACCAATCAAGGTCATCCATGTGAACTTCGATGTCACCATTACATGTATGTGTGCGGCATTTGATATTCTATATGTTCATAATACAAAGATACATGTATATCTGGGTGGAATCGTTCAGGCCGCTCAGGTCAATTTACACATTACGAGTCAGACATTTGGCACTCGAGGTCATCTGACGTCAAGTTCATCATTAGTTGTGCCATATATGTCTTGCTATATGTTCATAATGCAAACATGAGCTCATCTGCAAGCATTCCATCTATAGAGGCAAATCTGGGCATTTTTTGACCCCAAAATGGCTGTTTTGACCTTTCAAGGTAATCGAAGGTCAAATTCAAGGTCACCACACAAATCACCATGTATGACTTTCCATTTGAAAGTGCCAATTTCTAAGCTGTATTTCCAAGTGTTCTATGAGTACAGTCCTGACAGCTCCCATTATGAAGGAAAAAAGTGCCGAAAATGTTCAAAGTCCAAAATTTTTTTCAAAGGGTGAAACATTTTTTTGCCTAGAAATGGCCCAAACTGGATAGTAATGCGATTTTGGGCGAAATTTTTTTTTTCCGTCGACTCCTCAAAAATTCAAAATGGCCGCCACATGGAAATTGGCGATTCAAAGGCAACAAAACTCATACACATCATAAAGGTACATAAGAGGAATCTTTTCAAACAAAAATCTCAAAACTGATCAGACAGTTTTCGAGATAAGACAGACAAGGTGCAAATTTGGGCATTTTTCGACCCAAAAATGGCTGTTTTGACCTTTCAAGGTCATCCAAGGTCAAATTCAAGGTCACCACACAAGTCGCCATATATGACTTCCCATTTGAAAGTGCCAATTTCTAAGCTCTATCTTCAAGCGTTCTATGAGTACAGTCCTGAGAGGTCCCATTATGAAGGAAAAAAGTGGCGAAAATTTTCTAAGTCCAAAATTTTTTTCAAAGGGTGAAAAAAAATTTTTGTCTAGAAATGGCCCAAAATGGATAGTAATGCGATTTGGGCCGAAAATTTTTTTTTTCGTCGACCCGTCGAAAATTCAAAATGGCCGCCATACGCAGACCGGCGATTCAAGGGCAACCAAACTCAACACATCACAGAGGTACATAAGGAGAATCTTTTGAAACAAAAATCTCAAATCTGATCAGACAGTTTTTGAGAAAATGGCCGCCAAAGTTCAAACTTGACCATTTTTCGACGAAAACGGCCGCCATTTAAAAAAAAAATTGAAAATCAAAAAACTAAAAAATACCTCCTTCTCGAATTATTTCAAGGTATCTTTTCCCAAGTTTTCAAAAAGATTGGACCGTAAACTTTAAAGATAAAAATGTGGACGGACGACGACGACGGACGGACGGACGGACGCCGGACTCAACGCCATGGCAATAGGTTATCGGAACATACGTCCGGTAACCTAACAAAAGAGTTTTTCCACAAGATTGAGGAATGCGTGAATTCTGTGAGACCGCTGAGGTCCACAGTGAATCAAAAGAAATCCAATGATGCATCTTGTAGTATTCAAGATCAATACTTTCACATGAAGTTTTAAAAGATATGTTTGCTTCCGGGCAATGCATCTTTAAGTGAATACAATTTACCTTGTTCTTTGTTTGTGACAATACGAATCTAACAGGAAACCTAGGGAGCCTCAGATCATTATCATATTCAAGTCTCTCAAAACTCTTGTCACAGAGTGAAATTTGATCTGAAAGTAACCTTTCACCAATGACATTAACATCCTCCATCCTCCTCCGCTGGCGGCGTTCTTTGGCAAACTTGTCAAACATTTGTGACAATTTCACCCCATTTAAAACTCAGCATGGTGAACTAAAGGACCTATTATCAATTTCACCCCAAAACGTAACACATTGACAGGGAAACATGCTGTCCACAAACAATAAACCTGCCAAAATGGACCTTGATTCGCCAGAAGTTTGACACACCTTCATACTAGATTTGACTAAGTTAATCACCATCAGAGTATCCAAACTTCCCGTATTCAGCTCGTAGTTTCTTTCAGCATGGCCCTACTCGTGGGGTATTATTTGTTGAGGAGCGCCATTCTTGATAACCTCCTTTCAAGGGATAGGATTCATGGGGACACAAAGGATGGTTAGGTAGTGCTATGTCGGCTTCAATGGTTGAATAAATATTCCCCTGAGCACGGTCGTCAATACTCTCGGTCTGCTTTCTTCTATTACCAGCCGACCGGAGGTATTTGCTACATATATAACATGCTGGGGGAGGGGGTGATAACATTTTTCCCTTGTTAAACTTCCTTTGTATAGTTGACGATTCTTGCAACTTGAATGTGCCAAATCACAGCTAAAATGTGATGTGATTTATCGACTAAAGAAAACATTTTCTAAAACCTTTTTTATCATTTGATTTTTAATGAGAGAGGGTTAAATAGAAGTGGTAATTAAAAATATTGGAGTTACACTGGAATTCACAATAATTTAGGTATGTTTCCATCTCCCTGTGGGCAGAAACTTCTGAGAAGATGGCCTGAGAAACCCATAGTTTAAAACAGATAGGAATAGGATCAGTAACTTATTTCATCCGGATCACTGCTCCCAATATGAAAGAGAGTCAACTGAGGCAGAGTAGGAACCCCCACGCCTTCCTGCATCACGTCAGATCAATGTATCACAGCTATCATTTATCGGATCATTTCTTCTCTCATTTTAGTTTTACATATACACTTTATAGTGCTGCCCTATGATCAGTATCAATGCAAATAGAACTTCCATCATTCAATATAGTGGGTGGGTGGGCAAGTTACAGCCTTTCAATAGAATCCCAGGTTACTGAACTCAATGAACTCGGAAATTGTTGTTTAAAAACATTAAAAACATGTTTTCAATGATGACCAGTCGTGACCTTCTATGATCTAATGTTTTCGACATTACACAGACTCGAGAGGCCATCACCAGTAATATCGCATGACAATCACCAGTGATATCGCATGACAATCACCAGTGATATCGCTTGACAATCACCAGTGATATCGCATGACAATCACCAGTGATATCGCTTGACAATCACCAGTGATATCGCATGACAATCAGCAGTGATATCGCATGACAATCACCAGTGATAACACTTGACAATCACCAGTGATAACACTTGACAATCACCAGTGATATCACATGACAATCACCAGTGATATCACGTGACAAACACCAGTGACATCACGTGACAATCACCAGTGACATCACTTGACAATCAGCAGTGACATCACTTGACAATCACCAGTGATAACACTTGACAATCACCAGTGACATCACGTGACAAACACCAGTGACATCACGTGACAAACACCAGTGACATCACATGACAATCACCAGTGATATCACGTGACAAACACCAGTGACATCACGTGACAATCACCAGTGACATCACTTGACAATCACCAGTGATATCGCATGACAACCATGGATCAGTTTTCTGATTACATGTATTTTGTTATGATGAAGACAGAAATTCACGAAGAATGAAACAGAACAGAACTGAGAAAAGCTTCATTCATTGAATATTTGAACCAGATTATGATACCCATCTGAAATGCTGTGTTCATGACATACCGAGCATTCGCATATTGTGTTGTTTCAACAGTTAATCTGATGGTCATGATCTAAGTATTCCCTTTCAATGGAGCACGAGCCAATCCTATGTCAGTAAACATTTTTTTTTTCGTGTGGTTTGTGATGGCTTCCTGTTGCAAGACTGGGAGTTATGGCGCGGAAAACTCATTAGTTTTGCGAGTCGTAATTAAGTGCATAATAGTAATGACCCATACATTATAGACAAGAGCACTGACAAAGTATTACCACAACTTAACATCTCAATTTTCTGAGAGAGCATTCCCGCAATACAATTGCGAAAAAACCTTGTGGTAACATAAGTTGCAAATGACGACAACAAACGGTCACATAATTTCTTGGGAGTAATCACTTTTCCCACGAAACAAAATACAAACTCTAGGGTTTTAGGACAGAAAACAAAATAACATGGGATCCCTGTCCGTGGGCAATAATCTACTCAACTAATCATTCGGTAGTGTTGTGCAGGAATTGATAAATATTCCAGGCAAGTGTCACTGCACTCACATGAATTCCAAACAGGCTTCCATCAGGCAAAATATGTATTTTGTTGGTATTGTTTTGAGCGCCATTCTATCTTTAGTTACTTATCTAAAATGAAAAAAAAAATTGCCTTTATGATTATCATGAGTGTGTTGACAGGAAACTGATACTTTAAGATTTCTGAAATCTCATAAACTTTGAAATCACCGGATAAATAAGATAGCTATTCAATATTCATAACAGTTGCCTGTCTGCTTTAAACATGTATGGTGTCCGGCAAGCCATCCGATATTCCATTTCGTCCGTTGATATATCAATCTATATACTTTTCGGTTACTTCGACATTGTTGCTGATAACATAATAATGCTACGAATTCCCCTTGGTTAAATTCACTTGATTAAAGCGTCTACGTCAGACTGACACACGCAAAAAATTCCTATCCCCGTTGTCTTACCGGAAACCTATCACATGTGGTCCACTAGCGTGAAATAAGAGTTAAATGTGCTGGCGATTCTCCTCGTTATAGAGACGTCTTCATGTAGCAGACCGAGCGATCCATCAAATGGCCTCTCAGTGACCTTGGTCGGCACATTTCTGCTCCAGACGTCTTCAACTGTTCATGCTCGGGTGAAGTGCGGGAAAGTTTACGGTGGGAAAAGATGCACAGAAAATGGTGTGGGACGGGATAATCTGAGAAGTGTCAGTTTCAAGAGACTATTCACAGTTTTATTTGAGTGGCTTATATTGGGCGCAGACACACAGTGACCAGATTATCCCCAGTCTAGGCTCTCTATTGAGACAAGACATTTTTCAGCACTGAACATTGAACAAAGAGCAAAAAATATTTCATAATTTCATGAAAACCCGGTCCTTAATCACGTTCAAAGCTTCATGTAAGTGGCACAAAACACCTGACAATGTCACCAGTGGTTACGTTTTATTCTCATACTCTCTGAGGGAAGCAAAAACAGGGAGTACCTTTCTTCAAATCTCACAATCAGGCTTGGTATCAAGTGCAGAGAGGCTTGCTGCAGGTTTTCCACTTTTAATCCTTTTTCTAAATTTGCAACTGACAGGTCTCGGAAACCCACAAAGATATTTCATCAACGACGTTAATGTCACCGTGACAATAAACTTCCAGCATCCGTAACAAGTAACGAACATCTCGGACAGTAGCACACCCGTGTCATGTGGCCGAGGTCGCCTGATTGTGATATGTCTGAGGACACTGTGTGATATCGGTCCGTGGAACAAACACCAGAGATCAATTATAATATTCACTCAACCAGTGTAATCTCTTGATAGAAAACAACGGGCGTCTTTGAACGATAGAACAGGGCGAGTGCATTCTGCATTTCATTCAAACTTTGAGAGTAAATCCTTCATTAGATCACTGCCGATGATAGTCATGAATTGCATGTAGATGGCTCTTAACAATGCTGTATGTTATCTTCTGTCCAACAAAAATGTGTTGTCTTCCCGATGATACCATGATCATGGAAATCTGACACCTTGTCCCGCACCCAAGGCACTCGCCGATATCGGAACTGACGGGTGGAGTCGACCTCTAGTGCAAAGACAAACGACGGAACTAGTGTCATTTCAGTGAACACTAGCATCGAATCTGCTCAGGTACGCGACTTAGTCCCACATTGACCACATACTATTATTCATGTATCAGAACTGCTCCTCTATTTTTATGGGCTTGAAAGAGGGAATATGTGGTGTGGGGCGAGGGAGGTGATCTCAGGGGCAGTAACGTGACAGCGAGACAGATCGAACGTCCCTAGTCGGGACTTCGGAAACGTGTAGTCTGACTTCAAAGTCGCCCAAACCAAAAAGAGTTTGGCATGAGCCTTAGCGGTCCACAATTTGAAACCAAACAATTTTTGCTGGTATCGGGAGCCACTTTCAAATGATGTCTTATTCCATATTTATTATGGCGGTTCTGAGTCATCCCAGAGGTTCGATGTGGAGCATCTTGCGTTTGTATTTGACGTCGGTAGTGATGAAGGTTTTTGATCTGCCTGATATGAGTTTCCGAGCAGGGATTCCCGAAAACACGACAATATATTCAAATTTCCTGCATCTCCAGATCAAAAGCGGATATCGTGTGACTGGCAGAATGTGACCAAAGAAATAGATAGTGGGAAATAGCAGACACAAATCTTCATTGGGATGAAATACCATAAAGAGGAAAGTTTTGTATCATCTTCAGAAGCCAGATTATCCAAAGGACAGCATGTTTTGTTAGGACGCCAGATTCCCATCTGTCCCGATATAGTTTATAGTTTGCTTAGTTCCCGCAATGGAAAACAAAACATCGCAGTCTGAGACCCGCATTATAACACTACATACAAAACAGCCGAACTACACGATGGACTGGGAACGCTAATAGAAACCTTGTTTTGTCATTTTTCTTCTGCTTGATCTACAAAGCAATGTTTTGTGACCGGTTATATTGTGGCACATCTCACTACCAGAAAGGCGTCCTGTTCAATCCAGTGTAAAAAAACCGTTTTACAAGTGAACCTGTAACACCAGAATCGAAGCTTTAACCAGGTAGATATCGCTAAGAATACCATTGAAGTGCTTAGAGTGGTGCTGATATAATGATGACATCCCTTCGTGGTGTAAGCCTTGATCTTTACAAACCCTCCAGATTAGCCCAGTGGGACGCGGGAGTTTTTGCCACTAAAATCGCTATCCTCTTATGCCAAAATGCGTGGTGGGTTATCAGAAACTGAGGGATTATGGGTAATCGGCCCCGAGCGTGATATACCGAGGAAGTGTATCAATGAAAGGTTAATGTTGACATGAGCAGCTAGCTATAAAAGATTTCAGCTTGTTTTATGCAGAGGTATGATGATATTATTCTAAGAGGAAGAAGAGTCTACTTGTGAATGAATTTATACCCAGCACAGTGAATGAACGCCCGAAAATGTTTGTTGTTTAAACACCCGAAGACATATAATAGTCTTACATGACGATGACATGACATATTAACTAATTCATGTATGAACCAGCTTGGAGAGGCCACTAAAGGTACATTCCACACCCGGAGATGGCGTTCGCAGGCAAATTGTTGTTGTTGCACAAATATAACCATTATTAAATACATTCTAGTACATGCAGAGTCCAACACATTTTTATATGTACCTATTTTTCATGTTGATTGTTTATTTATAACATTAGTAACAAAATGTCAACCAAATTTCTGCACTGACCATTATCAATACAAGCAGTAAAGTATTGCGGTCCATCCTTTTGTTACGTTTATCATATATATGGAATTTATCTGTCACAGAACTGCTATGTAACCTCAGGCTACTGTTGATGTACAGCTTGTATCTGACCGTGTGAAACCATTTGATATTGGACTATCAACTGTATCAGCGTGTCCCTGTCTAACAGAGGGATATCGTCTCAAATGGAATTATCTTACTACTAAAAGCATTTTTTATTACGAATAGGTCTGACATTTTTACTGGTAATAATATTTATATTACCAATAGGTCTGGTACTTTTATGTTATTGGTATTGGACAGACACAGAACAGTAGGAATATTTCCCTCAAGACAGAGGATATCACACAAATACATGTACTCTGTCAAATGCATGTTTGATTGTCCTTTTTACGGAGCCCCTGACATACCAAAAATATTTATTAATCCATGTGCACAATCTAACAATTCACGCGCACGAATTAGTAATTCGTGGGCACAAAATACTAAATCGTACGTACAAATTGTTAAATCGTGCCCACAGATTGTTAAGTTGTGCCCACGGATTAGTTAAGGTAATCTGTGCACACGATTTAACAATTCGTGCATAGGAATTACTATTTCGTGGCCACGAATTAGTATTTCGTGGCCACAAATTAGTATTTCGTTGCCACAAATTAGTATTTCGTGCACACAAATTATCGTGTGCAGGAATTGGTAAATCATGCGCACAAATTATTAAATCGTGCACACGAATCATTAAATCGTGCACACGGATTATTAAATATTTTCGATATGTCACCTCAGGGACTCCGTACCTTTTCACAAAGGAAGCAATATTATATTTTTGTACGCCTATATTGACTCAACATCGATAGAACAGTTTACCAAGAAGAGCAAAGTAAGAGCATGAAAGTATGATTCATGTTTACGTGCACTGATGTCAACTTATATTATCATGTTTTTTTCTCGAAATATTCAAATACAGGTTATATATTCCTGGGTATTTGAAAGTAACAATGTAATCAGATACAAAATCATAAAATATCTGGTCAAGCTGGCTAGTTTTTGTGAAGGTTGATGAAAGCCATCACACTGGGTAGAAATGTTGTTGTAAAAATGGCTGGGCTTGTATTGCTTCAAAAAGTTTGAAGTGTTGACATATGTATAACACGTGAAACATTCATCGAATCCATGAATATCCTATCATTTTTTTTCAAATGAGCCTCACAGAGTCCAACAACATGAATTGCTACATCTAGCTGGTTTCAAATTGCCTAAAAAATAAAACCCATCATTCGTTTCTATCTAAGCATTCCTGATCAATATTGTCCAAGTGATTAATATTCTCTTGCTCTCCTCAATTATTAACACATTCAATCTCCACATCACACACGGACAGATTTTGGACACCAACGACATTCATCGTAACAGTTGTGAATTGAAGGAGACTTGTGGGGACAAGAGCAATGGTTTGACAATAAATGTTTCCATGCTTTTTTGAGTTCGCACCAAAAAATCCCAAACCCTAAGTTTACCTTGCTATTGTCAGCTAAGGGCAAGCTGTTGTCAAATGCACTTAAATACAAAGTGGTCATAAAGTTTGCTTGGCAAATAAACTTTTCATTTCTCTCACTAGTTGTAAAATGAACCATTTACAGACACACAAATGGCGTATTGTGACCTATACTCCGAAAAGTACTCTTCATCCTCGGAATCATCAACCCCAAGTTTGTGAGTCTTCTGTCACAGATGTAAAGTTTCCCTGAGCAGCGAGTTGATTTGGGGGACCGAAGTTCCGTGGCACTGAAGTTCCATGGATAATCTGTTGTGTGGCCTTATTTAGTTCATCGCTGAGTGGACACAGTGGACAGGCAACACAAGGTTTCATTCAAGGGGTTTACCCCTTCCTGGTAACCTCTGCGAAATTTCAGTCCTCCCAATTTTTGTTCACCGCCGATGCCGACAATAGTGACGGTCAGAAGTGTCCAGCGTCGCTTTAACCATCGATGCAGCGTTGCTGTTATCATCGCTTGTCGATGCCGCCAATAGCACCAAGTACAACTGTCCGTCTTACTGTCGTTTGCAGACGCCGCCAATAGCGCAGGTTAGAACTCTCACTCTTACCGTCGCTCATCGATGCCGCCATTACCGCCGGTTAAAAACGTTGCTCTTACTGTCGCTTGCTGATGCCGCCAATACCGCCAGTTGGAACCGTAATTCTTACCGTCGCTCGTCGATGCCGCCAATAGCGCCGATTAGAAGTGTCATTCTTACCGTCGCTCGTCGATGCTGCAAATAGCGCCGGTTAGAACTGTCCGTCTTACTGTCGCTCGTCGATGGCATCAATAGCAATGGTTAGAACTGTCCGTCTTACCGTCGCTCTTCGATGCCGCCAATTCAGCTAGTTACAAGCGTCCTTCTTACCATCGCTCGTCGATGCCGCCAATAGCGCCATTTAGAACTGTCCGTTTTACCGTTGCTCGCCGATGCCGCCAATACCGCCGGTTAGAAACGTCATTCTTACCGTCGCTCGTTGATGCCGCCAATACCGCCGGTTACAAAAATATTCATAAAAGACACAATATATAATTCTACAGCATGAGACAATACAAACAAAAGTTTACCAATGTCTGAGGGTATCACGTTACTCGGGGTAATAGGTAATTCTCATGTGGACAGATAGACAATTAGATGTGTGCATCTTCTGGAACATGACATGTTTAACAGGGAATTACAAGAAATGTCAGTAGCTACGATGTCTGGGGTTTAACAAAAACATCGCCTGCTAAGACTATCCTAGCTAATAGGACATGAACACGACTCTGCTATTTTAACACTCAGTTCGTGCTTTGTTCACTTCCAGGGGTGACCGGTCACATTTTGGCTGGACATGTGATCAATTGATGGCATTATTACCTTAGTTACCATAGTAACAAGAACCTTGACACCATCAGACTGAGTCATGTGTTGCCATATCAAGTACATGTATATCAATGTCTTGATAACTATGACATGTTCTCTACTAATTATTCCTGTAGTGAGTCTATCAATTTGACAAAATTACAAGCATTTTCATTGACTATTGACGCCTACTGTAACTTTCTGGGAATGAGCGAGTTTGACAATAGACGCCAATTGAATGGTAGCGTCGACTTCACTTTGTTGTCAACAAGCTCTGCATGTGATTGTTGAGTCGACCAGGTAAACATTAGATCGACCATAGTGAAAAGAAAACTATTAATACCCATAAAAGATGTCACTACGTTCTATTAAACATCGCTTGCAATCAGTGACGTTTTTTGGCAGGCACATGGACAAACGAGTGTAAAACACGAATTCCTGTACTCATGGTCCATGTACCACGCACTACATGTGATTGAAATAGCAAATTTACGTCACTCGCAAATCATTATCAATGAGACAGTCATTTGAGTTGATAATGTACACACTACATTTGATTGGAGATTTTTGACTACCCAAGTTCCTAAAGACAATGTGTGGGATAAGGCGGCAGACCTGTGTGCTTCAATGATATTGATGTTCGACAAATTATCTCAACACTGTGATTTTTATGGGCAAACAATTCACTTGATGTTGTGTTTTGTTTGTATTAGTCTTTCGGAATATTTTTTTCTCAATAATAATATTAAGTTTTTTCTTATGTCGTCATCACGCACTTGAAAATTAGAAGTTATCAAGAATAAACTTGAAGCAAACTTTGACATACCAGTGCTTCATTTCCAACAACAATTCCTAGTTAGTCTTGGTCATTGTCAGGGGGACGCACTGCCCTATCTGGATCATGGTATTGATCCGCAAAGGAAATAGTCCTGCTACAGGATGGCAGACGTCATATCATGCATATTGACAAATGTTAATGGCGGGCTTAAACTCCATCTAGATTTTATATTCGTGTCCTGAAGTCATTGATCATAACACAAATATCAGCCCGCCCAGCGGGAATAGACACCCTACAGAATTCTGCTACTGTTATTTCTTATTTGCCATTTTCTCTGCGGATCTCTGGAATTTACCCCCAGCTCTCCAGTTATATCCACATGACAATCTGTTCGTTTTCCCATATCTCCAGACCTATCAGCGGATGAGATTAGGTCGCCACCCCTTGCGATATAGTAAACACCCCACAGGGACAATTAAATGACCATTGCTCCCAACAACAACATTGTCTGGATATCTGCCCTGCTGGGAGACCATTAACCAGCGAACTGCAGGGTTATTATTTGTAAGCATACATGAGCATACATAGCATGTATGTATTTTCATACCAGCCATAACACTTCCAGAAACTGACAGAGATTGAAAACTTCACCAAGTCTTACAAAGCCTGGTAAGATCACCGAGGATTGCAATCCTAAAATCGTCATCTGGTAAAGACTTCTGAAAAATCAAGACAACTTCTGAATCGTTGTGTTTGAAGCCTGTTATTACTCCAAACTATTATTGTAAACAATTATTCTTAAATCTCGAGTGAAACTAACTATAATTACTCTCAAGTTCACATTTCCTCGGTAATATACCCTAATTTTACTTTTGTACTGCTGCAAATTAGTTTGATCAAATAAATCATGAAGTATTAGCATACCTTTGGCAAACATCACAATACTCATGCACATTGTCAATCAATAGTGTCTGATAGAATTATTGACCACTGGGGGTGGAAGACAGTTGATCTAGCAGTGTGGATGTGACTGGCTTAGGTTAATTACGAGAGCATTACGGTCCTGAAGTCCCAAAGGGGCGGGTACTGATGTAATGACCAATTTGGAAAGGATATAGGCATTAAATGGAAAGCAGGCACTGTGAGTATGTGGGCTAAGATAAGGTACTGTGAAACTCGCAGAAAAGCGTCAAAATAAACAATACAGATATGAAGTTGACGATTATGCTGATGCAATGATTTATTTCCATACAGTCCCTCAAGTTCATTTGTTATATACACAGCTCCGATATGAAACACATTTCTCAAGACGTTATTCTCAGAATACCTGAGGCCTATCCGAAATAACTTCTGGTATATCACTTTTGAATTTGACATTATTCCCACCATCAAATCTCCTCTACCCCCTACTCCACACATCAGCCCTCCCACAACCAAACTCTAGGCAATACCTAGTTATCGCCTCCCTGCCTCCAGTGTTATTACACGGCGGGCATGCAGCGCATGGAGAGTTGGCATATTGCTATTTCTGAAAACAAGTGCATGTGGTTGTGTTTATTTTTAAGCGGGTATTCTTCCCGTACAAAGTCAACAGCATAAGTCACGACTCTTGCCCGGAACGTTTTCAGAAGTATACTATCCACTAATTCCAGCATGATAACAGACTACGCATTGTGCAGGATGTTTTTGTAAGTTCCATGGCACCATACAGCTTGAGTAGCAGATTATTGGCAGAGTCGACCAACTTCGGAAATGTGAGCAAAAACAATGAAGGTAGACTTGCATTCCACTTCAGAAGTCCTCTTATATTCTTACAAAAGATCAAAGTAAATACTTGTACCTTACTATATCGTTCTATTACTGCTTTGAAATGACATTTATATCACTGCGGTTATATATTGCATTCTACAGTAGATGCGATACATGACCAAACCAGTGGGTCTGCATAAATCTGCCTGTCTGTTGTTTAGATATGCTGGTAATATAGCTTTGGAAAACGCTGCAAATACTAAATCACATCTCCGAGAGGAACAATCTTTACAGGTTGTTGTGGTGAATCTTCATAATGTTACCAGCGTATTCATCATCATCCGAACAACAGTTACTGATGTGCTCACTTAGCATTCATATAACAGCAGTATTATGAATAGATTGTAATGAGTATCCAATCAAATGTAAACACAGTTAGATTTGCATACCACTACTTCTGCTCGATATAACTGTAATGAAATGTTTTGCAATGCAAGAAAACTCAACATGACCATCCAGTGGTATAATTGGGTAGCGGCTATAAGATTTCGTAGATTTTATGTTTTCGTAGATTTTATCTCATTTCATGACAAAATATTATGTGTTTAAACATGACAGCTCCTTCGCATGCAAACAACGAAACAATCGGTAAAAGATGCAAAAGATTTCACGAGTGACCACGACAGGCAGAGGATTCTGGGGGATATCAGATCCTAGACCTCCAAAATACCCTCAGTACTGAGTGGAAAGGACATCGAGAGCCAATGACAACATTCCAGCAGTAGTGATACTGGAATTACTATAATGTGAGATTAATTGCAGCGCTTTTGAGAACCGCTAAACAAAGCGAGAAATATATTGTACCAAAGAAATGTTGCGAGCGAATAAAATTGCAAGTTATTGTGCACTCCACAAATGATATGGAAAATGCAGAATGCCTGAACCTCATATAATGAACCACGACAAAACTACGCATCCCATACTCGGAGAGGCACAAAACACTGTGTGTCCCAGTACCTAACGGAACTCGCTCTGTGGGTGACCACATTCTTGAAGGCAACATTTCCTTCCTCAAACATTGTGTTTTTTGCATTTTTTTCCGCCTCGTCAATGTTCGAAAATCCATCAGTGGTATCAAATCAATACACATCGTCGTGTGTAAGCGACACTTCTGACACATGCCACCGCATAACTCCGTCATTTCTGCCGCCGTGTTTCAATGGCCAGCGATTTCCACGACACCCATTCCTATAGAGACAGTACTGAAGATCAGATATAACGGCTCCATCCAAACTATCAGTAAATATTGGCCAAATGAAATCATTGCCCATGCAAAATGTCAATTTACTCTGCTGAAGGATATTGAATAGCCAGATAGTTCAGCAGACTGGGGAGTATTGATTTACCACCGTGCTGGGCTAGGATGCGATTATCTGCTTCCAGTCAGCTTCTGGAGTCAGGAGTATGGTGGAGTGGTATAGAAAGACATGGGTGATCCAAGAAGAAGTAGTGTGAGATTTTACCTCAAATTGAGCTGTTAGACATCATACAACCAAAGATTATGAAACTAGAATACATTTCTTTCATACACTGAGCTTGAAAAGACATTAGGTATGTTTCTTTCAACTTTCAATCCCGTCTCAAATTTGTTCCATTCCCGGATTCAAGTGAAACAAATTCCTAACAGTTTTACGTATTCAATCCTCAACTTTCCTTAAAGGATTTAATTCTTTCTCAATCCCTAATCACTAGGACGGCCCTGTTACGTATCTACTTGTTTCATCCCAGCTGTTGTCTGCACACATTGATGACCTGACCAAAAGTTCACTTTGCATCTAGACAAAGGAAAGCCTAAATAAGAGCTTCAAGTCTTCCCCCCTCTGTCAGTTCTGGTCAAACTCGCGTGTTGCGCGTTTTTCCCAGGGTGACCAATCAGCACGCGTAAAGAGATTAGACATCATGTCAATTTGCTCAGAGATCACTCACAATTCAGCACTTTGTCATGTCCGAGGGAAATCCGACAAACAAATCCGTCTGTTGCCTTGGATGACATTTGTACCCTGACGGCGAGACCCTGCGTTACAGCTAGCGTCCTTACACGCCTCTCCCACCCAAACCCTACACCACTCTCCCAACCTGTGCAGGAGTCTCACATGAGTGTAAAGGCAGAGCCCTGGTCAAGTGTTTTGAGACAGCTAGCCACACCCCTATAACACCCTCCCCGCATCCCATTCTCTGATCTTTCTCTACAAGACCCATCTGTCCTGAGAATCGCCCCCAAACGCCCACTATCCTCCACTTAGAGATGGCCAGATCAGTCGAATCTTATCCCATGTGCAGATTTCCCCAATTCAGGCATGTTAGCTCCTTCTGTAGGCCCCATTTAACGTGAAAGGACTTCTCTTTATCGACATCTGACCGCCCAGTGGCAATTATTGATTGAACGGCATCTTGACCGAAACCTTGATGTGATTCTGATCCTCGACTTTCATCCATTCCCAATTATCACAATAATTTACCGAGGTACATGTGATTTGAAAGTTTTTGCATTTAACATAAATCATTTGATTCGGTTGAAATGGAGATAGCATCAAAATAATCTAATTGCGATGAATAAATTCAGATATCTCATGAAGATATTCAGTGTACATGTAATTCAAACCAGATGGTAAAAATAACTTCTGAATATTTCACTGACCCGTGCAGTCATGGAGTGAGAGACTGAATATTTTTCCCTTTCTATTTCTCAAGAGATTCATCAATTCTCACCGTCTTGAAATCACCGATAAAGAAAGATATCCTACAAGCCACTGCTGCATTCTACATTGTCAACTTCAATTAAAACAAAAGTTGATGATGAACATTTTGATCACTTGACAATGTTGCAATTGACAGCAGTTCACTGTGAATGATCAATCACTGTGCTCCGAGCTCATCGAATTTATAGGTAAAGCATTCATATCGAAACACGAATTCAGCATTGAATTTCAAGGCCTATAGGATGTAATTTTTCATGAGTATTTCAAGACATTACTGATAGCCTCCAATCTAAAATACATTACTTCAACCTTTCTATATGAAAACCATATTTATGACATCTAATGGTGGCTCCCCCAGTTGTCAAAGCAACACAATTAGGGCCATTATCGAGAATATGAGACTAAATCGGGAGAAATCTACAGTTTTGACAACACCTGCGACCCAAGTCTGTGAATACATCATCATCATTGGGCAGCTGGCGTCAGGCGATATCACTGAACTACTGCAATATCACCCCAGTTAAATCATTCGCCACCCTAATTGATAAAATATATCAGGATAAAGCCCTTGTCATATCATTGGAGGTGACAGTTATGGCACCTTACCCACATGTATCCCACCAACAACACTACACTCCAGGGAGTGACTAGCTACTAGATATAGATGGAATGGCCCCCACATCTCTGCTTGAATATGACCCTGAACTATTCTAGCCTAATATCTGATAACGGAAGATGGGCAGAGTACGACTGATGGGAGGTGATATGTTGGGATGACTCAGTTCTCAGCGCCATCTGGGGTCCTGGTGAAGTTAGATGATTCAGAGGATGTACGGGGTACAGCACACTGTTCAACCTGTATGCCCACTCGAATAGGGTGATAATAAATTATTTACTGAATCTTTGCAAGGTAAGGAGACACTTAAAACATAAGATAGAATAGCTGGCTTAGTTCATTCATTCAACTACACTTAGAAGTCCGTCTCCTACCACAGACCTTTTTAGAACAGTGATGAGCATATGTTGAAATTCTAGATGAGTTCTGTCTGTAAATGCTTTATAATGCCAGCTCCCCCAGAACACACAAGTAAGAGACCCTGTGACAGTCATTCCGGGTGTCCAGTTACCGGCCTCCAGCCCCTCTGTTGTATGTATGGATTGGTCATTTATTTAACCCCTTGGGCATCTACAATACTGTTAGTCATCAGTTGCCTTCTTGTGACCTTACTTGTCCCGATACCAATACCGTACCAAATGCCCCCCCCCCCCTCCCCAGGCCCCTCTTGCCAGTCACATCAGCACATTCTTTCTGGCCAAAACCTTGACTTGCATGGATTCAAACTGAGCAAGCAAGTACTTGCAAGAAATAATTGACAAGTCTGCCTTGTCTTCACATGTGTAGAAATACTAAATATTTTCAAAAGCTCGCCAGGTGACTGGACCAATTACTCTAATGATTCAAAACAAAAAGGGCTTGCTGTCTGACGGCTGGTGGCCAATATCTCAGACCGGACAGTTCAAATTCACGAGAGTGTCAGTTCTCTTGTTACGTGATCGTTCAAACTTCAGACTCAGTCGGGCGTCTCGTTGGCTTATCGCAATCTCTCGACTGAACAAGCCACGGGACCGCAGGGAACGAGGTGATAATCATTCCGTCTGGGTCCGTGTGGAACGAGGTATGGCTTTCTATTGATGTATCATATCCCGCAGATCCCACAAGTGTCAGGATATGTGGAGTCTGATGTTCACGTGCGAGCGAAAGGCATTTATCATTTATAAATGTGACAGGTGTCATTTCCACGTCAATGTTTTGATATCTTATTTGGAAACCAATTTGTAATGGGGAGATTTTACAACTTGCAGGCAAACTTCACACGCTGTGAGACAAGGTGCTCAAATTGATATTAGGAGTTAGTTTTGAGTCATATTTGGGATAACATTCTTTGCACTATAGGTGTGGGTATGATGTGTATAGACAGACGATTTCAAAATCAAGTTTATCGAGCTGTCGGGTTTCAAGATGACAATTCCACAACACAATCAAAATTTCCCAATATGTCATTAGATGTCGCCGGAACCTATAAAATATACATATTGTTTTGATGCCCGAGGCCATCAATCTACATTCACCAGTGCTGATCTTACAATGTTTGACAGATTACTTTGTGACATCGGATGTCACGCACTCTTCCAGTGCACCCCAAAGACGGGAGATGAAGGACTTTGTGGACCCTGTGTTCGATTCGGTAAACAGACCTCATGAACAGAGGCCCAGTCAGGGATAATTTACAACGCCCTGGAAAATCTTTTGTGCCAACTCGTGCATGCCAATTGCGCATACAATGCCATTGACCACTTCACTATGGCCAGTGTGAGATGGCCACCATGGTGTTCGTCTTTCCATTCATCATGCACGAGTTTTTGTTATCGGTGTTTGCACAGTGCTCAGTATATATTGCAATACTGCGGCCACCTCCGACATTGGAAATGTGGACAAATGCACAATGATACAGCATGGATTCTTCCTTCATTGGCGAGATGAGCACATCAATGTGCTGTCAAATGCTTCATCAGATAAAGAATTATTCCTTACAGACTGCCTCAGTGTGGTCAAGGTCAAAAACCAGTTATAAATACGTGAACATCCATTTTCTCAAAGAGGGTGCAGTTGTTTGGTGTGACTTGTATTTTCGCTACACCACTCAATATCGGAATCAATAAACTTGTCCTGAATTCGACGGAATAACCTTAGTCAAGTTGTCCACCTCAAAGTCTCCGCACTTGTAATCTGATTCAATTCAGGTAAAAACTCCATTGATTCAACTGATAATACAAACATTGCCAGCCTGTTGACCGTTTGGACACACAAAAAACACTCCAGGCAATCCTGCACTTTCATGCGTTGCCATTGCAGTAAACATGATGAAAAGGTAGCCGAATATTGAGTGACCACTAGTAAGTAAACATAGACGGGTGGTCAACAATTAGTTGAGTTATTTTTATATATCTGGGAATATGTGAATAGCCCCTAGCATTTTTGATTTTAGTGGTTCTGTTCTAAAAGGGTGCATATTTAATGCTAATAATGAACAAAGAATAGCTCCATGTTTGCACATTTATCCAATTTATAGCATGGGCTTCAACTGTTCTAAACAAGTCTTTACAACTTTGGTGAAGTATTCTTGATTCTACAAAATAGACTCACAAATTAGTTTACTTGCTCAAAAGTGAAAAGTAATTATTCTATGATATTTTATTATTAGAAATGTAGTTATGTGTGGCGATTTTGCCCAAAGATCGCGGCAGGAGTCTGCAAAACAATAACCAGTATTACGGCCTATTTTTAGATCGCTCCCGCTCGGAGCGTGCGTTGCTCAGCAACGCACTGTACTCAATCGCGCCCAGTAAATTATAACAATGGTTTGACCTAGTTTCTCCTCCCGCCTCTTGGCCCGATATATACGCGAGCATTGGCTTGGTCTGTGAGATTGTCCCAGAGCAAGCCGAGAGGCTCGCCATGAGCTTTACGTCCCTGTGTCTTGGGTAAGGCCTTCGCGGGCCCTGGGGACGATTTCCATTGGGGGCCCAGGTGGGGGAGACCGTTGCTGACTCGGGGGCTCACGCCCTGTGGATCACCGGTTTCTTACCACCTGGGGTGGTGTGACACAGGCTCTGGCAGACCGTCGGGCTGGCTCAGAGTTCCATCTCTGTGACAGTGCCTTCGGCGAGGCCGGCGAGCAACATGCCCACGTGTACGGGTTCCGTGGTGCCGCTCCCATGGCATCTCGGGCTCTACATACATTACCATAACTATGTAATATGCATGTTGTAGTTAAGGAGTTGGTGAGATGCATGTGTTATGTTGTAGTATATGACGGCCGGACTCGTTCCGGGCTGACTGTACCTGGTTGTAGTGTTCCGTAGAGTAGTGCGGACGCCCTGTAGCGGGCGCCCGCCGAACTTTACATTATGTATAATAGTATATTTGAGTAAATAAATCGTGGCCCTGCCCTTTATGAGCACGAGATGCTTACGGATGCTGATCACTTCGTCTCCATACGAAAAGAAACTAGGGATGTTACTGAGCAGCGCAATGCGATGTCCGTGGGATCTATTGTCTGAGGACAGAGGCTAATACCCACGCCTTGACCTGTGGACATGGACAGCAGTCCGATAAATACAGCCTATCCACCGGCTCACCATATTATACCACAGCTATGAATATCTGAGTAGTTTTTATGAGGTGTAGACTTCAACTAGGAAACATGGTCAGTAATTTAAGAGTACACTGTTGGTGGAAAAAGTTTGTTTTCTGTTCAAACAAATGAACAATCTTCAAGGTATTTGTTTCTGTGGGAGACTGACATAACATAGTCGAACGCATTAGCTCGCCTTTGATGCTTAACTCTAAGTAGATGACATTTTTCTAGAACTCAAACAAACGTTAGAGCTACACTCCTAAGCAAACAAGACCGGATTCATTTAGAGACCGAACTCTCGGTGTATTCGGTCGATTGTTTGTTGAAGGTGCAGCAACTATTTGAGGTGTAACCGTTAAAATACACCATACAATAGAGTCCTCAAATTCTCAAGACGTGAAGACGAAGGTAAAACCTTCAACAAAATGTTATGCAAACATAACCATGGAGGGCTACTACTTAAAAACTACAATTAAATTTTATGTAACATCCAACACAGGATGACAAGCGTTTTAAATTGAGCAAAAACACAAATATTCATTAACTCGGGATAGAACTAATGGAAGTCCTGAAATATTGCACAATCATTATACAATCATTGTACAATCACTATACAATCAGTAATAACTATTGAATTATATCTCGAGTTTTAATCCTCATGATTTTTACGTATCAATGTTTACATCTCATCAACTGATTTGATTTTTCAATTTTGATAGAATTAGAGCCCAGGGATTATGATGTACTGACAGTTGGAACACACCAGTGATATTTCAGCACGAGAGGACCTGATATATTTACCATCAGTGTCCACAGAGAAGTCATCAGGTCCAGATACAACAATCGCCCAGGGACATTCCTCTACTGAACTCCACTTGGAACTAGAGCACACCATAGGCATTGTACATGCTGTGAACGACGTATGATCCTTGCTAGACACTGCACGCCCCGTCCCACCACGCACAATAGCAATCACATACAATAAACATAAGCACAATGCCAGTACATGGAATCATGAATATATAGACAGTATAGCATGAGGTCCTTACGGCAGTATATGTGGATTTATGCTGCAAACCATGACATAGAGAAGTATGGATTTATACTTGTTTTTAGCACTGGGGTCTATCGCACAGGTTGTGACGGTTATCATAGCAGTGCTGTATTGTTACACAATATATCAATAATTGATTATCTATATGAGGAACAGGCTATTATACCTGAACAATACATGAACTATGTCTGGAACAGTGTGCCTGGATTTTTCAAAGTCATGCATTTCATCAACTTTGATGTATCAGTAAAATTTCGGTTTCACGTAAAATACAATTTTGCAAATGACATACATAATCAACTAAGATTGCATGAATGCAATTAAAGTCTTGATATTTTAATGTTTTGGGGTCTAGTTTGGTTTTTTTTAGTATACATAGTTGTGACGGTATCAACACCACGTTATTACAATAGACAACAAGGTCGATGGTCCTATTATTGACTAAAACACACTGCAAGTGTCAGAATTCGAGCTGAAATAATGAAACATGCCAAACTCAACTCACTAATAGCTACACTGGTTTTCATGAATCACTAAAAAGTTTTGTTTTAGTTTTTTTGATATTCCTAACATATTTCCTGGTATATTACGGATGACTGCCTTGTCTGGTGAATAAGATATACGAGAGAGGCACCTGTTCAACAGACCTGGTTACCATGGGATACCCTCTAACGACCACCCACCTGTCCATAGCAACACCCGATACCTGAACACTCAGCCCTCCCATCATCACCGAGAGGGACTTCTCCAGTCAATCTCCACAGGGATCAGAAGGTATCCGCTCCGGACATACTGAGGCCCTCACCTTGCAAATTATGCCAACCGATCGGAGAGTTATCCGGAAGTTTATCAGCTTCCGTAGATAAGCAAAGGTTGTGATTCACGGAACCAAGACCTGAAGCATACGGTGGAGTATGATTATACTCTGTATACAATGAATCCATCACCAGAAAAATGAATAAAGTAATTTGTAGATTACTATTGGTAATTCAGGACGAGATTTGTTTATCAACGCAATTTACATGTCTCGACACCGGCATGCACCACTTCCTGAAAATGAATGCAAATGATACATTAGTGGAATCAATTGTTCTTGTTTTTATTATAAATACTGAGAACTTCCTACCCTCCCTATTGTGTTCTAAGAAATAGATGTTCTGAACTTTTCATAAATTTAATTATGTAAATGTAGTTCGTGGAATTGACTACTTTCAACATACAAATACAATAGGCCTACAATACAAATTTACCGTTAGGTTAATTTATCATTTGAAAATTTCATTTTCAAATATTAATACATTGTATTTGATTTTTATTATAGTATCGGTACGATAACTTTTCATTACCCCTACATTATTCTATTATAGCATGTGTAACACATTAACCTAATAAAACACAAATGTTATGTATGTATCATAACACAAACAAGACACCTGCTAATAAAACAATCTCACAATTCTCTACACAGGCTTTAACAAGATTTTGTCGCTTCAGTATCAACTGGACAATTATTGTTCAGAATTAGTCCAAGGCAATATTCAGTTTCATTGTTGACATGCCGGGTTTGGAGTAGTGGTGGTCCCGCCTAACATACCTAATATGATTGGGTGGTTTCAAGCCTGAGGTCAGTTGAGGTGTAAGTGATTACTTGATTTCAACGCTGTAGCAACCATATGCTTATTATCATATAAGGTATGAATGTAACATCCTTGCCAAAACTTGTGTTGTGTTAAATCATAAGTTATGTAAGCATTTACTAACATATTGTAACAAAACCATGCAACTGCCGCGCTGAAACGTTCGTTAGGAACGGTCACGTGATCTACAAAGTCCACTTGCGAAGACACCGTTCGCGGAAGAACCGTTCGCGGAAGCACGATTGCGGAAGCATCATCAGCGGAAGCATCGTTCGCGGAAGAACCGTTCGCGGAAGCACGATTGCGGAAGCATCGTCAGCGGAAGCATCAGTCGCGGAAGCACCGTTCGCGGAAGAGGAGCCTTCGCGGAAGAACCGTTCGCGGACGCAGTCTTCACCACGTGGAGAAGAGTGCGGAAGATACGTTCGCGGACGAAGATGCGCGCGCAGCCACCCTGGCTATATAAGGGAGAGCGGACGGCCGCTCTGAGAGCACTGCAACAGCGACATCGACCGTGGGGAGATCGTCACCGCCACAGCCAAGGGACTCGACGAACTCCGTGCGGACGACTCCTTCTTCAGGGCCTTAGAGTCAACCGGGATTAGACCGACTACCTGGAGAAACCATTCGACTAAACAGGACGGGAAACTTCAACGGGAAGGGACAGAGAGACGCCGCCGGCTAAGAACTCTTTTTAGTTGTGCCCTCGTGCACTATTTATTTTTGAAATGTGATCATACAGTGCTCCATGTCTGAACTTCATATTTGTACGTCACGTGGGTGACCAGCCATACAATTGTAAGTTGATTTGATGTATATAAATCTTCAATTTATTTACATCTGAGTTGCTTCTTGCCTAAGTGAAGCCGGTAAGCTACGGAGTGATGATACACCAGCGTTGGGGAACGCCAGATTAGTGACGGCTCTCGAATCACAACGAGCGGGAGTTACATAAAGTCTATACGATCAGAGAAACCAGGTTTTTTGGGCCACACCGAAAACAAGTCATTACCAAACGTCACAACTTGGCGCACGTGACCAGGATCCCCGAGGGTCTACTGCCAGGGAACGAACCTCAGCATCACTCATGTCCGGCGAAAACGACGAAACTGCCCCAGGGAAGACAGGAGGTGA
This sequence comes from Terebella lapidaria, assembly GCA_949152475.1. NCBI lineage: Eukaryota > Metazoa > Annelida > Polychaeta > Terebellida > Terebellidae > Terebella > Terebella lapidaria. The sequence goes on from OX424567.1 coordinate 28,285,476, forward strand.
AGAGGAAGACTCTTCGCGGACGGCCTCACTTGCGGACGAGGAAGACAGCGGTTCGCGGAAGCCGACCTTTGCGGAAGAGGGAGACGACCGTTCGCGGAAGACGTTCGCGGAAGACGACCGTTCGCGGAAGACGTTCGCGGACGACAACCGTTCGCGGAAGACGACCTTGGCGGAAGAGGCCGACGACCGTTCGCGGAAGACAACGCTCGCGGAAGACGACCGTTCGCGGAAGAGCAGCTTCACAGCCAGGGGTAGACGGGACGTTTCGACGAGTGAGGAGCAACCAGGGAGGTCGAGACCTTCCATGGGCCAGTCGACTAGTCAACAGAGACCCCGGAGCCAGACACCCGACAACCGTTTTCTTTTCAGACACGACTCTGGGTGGCAGCACGATCGAGACAGGGAGAGGTCAACCTACCTTGAGAGCGTTAGGAGGGGCCCCGAGTTCCGACGAGTGCTGGGACCGGAGTACGTCAATCTGGACGGGGAGGACGGCGAAATCTGGGCGAGGAGGGATCGGCTACATCTACCGGAGCAGAGTCCAAGTGTGGCACCTCCAGAGAATGCAGCATTGAGACGGCTTTGGGACCAGTCCCAGCAGCAGTCTGGCGCAACAGAGCAGCAGTCTGGTGCAACAGGGCAGCGGTCTGGTGTGACGAGTCGACAAACGGGAGTGACTGGAGGACGGGTTACTTGGGCTCCGACCCAAGAGAGCAGCTCGAGAGGGAGAGGACTTTTCGCGGAAGAGAACATTCGCGGACGAGAGGCATTCTTCGGCGACAGGGACGCTTGCAGCCGGGGATCCTTCGTGGATGAACGGGCTCGTGGGCGAGGGGGAGTCTTTGGTGACGAGGACGCTTGTGACCGGGGAGGGCCCTTCGCGGACGACCACGTTCGCGGACGAGGACGACTCGCAGAAGAGAGTGTTCGCGGAAGAGAGGAGTCTTCACCCAGACGGCGGCTCGACGAAAGGAGTGATCCAGGCGACCAATCTTCCTTTCCAGTTTTTCAGAGTAGACGGGGAAGACCATTCGCGGATGAGCCGGTTCGCGGAAGACTCGCGGAAGATGGCGTTCGCGGACGTGCATCTTTTGTGGAGGGACGTCTCCGAGACATCTTGGCGGACGAGCCCGTTCGCGGAAGACTCGCGGAAGACGGCGTTCGCGGAAGAGGCCTGTTCGCGGAAGAACTTCTTCGGGAGCTGTTGGCGGAGGAGTCCGTTCGCGGAAGGTTCGCGGAAGACAGTGTTCGCGGAGGGTTCGCGGAAGACAGCGTTCGCGGAAGAGAGAGGTCTTCACCCAGTCGACAACCGAGACAGCCAGCCTCCTGGAGAAATCCAGCTTCTATTTCAGTCACCCAGGGAGGCCGGAGACAGCACCCTTTCTCATCATCGGGCGATGAGGGGCCTTCATCTGATGGAGGGACCGACAGCAGCCATGGTTACCCAGGACGGGGGAGGAGACCACCGAGGCGGGGACCGCCGCTGCACCAATGAAGCCCTAGGCCGAGACGGAGGCAGGAGGACTCGTCGTCCGAGGACAGCACAGCCTGGAATCAGAACGGCAGAAGGAACCGGAAGATGCTGACCCCTGACAAGTTCGATGGGACTTCCATAGAGTGGCCGGTGTACCGGGCCCACTTTGACGTCATCGCAGAGGTCAACGGATGGAGCAAGCGGGAACAGGGCGTCTACTTAGCCGGGAGCTTGACAGGAGAGGCGCGACGAATGCTGACCAGCCTGAGTCCTGCAGACCGGAGGGACATCGACGTTCTGACTGACAAGCTGACCCTACGATTCAACCCTGACTGTCAGGAGGAGTCCTACAAGGCGACCTTGGGACAGAGAACCCGCAGGAAGGCAGAGACACCCCAGCAGTACGGCTATGAGTTGCAGCGACTGGCCGGCCGTGGTTATCCGGATCTGAACTCCGCAGCTCAGGAGGCTATCGCCTTAGACCACTTCTGGAAGGGCCATCCAGATGGGGACATGAAGGTGATGGCGCTCATGAGGAAGATGAAGACCATGGAGGAGGCCATAGCGTTCGTGACCCAGTACGAATGTGTCAAACCCAAGCCTGGGAAGCCGGTGATGTCCATAGAGTCGGAGGACTCCGAGCCAGCTCTAGGACGGGTCCTACAGCTATTAAAGAACCAGCAGGGAGGCGAGATTACCACCAGTGGGCAGCAGAGCAACCAGCCGAACGTAGCGGGTCTACCCAGACTTCCCTACTTCAAGGGGCTCTTTGAGAGCCAAGACAGGAAGCTGGATCGACTAATCGAGCTGTGTGAGCAGGTGCTATCCATCAAGCCGAGGGCCGCCACTGCTGAGAACAAGGGACCAAGCGCTAGGCCGGGACCAGATGACTGTTGGTACTGTGGGAAGCCGGGTCATCGGAAGTACCAGTGTCCAGATCGGCCGCCACCTCGGACCAAGGAGGAGCGATTGAGTCGACTAATCGAGGAGATTGGTGAGCGGAACAGTTTGACAGACGAGGAGTCGGAAAACCAGTAGGGCTCATACCAGCCCCCAACCGTATGGGCCATTGGCAGGTGTGTGCACGGCTTCACAGGCGAGAAGCTCGACGAAGACGTGAAGAACACATTGCCAGGGGGGAATTTTTAGTTTCACAGATTTTTAATAGGTTTTTCCAGTGTGCATCCGAAGTGACTGGATGGGCGCAGGAGGAGCTCGAGGATCGAATTCTCGACTATATGGAGGGCAAGCCTGTCAACACAGACGGGAGTGCCAATGTACAGCAAACTGATGGAGCCGCGGAGCGTCTAATGACCCGCGGAGACGTCGACGAAATGCAGACCGATGGAGCCGTGGAGCGTCTGGGGACCCACGGAGACATCAACGAGGTTTCTGCTAGCAGCAAGGAGAACCAACAGGTTACAACCTTGAGGCTGGAGGCTGCGAAACAGCAGGGACCCCCCTATGCAACTGAACCACAAGCGGCCGTGAAAGAGGAGACGGAGGGCCGGTGGAGCGGAATGACCAAGGGGCCAGCGCAGCAGCTATTGCTGGTGGACGACTCATTACTTATCCGGAGCGGCGGTTCCGAGGGGAGTGATTCCCTTAAGACTGACAGAGAGGACCAGGGTGGTGCATCACTGTGGGTGGACGACTCAGTACTTATCCAGGGCGGCGTCCCTGAGGAGAGTGACAGCTCTCTTAAGATTGACAGAAATGGCCAGGTGGTGTCGCTGTCAGCCGGTGCCCGAGGCACATTGGCGTGGTATGCGGCGTGCCACGTTATGGGGAAGGCGACTCGTATGTTGGTGGACACGGGTGCCTCTTCCACCGTTCTGGACGAGTGTCTCTTCGACCAAATGGATGACGAACATAAAGCAATGATAAGGCAGACGAGAATAAGGTTACGGGCAGCAACCGGAGACTACTTACAGGTTCAAGGAGAGATGACAGTTCAACTTCTACTGGGCACACGACTCGTGTCGGCAGACGTACTGGTAGCCAAACTAGGGATCCCGGGAGTGTTGGGGCTTGATGTACTTCAACAGATTGGGGGACAGCTGGATCTGCGTAAGGGCGAGTGGCAGGTGGGCGACACTACCGTAGTGATGAGCTCGGGCCACGAGGACGCCGTCTACACACTGGTGACGGAGGAGACGGTCGTCTTGCCACCCTTTTCAGAGATGATGGTGGACCTCAAGCTGACAGGAAGTGAGGGAGGAGTTCCGAAGGCCGGCCTCGTGCAGTCCGCAAGAGAGCCGTTGGAGGACGACCCCCTCGTAGTGGGACGAGCCCTGGTACGACCCCGAGGACGCCTGGTACCGGTGGTACTTCTGAACGCCGGCGCTGGAGCTTGCACTGTGCTGATGGGGACCATCTTAGCTGAGCTTCACGGAATAGAGGCCGTGATCGACCTAGGATTTCGTCCCGATGGAGGGAAAACAACCCAGAATGAACCTAAAAGGGAACAGTGGTACCGGGAGGAGAGCGGGAGGGAGCATGAGCCCCTTACACCAAACTCCACCAAGTGGCGGAACCGGACGCCTGAGCAGCCCGAAACCAGAGTGCACGCCGTGCACGCAGAATCGTCGACGAAGACACCAGAGTGCCCGGAGCATCTAAAACCGCTCCTGGAGGGAATGCATCCGGACTTGACGGAGAAGGAGGTGGAGGTCGTCAGTTGTGTCGACAACCGCCGTCTAAATGAAGTCACCCGGAAGGATGCGTACCCTCTGCCTTGAGTCGACGAAAGATTTGACATCTTATCAGAAGGACGACGGAGATGGAGTTCGACAACCACTGGAGCGAGGCTCATCAGCAGGTGTTCGAGGCGCTGCGCCAACCTCTGACCGAGCGCCCCCTGCTGGTGTACCCTGATATGAAGCGTAGCAAGACCCAAAGGAGAAGAGGAGGCCTGTCCGACTCAGGAGGAGTGTCCCCTACCCCTGGAGGACTTCTCTCATGAGGATTTGCTTCCTCCGATCAGCGGAGAAGGATGGAGCCCAGGAGGACCTCAAGTCAACATCGTATGGGAGGTCCCTGTTGAGCCCTTGATGGAAGATCACTATTGCGGAGATGGAGTCGGGACATTCCAGATCTGGGAGGTGCGCCGCCAGGAGGACCCGAGGACGACTGCAGAGCCGACCGAGGAGTCCCTGCCTGAAGACCGGAGCCCCCCACGACCGGTGAGCCATCAGCTAGAAAGGGTGGCGATGGATATTCTGGAGCCTGGGACCATCGACAATATAAAAAGGTGCTGGTTTACCCCTGAAACCGACGCCTGGATACCCAATCCGGACGATGTGACCCCAGTCCGGACCCCCAGTGATGACGAGGGACGAGTGGAAAACAGCGGGAATGCAGTCCAAACGATGTAAACGATGACGGGAGCGTTCGCGGAAGAACCGTTCGCGGAAGCAGCGTTCGCGGAAGCAGCGTTCGCGGAAGTACCGTTCGCGGAAGCAGCGTTCGCGGAAGAACCGTTCGCGGAAGCAAGCGAAAAACGTTATTTCGTTCCACGACAATGCTTTTTCCCCCAGATCCCTGGTCCGCGCCTTTTCTATATAAGCAGGCCGGCCTACGATTCCGTCATCACTTCAACCATGAACACACCAACTCTGCAGATCATTGAGATACCCGCATTTGCAGACGAAGATTTCGGGGACGTTCCAGATTTCGACTTGGCTGACTTTCTGCCCCTTGAAGTCGACAAGATGAGCGACCCACCTACCAAGATAGACAAGCCTGACCGAAAGCGGGAGCGCTCGAGGAGCCGGGAGCGTCGTGAGGAGCCCCGAGGAGGTCGACGGTCCCCTGCCCGGAAGTTGTCCACCGAGAGAGGGCGACGCTGGTGCAGCCCCTGCCGGATCCACGTGACGGCATCCAACTTTAGCCGACACGTGGCGACCAAACACACGCAGAAGGAGGGGCGGCACCTCTGCAAGATGTGCAGCCAGCGATTCGCCCGCCGAGCTGACAGAGACCGGCATGAGACGTCGCATGCCAGCGGCAACACCCTCAAGCCAGGACGGAGGAGGACGACGACCGACACGCCCGTGTCCGACCCCCGAGATGGTCCGACTACTGTGTCTGCCCCTGAGCTGAAGACTGTCAGCTTTGCGGCCAGCGGGACGACCAGCTCCACGCCGTCAAGCCCCCGGGAGGACGCCCCCAGGTCAGAGGACGCCCCAGACCCCGAGGACGACCCCCCGAATAGCGAAGAGGAACCGGAGTCTCAGCAGGAGCGGAGAGAGGCGGAATCCCCGGAGGCCCCCACCCCCGAGGACGACGGACCCCCCGTTCCCAGAGACTCGGCCCCTACCTACAAGCCCCTAGACCTGAGTTGGTACCTCAAGCCCGTTCCGGAGGAGGAGGACCAACTGCGACCGTATGTGGAGGGCCTGGGCAGAGCGGTCACTGCCGGAGAGAAGGCCCTGGAGGACCTGGCATCCACGATAGCCATGGGACGACGCCACCTCACCCAAGCGGAGGCTCGGCTCCAAGCCAAGGAGGAGCAGAGACAGCTCGAGGCCGAGGTGCTGCAGCTGCGAGGGGAGGCCTCTCAACGAGAGAAGAGCCACCGGAAGGAGCTGCGAGCCCACGTCCGAGAGACCAAGCTGCTCCGGGAACAGCTCCGAGCATATACAGACACTCGGGACAGGCTGGCGGAGACGTCCGAAAGCGAGGTGGATCGCCAGTGAAGTGGAGGGAGAGAGCCCTGTAAACAACAGACAGGCAGGAAAAGACGAAGAAGGAGGAAGAAGAGAAAAGAAGAGAGAGAAAGGATCAACGGGGACGTTGATCTCCAGAAAGGGTGGAGTTGTAACAAAACCATGCAACTGCCGCGCTGAAACGTTCGTTAGGAACGGTCACGTGATCTACAAAGTCCACTTGCGAAGACACCGTTCGCGGAAGAACCGTTCGCGGAAGCACGATTGCGGAAGCATCATCAGCGGAAGCATCGTTCGCGGAAGAACCGTTCGCGGAAGCACGATTGCGGAAGCATCGTCAGCGGAAGCATCAGTCGCGGAAGCACCGTTCGCGGAAGAGGAGCCTTCGCGGAAGAACCGTTCGCGGACGCAGTCTTCACCACGTGGAGAAGAGTGCGGAAGATACGTTCGCGGACGAAGATGCGCGCGCAGCCACCCTGGCTATATAAGGGAGAGCGGACGGCCGCTCTGAGAGCACTGCAACAGCGACATCGACCGTGGGGAGATCGTCACCGCCACAGCCAAGGGACTCGACGAACTCCGTGCGGACGACTCCTTCTTCAGGGCCTTAGAGTCAACCGGGATTAGACCGACTACCTGGAGAAACCATTCGACTAAACGGGACGGGAAACTTCAACGGGAAGGGACAGAGAGACGCCGCCGGCTAAGAACTCTTTTTAGTTGTGCCCTCGTGCACTATTTATTTTTGAAATGTGATCATACAGTGCTCCATGTCTGAACTTCATATTTGTACGTCACGTGGGTGACCAGCCATACAATTGTAAGTTGATTTGATGTATATAAATCTTCAATTTATTTACATCTGAGTTGCTTCTTGCCTAAGTGAAGCCGGTAAGCTACGGAGTGATGATACACCAGCGTTGGGGAACGCCAGATTAGTGACGGCTCTCGAATCACAACGAGCGGGAGTTACATAAAGTCTATACGATCAGAGAAACCAGGTTTTTTGGGCCACACCGAAAACAAGTCATTACCAAACGTCACAATATCAAGAACACTAATACAAGTCAAGTTCAATGGTATGAGCTCAATTATGCCGACAAATTTCTATCAGTGGCTATAATTGAAGTATTCAGCTGTTCTGAAGGTCGATTGCTTGTGTTTTAGTTGTGCATGAATGAAGTCAGGACTATTAACTGGGAACTTTTTTATTCGAAGCAAGACAAGATCGAGGCCCCCGCTATTTCTGAAGGGAGTCGCTATAACGCTATAACGCACAGTGCAATTAAATATTTGCTGAAACCTGCTAAAACCCACAGAGCGTTATTAAGGACTAGCTGTGTCTCCGTCCCGGTGGAGGTATTGCTGGACCATGGATGTCATAGATAGGCTTGTTTACTGTCCCCGCGTATGTCCGTCTGTCAGACTGGTTACCTCCCAGACCAGCACAGAGCCGTGAGCTAACAATTGACTCCCAGCCACTGAAGGACAGAGCCGGGCAGGCGGTCTAGAACACATCCACAACAACCGCCAACAGCGGGTCGGACGGACGGGCGGCCGGGCAAACAGCGAGTGCCACATCGGAAACCCTCGGCCCACACTGTCAGAGCGAGAAACACAGCATTCGCTGGCTACCTACGATACACCGACAATTCTACATCTGTAAGGAGGACAATCGTCTGGCAAGCTGCCTGTGTATGACGGTACAGACATAAGAGCCAAGAATGTCCCCGTCTTACATCTTTTCTTCTTCTGTGTTCTATCACAACGTGAAAGGAACAGATACCGCGGCTTATTATTCACTGTGGAATGATATAGCAGCAACAAGAACCTGTCCAGTGTGATATGTCACCCTGGCCAGTTATCGTGAGTGACATGTTCACCTGCCCAGGAAAGGTGTCAAACATCCTGTCGGTTGACTGATTGTACATCAGAGAGTTGTGGATTGTACAGTGTCACGCAATGACACAAAAATAAGACACCGTGAAATATTTTTGAACGACTTTGTTGGATATGGCAGTGTATACTCTTCTAAGTGATACCTTATTGTTACATCTATGGACAATCCTTCTTCAGTGAAAGAAAAATCAACACTTGCAACTCCAGTAGATTTTATTATTCGGATTATAATTCGTCGTCACAGTAGAAGTTGGATTTCTCCAGTGCGTTTTCCCTTGATAGGGCTGGACTTGCCTTCACTTGAGGAATTACGTAAGTTTATCGGGTTCTGAAAGTCAAAGAGTTAGCTATGTCCTTTAGTGAACGTTTACAAAATTTGATTAATCCAAATTGGTAATTATCATATACAAAGCAGAACGCGACCGTTGCCTTAGTAAGGTTCTTTATGGGTCAGTAACTCATTTTAATTGCTGAGAAAGGTTTTGATAGTGTTACATTTTTGACAGTCGCTGTCCATATTTACGTCTCAATATATCAGGAGACTCTCTACAGGTTGTCCCAAAAGTTATTTCCCTCGTGAGCCATTATTCCTTAGAGATGGAATCACATTTCTCTGAATTTCACTGCTAACAATGATTGTATCAAAAACCTGCAAAACACCGTCCACCCCTTCCAATTTACGTCCTACGAAATTGATGTTTACATAGGCCTAAGGAATTCACAAAATCTGTATAAAATCGATGGAGTGAATGGGCCATTCAGACTTGTCCTACTACAAACGCTCGAAGGCAACATAGACTATAATTGATCGTACAAACGCTGGATCACAAACACATACCATGCACTGAGGAAAAACCATGTAGCCCCCAGACAAAACACAGGGCAGGGAAACAACTTCCTTTCGACGCTCAGCCCTGCAGCTGGCAGCTTTCCGAAAAAGGCATTACAAACTTCATGCCTGTAGTGAATGTTGACATCCACGCTGGCGATTCAGTTCCAGTGGTGACAATTTCGTGGAAACATCTCGCAAGGTTTAAAACAATCGCAATGCACCAGATCCCCTCGGAAATGTACAAAATTGTGCGACATAATTTTCACATCCATCCCTGGCAGCGAGCCTAGCTGCTTGAAGTGAGCTAGAGGAGGCACTCTAGTAACCGTCAGTCAACACTCACACATACCGTCCAAACACTCAATTAGCCGACAACACGGCTGTGACAATTGGCAGGGAGGCGCTCTCAACTTGCCACGAAGTTGTCATTCGACTCTCACACGCCTCTCGCAGCCTCATGATATACGTGTAACAACATAAACAGCACGATCTGAAATTTATTTTTAGTGAAAGTACTGGCGCTTTACCGTAAATTATGTATCATAGTAGAGCTAGATTATGATCCTTAATTTATTACCCTCACATTTAGCTTCATGTATATGCACCCAGAAGGTTATCAACTGTTGATACGCCATGAACAATGTAATATTTACCGATATAATAACGACAGGTCTTCGATCAATTACTCATTACACACTTGAACTTGATTGGTTCGATCGTGCGTTCTTACATAACATATTATCGTAGCAATGTCTGAGGGATATCAGGGAAGCTGAGTTATCATATTATGGATTGTATGCAAGGTGGGATGGACTAATTCTGATGGATTTGCGCCTCACATAGTGTATTATACAATATACTGTAAATGGTTTTCAGTGGTTGAAGATTGCATGTAGCCGTAGGTTGATCACATTGGTGCCCTACTCGACTAGCTGTCTGGGATCATCGCATGCTCGTTATCCTCTTCCGATAATTGTGTTGATTAGTGGGATAAATTATCGGAAACAATACATGAATGATAAATGTGAATCCCATCTTGCATCATTTATACCACAACAACTGAGATACAGATGTTATACAGATGTGCACAGAACACCATAAAACATTTCCTAGCCAGCACTGGAGGAGTATCATTGTGTTTTTGGTCACAAAACAGTCATATAATACAGCAATAGACACCGACATCCATGCACAGGTGAAACGCTGTAATTCTCCATATAAATATGGATCCTTTGCAGCCATACCTAGTACCATGTTAAATTTGATTCATCTATCTGTCTGTATTGTCACTTTTTTTCGTCAAAATTTCATACCTGTCTGTATTGTCTTATGTTTTCAGTTGCCAAATGAATGAAATAAAAAAAAAAGACATATAACTGACACTTTACAGCCCATAATAAAGCCCATTACACTCGCCATTCGGTTCAAACCTAGTGGGATTTTGCGGAGTGGTTGCACTAGGTTAGTGGACCAACAACATATTTGTTACCAATAGAGCCGCCGGATTAGAGCACTCTTGAGAGTCACAGTCACTTTTGTTATCTTATCGAGTCTGTAGGAGGGAGAATAGCCCCAAAAGTACATCATGGAAGAAACTGCAGAACACACAAGAGAAAAGCACTCACCAAGTACTTGAAACCGACAGAAACACAGGATTTGAGGAATGTGTGAATTATGTGAGAACGCTGAGGTCCACTGTGAATCAACAGAAATCCAATGATGCGCCTTGCAGTATTCATGGTGAATTGTTATGTGGCTAGAAAGGCACAACGATACTGGGATACTTTCACATGAAGTTTTAAAAGATATACATGTTTGCTTTCGGGCAATGCATCTTTGAGTGAATACAATTCACCTTGTTCTTTGTTCGTGACAATTTGAATCTAACAGGAAGCCTCAATTCATTATCATATTCAAGTCTCTCAAAACTCTTTCCACAGAGTGAAATTTGATCTAAAAGTAACCTTTCACCATTGACATTGATATCCTCCGAATTGCTGGCGGCATTCTTGGTAGTCTTGTCAAAAATTTGTGACAATTTCACTAGCAGGGTGAACTAATTGACCTATTATCAGTTTTTCTGCAAAACGTAACTGTTGTACATGTAGTTCACACAATAAAACGTGCTGTCCACGGACAATAAAATGGACCTTGTTTCGCCAGAAGTTTGACACATCTCCATACGAGTTTTAACGAATCTAATCATCATCATTGTATCCAAACATCTCCGTATTCAGATCTTAATTTCTTTCAACACGACCCTACTCGAGGGGTATTATTTGTTGAGGAGCGCCATTCTTGATAACCTCACAAGTGATAAGATCTATAGGGACACAAAGGACTGGTACGTAGTACTATGTTGGCTTCAATGGTTGAGTAAATATTCCCCTGGGCATGGTCGGCACTATTCTCGGTTTGCTTTCTTCTTTTAACAGCCGATTGGAGGTATTCGCAACATATAATGGGAGGGGTGGGGGGTGGTGAGGGCTTGATGGCATTTTTTTTATACTTTATTGGACTTTCTTTTTATGGTTGACGATTCTTGCAACTTGGCAGCTCAAGAATGGGATGTTATTTTTTGACTAAATGAAAACATTTCAGTGAAACCTATAATCATTTAATTTTGAATGATATAACTTCAAATGGAAAGTGTTTTTAAAAAATACTGGAGTAACATTGGTACTCACAATATTGTAGGCATGTTTCCATCTCCGAACTTCTGAGAAGATGGCTAGAGAAACCGATAGTTTAAAATAGATAGGAATCGAGTTGCTTACAGCACTGTGCTAATCAGTGATTTACCTTATCCTGATCACTGCTCTCCACTGAATGGAAAGTCAACTGAGACACAGTAGGAAGCCACCCACGCTATCCAGCATCGCGTCAGACAACTCTATCATAGTGATCATTTATAGTTTTTTAATATACACTTTATAGTGGTGCCCTCTGATCGGTATCAGTGAGAATAGAGCTGACCCATCATTCAATATAGTCAGTAGGAAGCCACCCACGCTATCCAGCATCGCGTCAGACAACTCTATCATAGTGATCATTTATAGTTTTTTAATATACACTTTATAGTGGTGCCCTCTGATCGGTATCAGTGAGAATAGAGCTGACCCATCATTCAATATAGTGAGTGGGTGACCAATTTACAGACCACCAACAGAATTCCGTCTTATTGAACTAAATGAACTCGGAAATTGTTGTTTAAAACGTTGTAAGAGAAGCAGCACACAAACATTTCATGATATTCTTCTGAAAGACTTACTTCATTTGCCTCAACATTTCACATCAAATTTTTATTATAAAAAGGCCTTCAAATTTTTTATCACCCATATAAATACTCACCATGCCACACACTCTTCCGTAATTGGCTCCTTGATGAAATATTTCACATCAGAACGTGTAAGTTCTCATAACATATTTATTATCACAGGGACAAGCCACATAAAGCACGACGTCGTGTGTTGACAGAAGCAACATCCCAAAAAAAAGCATTCGTCTTTTCTCTACAATCTCTCAGTCACCGAGTTATTATTCGATATAAAAACACTGTTGTTATCATAGTGCAGGCCTTTATTCAAAATTTCACTGGAAATATTGGTGTTGAGATACATGTACGACAAGGTGAAGTTTAATTGAAGTTGGTCGTTTCTTGTGGTTGGTTAACTCGCCATTCTCAGTCTGGAAATCACTCTCAAGGATGGTTATTTTACATACACGCTGTCAATACATGATATCAGAAATACATAACGAGAGGACATTATCTGTTTCTGATGATATTTTTTTATTTGGATTGCATTGTCAATGATGACCAATTGTGATATTCTATGATCTTATGTCCTTGACATTATGCTGACTCGAGAGGCCATCACCAGTGATATCACATGGCCATCACCAGTGATATCGCATGACATTCACCAGTGATATCACATGACAATCACCAGTGATATCACATGACAATCACCAGTGATATCACATGACACTCACCAGAGATATCACGTGACAATCACCAGTGATATCACATGACAATCACCAGTGATATCACATGACAATCACCAGTGATATCACCCGAAAATCATCAGTGATATCACACGACAATCACCAGTGATATCACACAACAATCACCAATGATATCACATGACAATCACCAATGATATTGCTTGACAATCACCAGTGATATCACACGACAATCACCAATGATATCACATGACAATCAGCAGTGATATTGCATGACAATCACCAGTGATATCGCATGGCAATCACCAGTGACATCGCATGACAATCACCAGTGATATCGCATGACAATCATGGAGGAGTTTTCTGATTGCATGTATTTTGTAATGCTAAGACAGATATTCTCGAAGAATGAAACTGAGGGAAGGATCGTTGAATTATTATTGTATCCAGAATACACGTCATGGAATCAGCACTTTTACTTATGAAATACGATCATGACGTATCATTAATTTGTTTTAGATCTATTCGGTTTACCAATATAGTCTAAAGGGTTGATTATCTATATATTGTAAATGTAACATTTTGTAATGTAATAGAAGCATGCCCCCAAAACACCAAGACTTAGAATGCGTCAACCTTTGTAGGATCAACACCTTACTGAATTAGTAAATTGCTCAATTTTCATACTATGAAAATATTATTCATTTATTTTATTCCGATCCTCTAAAATGGGGAAACCCATATAAATACATACGTTGACAACATCAACCAACACCGTATAGACTAGATCTTGGCCTACTTTTCCCAACATTATTAATTTAAGTTAATCACGAACATTTATTATTCAAGTTAGTCACGTTTAAACTCCGAACATGAATGGGCCCCGGTTATTGTTCTTGATGCCTAGCATCTGCGATTTTACTTGTTGAAAATTGTAGCCAGATTATGATACCCATCTGAAATGCTGTGTTTATGACATACCGAGCATTCAACTATTGTGTTGTTTCAACAGCTGGTCTGATGGTCATGAGCTAATGGAGCACGAGCCAATCCTTTGTCAGTAAATATATTATTATTCGTGTGGTCCGTGATGGCTTCCTGTTGCAAGACCGGGAAATATGGCGCGAAAAACTCAGTAATTTTGCGAGTCATAATAATGTGCATAATAGAAATGACCCATATTACAAACAAGAGCAGTGACAAAGTAATACCACATTATAACATCTCAATATTCTGAGAGAGCATTCCCACAATACAATTGCGAAAAAAACTTGTGGTAACATAAGTTGCAAATTACGACAATAAACGGTCACATAATTTCTTGGGGGTAATCATTTCTCCCACAAAACAAAATACAAACTCTAGGGTTTTAGGACAGAAAACAAAATAATGGGCTTCCTCTTTCCATAGGCAATAATCTACTCAACTAATTATTCGGCAGCGTCCTGCAGGAATTTATAAATATTCCAGGCGAGTGTCACTTAACTCACATGAATTCCAAACAATCTTCCATAAATATGAATTATAATGATGTATTGTTTTGAGTTCCATTCTATCTTTAGTTACTTATCAAAAATGAAAAAAAAATTGCCTTTATGATTATCATGAGTGTTGACAGGAAACTGATAAGATTTCTGAACTCTCATAAACTTTGAAATCACCGGATAAATAAGATAGCTATTCCATGAGTTTGGGACGGGATAATCTGAGAAGTGTCAGTTTCAAGAGACTATTCACAGTTTTATTTGAGTGGCTGATATTGGACGCAGACACTCAGTGACCAGATTATGCCCAGTCTAGGTTCTATATTGAGACAAGAGTTTTTTTCAGCACTGAACATTGAACAATGAGCAAAAAATTATTCAATAATTTCATGAAAACATGGTCCTTAATCATGTGGAAAGAAGCTTCATGGAAGTGGCACAAAACATCTGGCAATGTCACCAGTGGTTACTTTTATTCTCATATTCTCTGAGGGAAGCAAAAACAGTGAGTACTTTCTTGAAATCTCACAATCAGGCTCGGTATCAAGTGCAGAGAGGCTTACTGCAGGTTTTCCTCTTTTATTTCCTTTTTTTTCTTAGACTTGCAACTGACAGGTCTCGGAAACCCACAAAGATATCTCATCAACGACGTTGATGTCATCGTGACAATAGACTTGCAGTATCTGTAACAAGTAACGAGCATCTCGGACAGTAGCACACCGTCTCACGTGGCCGAGATCGCCTGATTGTGATCTGTCTGAGGACAGTGTGTGATATCCGTCCGTGGAACAAACACCAGAGATCAATTATAATGTTCACTCAACCAGTGTAATCTCTTGATAGGAAACAACAGGCGTCTTTGAACGATAGAACAGGGCGAATGCATTTCAGAAACCCACGCATTAAATAGTGTGTAGCTGATGTTGGTATTAAGCGAATACTGCATTTCATTCAAACTTTGAGAGCAAATCCTTCATTGGATCACTGCCGATGATAGTCATGAATTGCATGTAGATGCCCCTAACAATGCTGTATGTTGTTCTGTCCAACAAAAATGTGTTGTCTTCCCCATGATACCATGATCATGGAAATCTGATACCTTGTCTCGCACCCAAGGAACTCACCAATATTGGAACTGACGGGTGGAATCGACCTCTAGTGACACCTGGTGACACACGACGGAACTAGTGTCATTCCAGTGAAAACTAGCATCGAATCTGCTCAGGTACGCGACTCAGTCCCACTGTGACCACATATTATTCATGTATCAGAACTGCTCCTCTATTTTTGTGGGCTTGAAAGAAGGGAATATGTGATGTGGGGCGAGGGAGGTGATCTCAGGGGCAGTAATGTGACAGTGTGACAGATCGGACGTCCCTAGTTGGGACTGTGCAAACGTGCAGTCTGACTTCAAAGTCCCCTAAATCCAAAAGAGTTTGGCATGAGCCTTAGCGGTCCACAATTTGAAACCAAACAATTTTTGCTGGTATCGGGAGCCACTTTCCTATTCCATATTTATTATGGCGGTTCTGAGTCATCGCAGAGGTTCGATGTGGAGCATCTTGCGTTTGTATTTTCTTCACTTCGGTAGTGAAGAAAGTTTTTGATCTGCCGGATATGAGTTTCCGAGCAGGGATTCCCGAAAACGTGACAATATATTCAAATTTCCTGCATCTCCAGATCAGAAGTGGATATCGTTTGACTGACAGAATGTGACCAAAGGAATAGATAGTGGGATACAACAGACACAAATTTTCATTGGGATACTAAGCGATAAAGAGGAAAGTTTTGTATCATCTTCAGAAGCCAGATAATCCAAAGGACAGCATTTTTGTTAGGACGCCAGATTCCCATCTGTCCCGATATAGTTTATCGTTTGCTTAGTTCCCGCAATGGAAAATAAAACATCACAGTCTGAGACCCGCATTATAGCACCACTGTGACATACAAAACAGCCGAACTGTGGCATATGCAACCAGGAATAGCATGTTAGTAGACAAATAGGAAAATTATAGTCTACATTGCCCATTAGTCGTGGTACGTTATATCCCCAGAAGATAATACTGACAATATCATAACAACACAGATGCACACAATGTTTTGTATAACGGACACTTGTTTTCACAAGCAGCTGTCTAATTCTCATACAGAAATATTGAATATATCCTTCAAATCCTTGATTAACTATGGATCTAATTATAAAACGTGTCATCATTTTTTGTCTCTTTACTCGGTACTCAATGAACTCCATTCTAAAACCAATCACACATTTCGTTTGATGAATACACGAAGGACTGGGAACGCTAATAGAAACCTTGTTTTGTCATTTTTCTTCTGCTTGATCTACAAAGCAATGTTTCGTGACCGGTTAAATTGTGGCACATCTCACTACCAGAAAGGCTTCCTGTTCAATCCAGTGTAAAAAATCGTTTTACAAGTGAACCTGTAACACCAGAATCGAAGCTTTAACCAGGTAGATATCGCTAAGAATACCATTAAAGTGCTTAGAGGGGTGCTGATATAATGATGACCTCCCTTCGTGGTGTAAGCCTTGATCTTTGCAAACTCTCCAGATTAGCCCAGTGGGATGCTGGATATTTTTGCCACTAAAAGCGCTATCCTCTAACGCCAACACACTTGGTGGGTTATCAGACACTGAGGGATTATGGGTAATCGGCCCCGAGCGTGATATACCAAGGAAGTGTATCAATGAAAGGTCAATGTTGGCATGAGCATGTAGAAGAGTTTTAGTTTGTTTTAGCCAAGGGTCCTCTGATCATATTATAATAGAAGGAAGGAGAGTCTACTTGTGAATGAATTTATACCCAGCACACTGAATGAACGCCCGAAAATGTTTGTTTTTAAAACACCCTGAAGACACATAACACTCTTACATAACGATGACATGACATAACTAATTCATGTATGAACCAGCTTGAAGAGACCACTAAAGGTACATAGCACACCCTCAGATGGAGTTCACAGGCAATTTTTGCTGTTGTACAAATATAACCATTATTAAAAACATTCTAGTACATGCAGAGTCCAACACATTTTTATATGTACTTATTTTTCATGTTGATTGTTTATTTATAACATTAGTAACAAAATGTCAACACATATCTGCACTGACTATTATCAATACAAGCAGTAAAGTATTGCGGTCCATCCTGTTGTTAGGTTCATCGTATATATGGGACTTACCTGTCACAGAACTGCTATGTAACCTCAGGCTACTGTTGATGCAAAGCATGTATCTGACCGTGTGAAACCATTTGATATTTCACTATCAACTATATCAATGTGTCCCTATCTAACAGAGGGATATCGTCTCAAAGGGAATTATCTTACTGGTAACAGTATTTTTATTACCAATAGGTTTGATATTTTTACTGGTACCAGTATTTTTTATAACAAATAGGTCTGGTACTTTTATGTTACCTATTGGTATTGGACAGACACAGAACATTAGTAATATTTCCCTCAAGACAGAGGATATCACACAAATACATGTACTCTGTCAAATGCATGTTTGATTGTCCTTTTCACCAAGAGGTGAGGAAATAATATTATATTTTAAATGTGTGCATATATTGACTCAACATAGATAGAACAGTTTGCCAAGAAGAGTAAATTATGAGCATGAAAGTAAGATTCATGTGTACATACACTGATATCAACTTATGTTATCATTTTCGGATTATTCAACTACATGTTATATTTTTCCTGGGTATATCAAACCAACAATGTAATCAGATACAAAGTTATAGGAAATGGTCAAGCTAGCTGGTTTTCGTCAAGTTCGATGACAAACCACTACACTGGGTAGAAAAACAGGTGTTGATGAACATTGCTCCAAGTAAACAGCATGGTCGGGTTTTTATTGCTTCGTAAAGTTTGATCTGGTGACATATGAATAACCCAAAAACATTATTCAAATACATGAATATTCTATACTCGTTTTTCATGTGAGCATCACAGAGTCCAACTACATGTATTGCTATATCTAGCTTGTTTCATATCGCAAGATAAAACCCATCATTCATTTCTATCTAAGCACTCCTGATTAATCTTGTCCAAGTGATTAACATTCACTCGCTGTCCTCAATTAATAACACATTCAATCTCCGCATCACACACGGACAGTTTTTTTCACGACAACATTCATCATAACAATTGTGAATTGAAAAAAACTTGTGGCGACAAAAGCAATGGTTTGTCAATAAATGTTTCCATGTTTTTTTGAGTTCGCACCAAAGTAACCCAAAATTTAGGTTTACCTTATTGTCAGCTAAGGGCAAGCTGTTATCAAATGCACTTATATACAAAGTGGTCATAAAAATTGCTTGGCCAATAAACTTTTCATTTCTCTCACTGGTTGTAAAACGAACCGTTTACAGAAACACAAATGGCGTATTGTGACCTATACTCCGAAAGGTATTCGCTTCCTTTCATCCTCGGAGTCATCAACCCCAAGTTTGTGAGTCTTCTGTCACAGATGTAAAGTTTCCCAAAGCAGCGAGTTGATTTGGAGGAAGTGTCCCACATGGCGCCGAAGGTAGATCTGTTGTGGTAGATCTGTTGTGGTAGATCTGTTGTGGTAGATCTGTTGTGTGGCCTAATTTAGTTCATCACTGACTGAATACAGTGGACATTCAGGGGGTATTCACAGACAGTGACCCACATACATGACATATTGGCTTCATCAGCCCGTACACGTAGCTTGCCTCCTACACGCAGAGAGATTCTTTGATTTGTCCAAGAACGAGTATTTTCATGCAGGTAACATTGTTTAGTTCGTAGAATCTCATACGACAAGTTGTCGAGGTGTAAACATCATGTAACAATAGTCCGTGTAAATTGGTAGACTTTGATTTAGACAGTGGATCACAGCTTGAACATATCAATATCGTTCAATGCATTCTATAATGTTGAAGCCTGAGCATACATGTATTTGCTCAACAGCAACCGAAATGACAACATTTCACATGCACCACAAAAGTAATGATTTTTCCCATTACAGGGTGCCCCAGAATTGCGTAACACTCAAACAAAAAATCAACAATCCCCGTTCCATGGCCTGGGGCATCTAGATCTAGATTAGACAATCGCTGACTCGTGAACGGCTGTGATGACCTCAGTTGACACCAGATGTCTCCACTTGCTTGTGTCACACTACAACAGACCGACATCCACCGGTCTGTGTGATCCACCGGTCTGTGTGTTGGGTGATGGGTGTAAGCTCTCGATAGACCGTGGCACAGACTCCACTCCCCGGTGGAGCTAGTGAATCCTCGATCCTGCGATCATCCCGATTTCTGGCCGACTGGAAATGAGCAGTTCACGGGCGAGGTGAGGAGAGGACACACCAAGCACGAGAGGACACACCAAGCACCAATCCACTATGCGATTGCCAGCAGGCGTGTACGTGTGGATCAGAGCTGGTGGACTCCACACACTCTCAGGAAATACTGTGTGGCGATAGCTCGGGCCCTCAATCGAATCTGACGACAGACGGATAGACGGCTGACCGGAAAACGACAGACAGAACACCTGGCTACAGATGATCAGAACCTCTTAACATTGGCCAGGTACAACAAGCGTAATAGGGTTTATAGGATTCTTTGTTAGCTTGGAATGAAGGAACTAAATAGACTTGCAGCGGATTATGTAAAGAGCTGATCCAGATCGTCATGGAAGGAATGCATGCTCAGATAACTTGGTATGGTCAATAACAAAATGTAAGGGATAACCACATAATACTGCAGATACCTCGAGGCTCTGTCGTCTTTGATCCTTAATTAGTAGCTCGGCTGAAGACGTTTACGAAACAAGCAGCAGCGCAAGACGGATGTCCTTGATCAGAGCACACAGTGGGTTCTACACAGTGGATTATACCACGGGATTAAATGGAATGTCTAACCCCGTCTGAACTTGTGTTGTTCAATTGATTGACCTGAATTGGGTAAGTGGACAAGTGAATTCCTCCTCCTTTCGTCTAGCCATCATCACCCAATATACCCCCCTCCCTCCCTCACTCGACCCTCAGAAACCCTTGCCTGGTCCTGGTGCGGTGTCTTGTGCTGTCTTACACGAACACTAAGTGATTGGGTACATATTGACCTGAGTCCCAGTTTCCGTGGATATCTTGTGAACACTTGATCAGGCCACCCTGAAGCTGCGACTGAGATGTACCGGACTACTCCGAATTTCATCATGTTCAACTCAATATGCTCGAAAAAGGCATAATAGCAAGTGATAAAACTTGTCGATTTTCCTTTTTAGCACGCTTTTAGTCACATTTTCAAAGGGGGGTTGTGAATGTGCTTGTAACCATGACGACGTAATTCTGCATGCTGGCTGTGGGGCTGGGATCATTCACTATCCACGCGAGGCGGCCGGGAGCACTGTCTGGAATCCGTTTCGGCAGAGGATATTGGGAAACGATATTTTTCGGTTGGGAAACGATATGTTCGATTGGGAAACGCCAAGCTGCAAGGGGGTATGTGTTGTTTTCCTCAATAAAGTATAAAAAATAGGTGTAATCGTTAATCAGAAGAGAGACAAACATGCGCTGATGTTGTATAAAGCCTCCAGTGTCGACCAAACCTGCTATACTTGATGTAATATCATTTTTGTGACATGAAATGCGATGAAAATCACTCCGTTTTGAACAAATGACTACTGATAATTAAATATGTGTCTGATGCACACAAAAAGTAAAACGAGTCAAGAGAAAGGTATATTACATGATCCCCAACAAAAATAAACATTTTACATCGTCTCATTAATAAATGTTTGCTGATTTTCTGAACCATTGATGTTTCGGTGGGTAAACGATACGTATAGAGAAGGCGCCGGTTGGTAAACCATGCTGTTTCGATTGGGAAACGGAAAGTTTTGTACATATGAAATACGAGATCAACTGTTATACACAAGCAATACTGTGTGGTCTTTAGTGAAAGGTTACCTCGAGTGAATTATTAATTATATGACTGTATGCACAACATTTTGGGTGTGAAATAAGGTGAATCATGTGCCCGGCTCGACATAATAGAAAAAGTTTCGATATTTTTGTTTCAAAACATGCTAATTTGGGTCCTTGACAATGTGTATTAAGATGGAGTGCCTCGATAGGCCCAATATTTAGGCTCAAAAGGCCCAAAATTCAGTTTTTAGCTGTGTTCTCAAAAACTGTCCGATCAGTTTTGAGATTTTTGTTTAAAAAGATTCCTCTTATGTACCTATCTGAAGTGTATAAGTTTTGTTGCCCTTGAATCGCCGGTCTGCATGTGGCGGCCATTTTGAATTTTCGACAGGTTGGTGAAAAAAAAACTTTTTCGTCCCAAATCAAGTCACTATGGTATCCAACCAAAAAAATTTCCCCCTTTGAAAACTTTTTTGGATTTCACGCAATTTTTCCTTCACAATGGGAGCTATATGGAGTAAACTCCTAGAACACTTAAAGATGGAGCTTACATATTGGCACATTCAAATAGGAAATCATATATTGTGGTTTCGGTGGTGATCTTAAATTTGACCTTCAACGACCTCGAAAGGTCAAAGCGCCCTTTTCTGTCAGAAAATTGGTCAATTTTGGTCTTTGGCGGCCATTTTTTCAAAAACTGTTCAGACGGTTTCAGATTATCGTTTGAAAAGATCACCCTTATGTACCTTTGCGACATGTGTGAGTTTCTTTGCCCTTGAATCGCTCAAAGTGGGCCATTTTGGCCCAAACTTGGCCCAAATGGGACTTTCCCATGTTAAATTCTCTTGTGCTTTATAATGGAACATATTATTGCTAATATCTCACTCAATATTGAGATTAGAGATTAGGAATCAATTGTGGACATAAAGGAAATGATATAAATGAATATTCTCATAACCTTGAATTTCACATTCGACCTAATTTTCAAGGTCACAGGACAAAATGGCTAATATCTCGCTCCTTATTGACTTTATAGCTTGGGAATCAATTGTGGACATACAGGAAATGATATACGTCAAATTTCTTGATGACCTTGAATTTGGCCTTGATCTCATTTTTCAAGGTCAGAGCACAAAATGGCCAATATATCGCTTATTATCGACTTTACAGCTGAGGAATCAATTGTGGAGTTTTCGTGACCTTTGATCTTATCTCAAGGTCAGACAACAAAGTGGCTAATATCTCGCTTATTATCAACTTTACAGCTTAGGAATCAATTGTGGACATATAGGAAATGACATATGCCGAATATTCTCATAAGCTTGAAGTTCACCTTTGACATTTTTTTTTGTCCGAGCACGAAATGGCTAATATCTCGCTCATTATCGACTTTCCAACTTAAGAATCAATTGTAAGCATATAGAAAATAATGTCCCCTTTGGGCAGACATTGTTGAAAAATTACCATTGCAGACTTTGAGACCTTAACATTGTACAGTTCTCCGGTAATATTTCTAAGCTAATTTTTCCCTGTTTCCTTGTCCACAGCGGGTCTCAGTGTTGAAAAGGTTTTTTTCTTGGTGTTTGTCAAATGAGTGCTTCACAATGTGGTTAGAGTCCTCAAACTTGGAATGACAGTTATAACACCTGGCGTTTAGGCCACAAGACGCCATCTGTTGGAAGAAATAATAAGTATGAATGAATAATAGCCAAAAACGAGCCTTAACGGGCCATACATTTCCAATAAAATATCGTTTACTAATCGAAACATCTATATCAGAACTGTTGTCCAATCGGAACAGTATCGTTTACCCACCGAAACATCAATGGTTCAGAAAATCAGCAAACATTTATTAATGAGACGATGTAAAATGTTTCTTTTCGGTGGGGATCATGTAATACACCTTTCTCTTGACTCGTTTTACTTTTTGTGTCCATCAGACACATATTTAATCATCAGTGTTCATTTGTTGATTTTCGGTGTGATTTTCATTGCATTTCACGTCACAAAAACGATATTACTTCAAGTATAGCAGGTTTGGTCGACACTGAAGACTTTATACAACATCAGCGCATGTTTGTCTTTCTTCTGGTCAACGATTATACCTATTTTTTCATACTTTATTGAGGAAAACAACACATACCCCCTTGCAGCTTGGCGTTTCCCAATCGAACATATCGTTTCCCAACCGAAAAATATCGTTTCCCAATATCCTCTGCCGAAACGGATTCCGGACAGTGGGGAGGGGAAGCTTTGAGAGAAAGTGGACACCGGGAGTTGTCAGAAATTACACATCACGGCCACCGCAGCGAATGGGATATCACTTCCACGTTATATCCCGGTGGAATAATGCCTTTTGCGTGGACGTGTGGAGGTAGCTTCCAGCCAGATCATGTTCAATATGGAATATTAACTGAGATTTTTTTCTTCATTGCAATCAGTGTGGAGATCCTACCGTGCAAAAAGTGAAATATTTTCCGAGATTGTAAATGCTGAAAGTAACACCTGCACTAAAATAGAACTCGGTTCAAATATCAAAGATTGAATACTATAGCATACTATACTACAAAGGAAAGTAATCCTATATGTGAGGGTGACAAGGCACACTGAGGGGAGATGGATCAGATTCTAACTTATAAACAAGTCCTGATCAGCAACAATTCATCAGAAAATTCTTTATAGGGTGATATTACAAACCATGAGTTGAAATAATGAGCCACTCAACCTCGGATAGCTTGAAAAACAGGGCTGGTGTAGAGTGATAACTCATTAGTGAAAGATAAATTAAAACATGCATATCATATCTTTGGCGTTTTACAAAGCTCTTCATCTGACATGTGTCTTATACCAGAGTGTTTGCCATGAATCCTTTTCGCTATTCATTTCTAGGGATATTTACGCGGGGTGCTGTTCTAATGTTCAAGTGTAGCAGGAGAAACATCGAGTGTCAACAAGTCGTTGACGGGAGACTGCTGGAGGATGGATGGCTTCTGGGGGAGCCATCCATCCTGCCACGGAGCAGACTCGCAAAATTATCCGCCACTACGGAACCGCAGGGATTATAAAAATCTTGTATATTCTGAAGAAAAGAACGATATGGCATATATGGGATATGGGATATGGTTTTATGGCAGATGTTTAGTGTCAGATGGTTATGACGAACTTTTTTGTTAGCTGATATTTATTCATCGACGAAAACATTCAATGAATACTCATGAATACCAATTCTCTCCCTCACGAAAATGTTCCCACATCATCTAGAATGAGTTAAAGCCGCCCACAAGACTGATGTTGTAATACTTTGCCGCCTCATCCTTCCAGTGCGACCATTTTTGCCATCCTCAAAACACCGCAGAAAAAATACCATGATAAAGTAAGATGTTCGCATCTGACCAGCCTCCTACTAGAAAGTGCTCTCCTTATGTGTGGAGACAAGCTTTCGTCTTTCATCTTGTATCGTGATTTCTCATTGACTTAGCCAACAACTGGCAACATGATCGCCATTGAAGGGGAAGATACAAGATCACAGATTCAATTTCAGGTGACATTTTCTCTTCCTAGCAATAAGCAGGGACGCAATGACACTGAATTCATAAGACGTGTTGACATCTTTCGCTCTGCAGACAACATGCAAAACGTCATCTCTCATTGCAAGCATGAATTATTAACTTACACACGAACAAATGAAAGTCCATTATCTCATAATGCCTGGGTCACCTGGGCCTGAATCATGTTTACAACAGAGTCATTATTCTTGATTTCACACATGTGAAAGAATTGATTTAATCATGTCTGCACTTTTTAGCATTTTTCCCCAGTGATTGCGATTCCCTGCGATTGCCCTTGTACCTAGCTCGTTCCCATGGTGATAAAAATCTATAGTACAAACAAGCTTGCTGGGTTGAGAATAGGCAGGTTAACTGCTGACAGATGCATGCCTTAATGATGACTATCGGCAGCAAATAAACCTACAAATACATCATTATCTACAACATAAAACATCAATCGTTCCAGGCAGCTTCCATGTCTGAAATTAGGAGAACATGCATCGGAATTGTCAGAATTGTGGGCGAGTTGTGGGCGAGGAAGGAGGGAGTTCGTTGATGGATAGCATTCAAATAGAGACAAGGGGTAGTTTTCCTGATCAGCGGCAGATCCAGGTGTCGAGGCATGACTTTGGATGGGGTCAATTGTATGTGGAGCAGAACACCAACAAAATCCATGAACAGAGCATGGCACAATCGTGCTAAATTACACACAGACTTGGAAACGTAGCTCAGCAAAAACGCTGTTAGTGGAGAAATATAAATATTGATACACTGAATGACGAACAGCAGGCCTGGTATATCGTGAGAGCCGGAAGTGAAATGTGATACCGAGAGAGCACGTCGGAAAAATCCGCGCCATGGGAAAAACTGATAAACGATATTGATACACGAGGATAGGTCGGTGGATTCTAGCAATAATACAATTTTTTGGGTCTTAAAACCGATTTCCTTGTTTGTGTTGTTGCCATGGTGATGCAGAGGCGCTCAGGGTGGTTCTGATGATGTACCGATGTGTCACATGGCCTCATGTGCTCAGTTTGATTAAGCTCGCTTCCCTTCCGAGATCTAATCACAGCCCGCTGTGAAATGTCAAAGGTTAAATTCAAAGCAAAAATCCCTTCTTCCTATCACAAAAGGACGAAAACATGGTCAGCAGGTATTATCCGTAACCAACAGTGAGGCTTCCTCATCAATTCAGCTTGAAACAGACTGAAAAAGTTAATTGCAGGCGGATAGAAACTCAAGAAGGTAATCCCACGGGAGATATTGCCTGGTGGTTTTGACCTCAGGAAAATATCCACTGTTTGTCATTTTCATGTTATGTACGAATATACAAACACGGCTACAATGAAACGACTATATAGTGGTAGTAGCAGAATGCTTAGTGTAAAGTTATTGACTACCGTCCGCTCTTCGGGATCCTCGAGGATAGTCCTCTCTCATCCGAGTCCTTGCGGACGCGCATCCGCTATTCCGGATCCTCGCGGCAGGGCCGCTCACCGGAGGTCGCGGCGGACACGGTAACTACTTCATCATTAACGGTAACCAGGTAACAGCCCACCCGACACTCCCAGGCCTACGGACACCGTTCAGAAACTAGTTCATCCCTACGGTGTTAACTGGCGGGGCCTGGCGAGCCGCGGTCTGCCTCGGGGACGGAACCCCGTACAGTCCGACATGCTGGCCAGAGCCTCTGTCACATGTCCCGGGAAGGGAGAGAGCTGGCGATCCACAGGGCCGAAGGCCCCCGAGTCAGCAACTCGTCTCTCCCAGCCCGGGCCTCCCCACGGAAATCGTCCCCAGGGCTCTAGGAGCCCACTACTCGCCAACAGGGAACACAAAGCTCATGGCCGAGCCTCGTGTGCGTCCTGTCTCTCGATCTTGGACAATCTCCTCGAACGAGTCGCTTCCAGTGTATATATAATACACCAGAAACTGTAGGGCGCACGCGAGGTTAAATCGATCCATTGTTATAGTTTACTGGAACGTAAATTACAATACGTCGCCGTGGCAACGCACGCTCGAACGGAGCATGTCAAAACAAGGCCAAGTACGAAAAGGCCACATAAATGGCATTTATGTTTACAATCACCTGCCGCGTGCTTAGGGCAAAATCGCCACATTACCCCCTTCTTACAATGTTGGTCCCCAACATGTTCCGCCCGCGCCCAAAACTGCCAAAACCCGACGAAGGCTTCGCATGGCGGGGTCCGGAAGAAGGCAAGATGGCAACACCCGGAAGTCACGGCGCAAGACACTAGGACTTTAAGAGTCCCTTTTGGAAGAATGGGGAACTACCCCCGGACTTACGGAGTAAACTATAACGCGCTTTGCAATTTTGAATAAATCCTCATAAACAAGCTAAAATTTTGACCGAGGTGGTCCAAAACCGTGTGATGACCTTGGAAGGTCATCCGTTATAAAAGGACGGTGTGTCGAGTCTTTGGAATATCTTTAAGGTTAGACTTTAAATTTAGAAATTTTGTAAAACGACACACCGAGTGATCAAAAGTAATAGTACCTCTAAAAATGTTGCCGACCGCCCTGCCGGCCGGCTCCTCAGATCCGCAGAACGGGTCTGAGGCAGGGCGGAGCCGCGGGAGCGACTCCGGCACGCCCGCATGACATATGTACATCTAGCAGACACACATACACCTGCGGACAGCTGTCGCAGACAGCTATCAAAGCCAACGCGGCAAGCCGCATCGACTGCCAGTATCTGTATACTGCAACCCGCACAGGCCTGTGTACAGACACGCAGATGGACGGACGTCTGCACTTTCATGCAGCCGCCCGCCCGCCCGCACATCTTCAGCACGGCCCGCATGGGGAGTTTACAACTGACAAAATCACCCGCATCTCGAACACCGGACACGCGGATCCCGCGGAATTCAGCGCCGCATCGGCGGACGAAATGCGGATGGCACAAAACAAATGCGCTACACATCTGGAGATTAAATAAATAATCCGGGTTCGACATTGTTGCATAAATATACATGCAACAAATGTTGACAGCTATTCTACACGCGTAGCAGCGCACGCGGAGTCACTGAAAACTTCTGTCCCCGGTCAAAATGACACATTGCTCGAACCAAAATTCAAACACTATAAACTCATGCGGAAACAATCATTTCCCTCCGGTGACTCCTCACACTCCATGTATACGGGTAGAAAATGTATTTCTATCCCGGGGGACCTCGCAAATATATATTGTAATTAAGATTAGTCATTCGCTTTAGCGTCCGCACCGGCGGTCAATGACGTAAAATTAATCACACAGCAAGGTGGAAATTGGGCTTAAAATTGACAGTAACCACTAACTTGTGGTTGTTACGATTATGTCAGACGAAAACAACAATAAATTGTCATTCTCCAGTCTTTTCGGATATGCACATCAATCCGTCACTGTCAAAATTAACGCAATTCCTTACACCCCTCTTTCGAGAGCGGAAATCTCCCGATTTCTTACTCTCTATTGCACCGGAAAGGAAATTTCACATACTTGTCTCAATTGTGTCATTAATCGAGCAAGAACAGAATTCTCCAGAGACATGCCGCACACTTGTGGCTTATATAATCCACTCACTAAATAATAAGGTGAGATGGAAAATAAACAAAATCACTCCCCATAGCCGCTGGTACGCTTACAGGGCGATCGGACATACCCATGACGTCCGGACAGACAATTGGGCGCCCTATGGGCGGTAGCGACCCGCCCACTAGCAACCCCAACGTACAGCCCGACCGCGGAGCGGTGTCCGGTCCAACCCAGAGCCAATCCAAACGACTACCGGAGCGCGGAACCAATAGATTGGACGCGGAGCCGGCATGGTCCGTAGCCCCTATGGCTAGGGGGAACGTGCCCGTCATGCCGGCGCCCAATCTAGAGGATCCCTAACATGATGAAATCAATAGCCGGCGGACGTCCGGAACTGCCCGCGGACGGAGTCCAGAACGAACGCCCACCATAAATTTGGCATATTGACCTTATCCAATGACAATGATAGGGATTAAAAGCCACAAAGCATGCTGCGCATGTACAATACGACCCCCTTCTTAGAAAGGGGCCGGGGATCCGGTCATCCCGGCCGGACCGCATATTATAAGGTGCGATCCGGACGAAAATGAGCGTCCCCCACTGCCGCGGCTGGTCCGCACGCGCGGACTTAACAGCCGGTCCATTATAAATAATGGTAAACGGTTTCCTGTCGTAGAAACCTTAAACTACTATAACCGCAATTACAGTAGTGGCTCACGGGGGAGAACTACACCGAAGTGCGTCATCTTAAAGCGCCGCGGACGCCGGACGAGTCACGCGGACGAACCGCGGACATCAGTCCTCACCTGCGGACACTATCCCCGCGTCCAGAGCCAGTTCCCCAAATCCGTGGGAAGACGCTTCTCCCGTAGCGGACGTAAATCCCAACCTCAGTCTGGCCATATAAGAGGTTGTCCCGGGACCAGGGGCGTCCGGCCGAATCAGTAAATTCGTCGGGCCAGCGTTGTGCGGATTACGCCGGACAGCCGTCCACAAGGTGCGGACAGGCCATCCGCACGTCCCTGGCGCTAGAAACTACAGGAGGGCGGATGCGGAGCGGCGGCGTTACGACATGAAAGTCTCCGCGGACCTCAACTCCGAAGATGGCCACAAAGTAGCCACCCGCGGAGGTAAGTCGTGCGGACTCTCACGGAACGACCTAAAACCCATCCATAGTATGACAGACGGGTACCGCAGACGCATCCGCATGGGCGGAAGGTTATTCCCACCCATACCGGGCTGGCGCACGTGGTTTCCGGCGTGGCCGCCCGTCATCCGCAGGTACTGGAGGGAGTGGGGGTACCTGCGGATCGCCGTCATCTGGCTGATAGCCACCCAGTCCATCATCTGACGGGTCAGAGAGGTCCGGGAGGCCCACCATACGGCGCACACGCTCGTCCGGTGTCCGCGGATGCTGACCGGACGGATCCCATACGGGAGCATCATCCGGTTCCGCATCTTGAATTAGCGGATCCATGACAAGCGGGCCCTCGTACTTCTTCAGATTATCGATATGGACAACCAGAACCCTGTCCGGATCGGAATCCCTCCGGATCCGGTAGTCCACATCTGTCACCTGTTTCAGTACGGTAAACGGGCCTATCCACGGCTTAGCAAATTTATTGCCTTGCTTAAGCGGCGGATAATAGTAGCGCACCTTGTCGCCTTCCGCAAAAGCTGGCCTACCCTTAGCATGGGCGTCATAGCCTCGCTTCTGCCGGAGGGCAGACTTGTCCAGGCGCGCGCGCGCGAAATCATGGGCGTTCGCCAGGGCGCGGCGAATCCACTCCACGTATTCCGGACCGCACTGGGGTACCGCGCCGGTCTCTGCCGCAGTTGGATACATAATATCCACGGGCAAATTTAGCTCCCGGCCGTACAACATCGCGTGCGGAGTAACTCCGGTCGAAGAGTGGACCGACGACCTGTACGCCATTAAGACATACGGGAGGTGGTCATCCCAATCATTCGCACGATCATTCACAAAGGCCGCCAGCATGTTGAGGACCGATCGATTAAAGCGTTCGACCTGGCCATCAGACTGGGGCCGGTAGGGGGTGGTCCGCACCTTGGTACTCCCTAGCATCTGTGCTAGGTTTCGGAACAGGTTGCTCTCAAATTGCGTGCCCTGATCCGAATGTACCTGTTTAGGTACCCCATGGTACACCACCCATCTATTCACCAATAACCGAGCTACCTCGTCCGCAGTCTGGCGGCGCAGTGGGTAGGCGTCGGTATACTTGGTAAAATAGTCGGAAATCACTAGGATGTACCGGAAACCACGCGGGGTAACCCGGTGGGTATCCAGTATATCCAAAGCTATCCGATCAAACGGCGCGCCCGCCTTAACCGTGGTTAAGGGGTGGCGGCCAGGAGTCGGAACTCCTTTACGAGCTTGACACCGAGGGCAGGCTGCGCACCACCGTTGCACGTCCAGGCTGCTACCAGGCCAATGAAAGCGCTGTTGCAGCCTATGGACGGTCCTCCGGATTCCCAAGTGACCGGTCACCCGGAGGTCATGCAACTGGTGGAGTACTTCTTTCCGCAGCTCCGCCGGAAGCACCAACTGCCATATTGGAGGCAGTGGGGTCGGTGGCTCATAGCGCCGGTATAAGAGGCCATCCCTCAAGGAGAGTCGTTCCCACTGAGATACTAGAGACAAGGTCTCCTCCCTGTAGGTCTTTCGCTCATCCTTCGAGGGCTTCTGGCCGGCCTCAAGGGCTGTGATTACCGGTGCCAGAGCTCTGTCAGCTCTTTGCGTCGCAGCTATCTGCGCCGGAGAGTAGCCACCCAAGTAATTAGGCTCCTCATCCGTCGCGTCTGGCTGCGCCGCAGCAGCCATCACCACAGGGGGCAAGGACCGCTCATACTCAGACTCTCCAGAGGACGAGGGTACCCACGAGGAGTACACCGCCGGACTCGAGGAAGACTCGCTGGAGCTGAGCCGCACCTCCGCTTCATATGCGGGACGCCCTCGCCGATAACGGCGGGTCCGCGCGCGGAGATTAGCCCTAGACGCTCCGGCCGCCGTGTTGTTAGAGGGGGCGGCGGCCTGCGGTCTCCCCGGAACGTCCAATTCCGAGTCTGAGGAAGAATCCGCGGCTTGCTGGAATGGCGCCATTCCTGCACAACCCGGATTCTTGCACTTATGACAACGGGACAGGCCGTCCGCGTTGCCGTGCAACTTACCAGCGCGATGCTCTATCTGCATGTCATACTCTTGGAGTTTGACGAGCCACCGCGCCACCAAGCCATCGGCCTCACTATAGTTGAGGAGCCATCTCAGCGAACTATGATCAGTCCGCAAGCGGAAATGGCATCCCAACAAATAGTGCCGGAAGCGCTTGGTCATCGTAACCACCGCGAGCAACTCGCGATGAGTGGTACAGTAGTTCATTTGAGAGCGGCTCAAGGCCACACTCGCATAAGCTACTACCCGCTCTTGCCCATCCACGATCTGCGAGAGGACACCGCCGAGCGCGAAGTTACTCGCGTCAGTGTCCAGGATGAACTCGCAATCCGGACGAGGGTGCCGCAGCACCGGCGCATCTGCCAAAGCCCTCCGGAGTTCCGCGAAGGCAGTTACCTGCTCTTCAGACCAGATGAAGTCGGCGCCCTTTTCCGTAAGGATAGTAAGGGGGCGCGCAACCTCCGCAAAGCCTCGCACGAACCGGCGGTGGTAACTCGCGAAGCCCAAAAAGGACCTCACGTCCGCCACGTTGCAAGGCCGAGGCCAGTTCTTGACGGCCTCTAGCTTTTTAGGATCTGGCCTAACTCCGGTGCCCGTTACCATGAAGCCCAAGTACAGGATCTCCTGCGCGAAAAGTTCGCATTTACTTGGCTTCAACTTGAGCCCTGCTCCGCGGATGCGATGGAGTACCATCTGGAGGTTGGTGAGGGTTTCCTCGAACGACCGGCCATACACGACGACATCGTCGATGTAGACCATACATCGCTTCCAGAGGAACCCTTTAAGTACCATCTCCATGAGGCGCTCGAACGTCGCTGGAGCGTTACAGAGCCCGAACGGCATTACCTTAAATTGGTAGAGCCCGTTCTTAGTAACGAAGGCAGTTTTCGCCCTATCACTCTCCTCCATCTCGACCTGCCAATACCCGGAGGCCAGATCCAGAGCACAGAAGTAGTGCGATCCGGCCAGGGAATTGAAGGTGTCTTCGATGTGCGGGAAAGGATATGAGTCCTTCCGCGTGACATCGTTAAGCTTACTGTAATCAACGCAGAACCTCCACGAGCCGTCCTTCTTCTTCACCATAACCACAGGACTCGCCCAAGGGCTGTCACTGGGTTCGATGATGTCTAGCTCGAGCATCTTCTGCACCTCCTGGTCAATGACCTCTTGGTGCACTATCGCTGCTCGCCATAGACGTTGTTTGATCGGACGCTCGTCTAGGAGGTCGATGCGGTGTTTGGCAACGTCTGTCTTGCCGACCGCACCATCCGGACCCATAAACACATCCGCATACTGCCGCAACAGTCTGCGGAGCGCCTGGCGCTGCTCTCCACCCAGCCGGTCCTTCGGAACCAGAGATTCCAGATGGTCCGGCAGGGTGAACGGATCATCTCCGGCGGCCGCCGCCGCGCACGCAGCGCGGCAGACCGGATCGTCGGGGATGACACGACTAGACGACGCGGGCACAGCTGTAGCTGCTAGGTACCCGCGCCGCAGCACAACGGGTGAGTCCGTGGGATTCACCACGAGAAGGGGCATCATGCGGGCGTCGGACTTGACCAGAGTCCCGCCCAGCACGAGCCCAGTTCCCTTGGCGAAACTGCTCACCGGCTGCACTATACACGGACGACCTTCGAGGGGCATGCGGGGACGACGCGGCCGCGCCTCGATGATCATCTCGCTCATAGGCGGCACCACCGTGGTGCGCGCCACCCGCATTTGGAACGAATGCGCTGGACCCATGCGGAAGAGGTAGTGAGTATCCTCTCCCATCCGGAATTCACCCGCACTGAAGTTAGCGGTGACCCGGTGGGCCCGGAGAAAATTCATTCCAATAATCCCGGCCGCTCCGATGTCTGCGACGATTGCCTCTGTCGGATACACCTTGTCCCCAAGTGTAACAGGCAACTCGACGATACCGTAGACACGGATGCGGTTGTTACCGGCCCCGTAGAGCTGGTAAGGACCGGGATCCCGCAACTCAAGGTTGCGGAGCACGGGTTCCTTCCGGAACGTTCCTCTGGCTATGAGGGTGACCTCCGAGCCTGAGTCTACAAGGAACCGGACCGGCTCCCGCCCGAGTGGCAGGGGCAGGTACCAGCAAGTGTCCTTGACCAGTGCGTTTCTTGAACGGTATCTTTCGCACGCACTGGGCCCATTCTCGGAGTCCTCGTGATCCGCCTCAGCCGCGGACGAGCCAGACTGATCCTCAAGGACCACTTCCGGAGAAGTTATATCTACTTGAGGTTCGTCCTGCTCATCAGCGGGTGGGGCGGCATCGTTTGCCACCGAACAACTATCCCCGGACGCAGTGTTGGTCGCCACCACGTCCGGATCTAGTTTCCCTGTCGCGGGTTCCGATTCTGCTGTCCCGGAGGACCAGACCGGAAGGAATTCCTCCGTTGCGGGCCAGGGAGAGCTCCCTGGTATCCGCGCGACCGCAGGCGTTCCAACAACTCCGGACACTTCAGCCAAAAGTGTCCCTGCTTTCCGCAGAAGTAGCAGGGACGGTTTTGAGCTGGTCCGGAAGTGAACGCGCAACATTCTGCGGGTCCCGGAGCTTCGAGCCCGGCGCAGCGCCGAGGTCGTATTCCTCCATGTCGCACTCGTCCGAAGGCGAGCGCGGCGCGGCGACCGGTGCCGCATGTGCGGGCGCCCCTGTAGAGGGTGCCGGCGCACTAACCCACTGCTGGGTAGGTTCCCTGGCGGGTTCCCGGACGACCGGGTCCTGCCACGGGGTTACCTGCGATGCCTTGACCGGAGGAGGAATCGCCGCCTGCGCGGGTACAGCCTCGGCCGGAGCCGGGGCTGGAGGCAACTGTCTAGGACGGACAGCCATCTCAAGCGCAAGCGCGGAGTCTATTGCCTCCTCCATCGATCGCTTTTCATGGGTGGCCAGCCCGTACGCTAGGTGGTAAGGCTGGCCATCGATGAACTGATCGATCAGCATCGTCTCAAACCGTCTGGAGTCCATGTCCGGAAAAGCTCTCCGGCCGAGTATGCGTAAGCTGTACGCATAGTCTGTCACGGACTCAGTCGGCTGGCGGATACGCGCCTTGAACTCTCGTTCAGACTGCCGCCGATTGGTCGTCGGCGGGAACAGCAGGCGAAGTTGACGACCAACCTCGCCGAACGTCACTGTTCCCACCGGCAGACACGGCATCACGCGGAGAGCTTTCCCTTCCAGGCTCCCCGCGAGGACGTGTCCAGCTTCAGGCTGGGACCATCCTTCGTACACGGCGGTACGCCATACCTGGAGCAAGTAGTCCTCCAAGTCGGCGTTATCCCCGTTGAACCGTTTCCGCCACGAGGAGTGGTCGGGCCCGTCATCGCGTTTGCTACGCGCCCGACGTGCGGTCCCGGCTCCGGGGTCGTCCGTGTACTGCGGCAAGTTCCGTGCGCTTCCTGCGCCTGCGGCGGAGTCTGCCGGAGCAAACATCGACGCCGCGGACGGAGGAGCAGGTAAGCTCACGTTTGCCGCCGGGGTCATCCCCGCTAAAAACCCACTCTGGCTAGGTGCGGGCGGGGCTCCCATCGAACCTACTGGGTAGGCTCCAGAAGGGGCGGCAAAGCTTGGGGCCGAAGCCACCTGTTGCCACTGCCCGTCCGGCACACTATACGTGCCAGGGTAAGTCGACCACGCGGCTTGCGCTCCAACCGTCGGAACGGTCGACGCGGTCGCCAACGTGGTGCCTCCGAGCCGCGGGGCAGGCGCGGGTCCCATTGCGGGGGCCACTGGCGCCTGCGGACTCGGCAGGACTTGGGGAGGGGCTACTGGCCCAGACATCCCCGGACTTAGGGTGGCCGACGGGTCAACGCTCGAATGCAGCTGATTCCGCTTGAATAGTACAAGCGCCTCGGATATCAGCCACCTCTCCCTCTCCGTCAAAGGCCCCGAGTTGCCTTGTGACAGCGGAGAAGGGGAGCGGTTCCGCCGGTCTGATCGTCCCTGATGGGGCGACCGGGCGCGGTCATAGCGCCCGAGGGGTGCCAGCTCGCCAAGTGCGTCGGTGAGCTGATCCACCACACTGCCCGGTGCGGACCGACCAGAACCCATGCCGGAGGCTCGCGAGGGAGTCCACCCGGCCGGGTGTGGCATCTGGTACGACTGGTCCGCTCGTCCAGAAGGACCCGCATGCATTGGCGCTCGATTCCGGACTCTCGAAGGCGTCTTATGGAAGGGTGCCATTTGCCACGGATCTGTTCTGGGCACGGGCGGGCGCGGCGTAGAGCCGTTGCCAGCTCCACCCACCGCGCCTAACACGTCAAGGTCCGGCCTTGATGACAACTCCTGTTGCGGCCCCGCGGGGCTAGACTCTACGTCCGGAGACGGAGTCAGGGACGCCGGAGTCGACTCCGCAGACTGGGTTCTGTCCGCGGAGGGCTCCGCACATTCCCTCCGGCCGCCGGAGTCACCCGAAGATGTCTCACGGCGGCTGTCGCGCGACCGGGTGTGATCCACGACATTACCTCCCGTTTCCCCCCCCTTGGGTTCATTAGCCTTATCTCTGGCTTTGTCTCTTTCCTTTGTCATCCTTTGAGATGTCCTTGAGGAGCGGGCGATCCCCAGGGACTAAGGAGGCTACAACGCTGTGACGGTAGGCTGCGATGGAACACTGTCGGACTGATCCTGGTCACGGCACCAATGTAAAGTTATTGACTACCGTCCGCTCTTCGGGATCCTCGAGGATAGTCCTCTCTCATCCGAGTCCTTGCGGACGCGCATCCGCTATTCCGAATCCTCGCGGCAGGGCCGCTCACCGGAGGTCGCGGCGGACACGGTAACTACTTCATCATTAACGGTAACCAGGTAACAGCCCACCCGACACTCCCAGGCCTACGGACACCGTTCAGAAACTAGTTCATCCCTACGGTGTTAACTGGCGGGGCCTGGCGAGCCGCGGTCTGCCTCGGGGACGGAACCCCGTACAGTCCGACATGCTGGCCAGAGCCTCTGTCACATGTCCCGGGAAGGGAGAGAGCTGGCGATCCACAGGGCCGAAGGCCCCCGAGTCAGCAACTCGTCTCTCCCAGCCCGGGCCTCCCCACGGAAATCGTCCCCAGGGCTCTAGGAGCCCACTACTCGCCAACAGGGAACACAAAGCTCATGGCCGAGCCTCGTGTGCGTCCTGTCTCTCGATCTTGGACAATCTCCTCGAACGAGTCGCTTCCAGTGTATATATAATACACCAGAAACTGTAGGGCGCACGCGAGGTTAAATCGATCCATTGTTATAGTTTACTGGAACGTAAATTACAATACGTCGCCGTGGCAACGCACGCTCGAACGGAGCATGTCAAAACAAGGCCAAGTACGAAAAGGCCACATAAATGGCATTTATGTTTACAATCACCTGCCGCGTGCTTAGGGCAAAATCGCCACATTAGTAAGACCAATTTTTACCTGTACCTTATCTGACAAGGTTATAGATATCGCTGGGGAGTAAAATAACGAACATGGACTGGACAAATTCTCTGTCAAGGACGGACATGACCCACATTGCCACAAAACGAATATAGTACTTTAAGAGCCACATTAGGTATCCCGCAATATGCTGAATTTTATCGCACAAAGGCCACGATGTAGCAATTTGTGACAGAGGACAATGCATCAAACACCTGGATTAGTATTCATCCTGGTGCGATTCCATAACAAAAACCGGCTAATGGTTGTTCACGCAATTCCCTGATAGGTCACCATCAGTGCTATTCTTGTGGGATGATCACCAGCAGGTTACACTTGGAAGCCATTAACTGAACAAAGACTCATGCCACGTTTGAAACAATGGCCCCCCGCAAAACGCTCCAAGTAACACCCGTGGAGGAGTTCAAAGGAAACAGCTAGCGACTCGTGCTCCATGCAACAGGAGCCTTGTAAATTGTGTGACTTCTTTCAGTGTGACAGCTAATTATATTAGTAAAATGGGAAGTGAGTTATGAAGTAAGATCGTCTGGGAGTGGGCACAGTGCAATGGGTAAAGGTATCTCATAACCGGTGTAACAGAGATATTTTATTACTCCGTTCTCTCTCCCAGATTTTCCAGCCTCCCCTTTGCGTTCATGCTTGTGAGCAACAGTTTTTTGTATCAAGATGGGGCAGGGATTTTAATTACTTTTCTATGGTCAGCCCCTGGAACTTGAGTTTCAGTCCTTCATTCATCAACAAGGCAGCAGCCCGACTGCACAGCGGGAAGATGGACCGTCCACTTGCGGTTTCCGATACATTCCCAATAGCCTCTTAGCGCTTTTTCTCTTCCGACTTTCCCATCTTGGAACAGCAACGTCATACATCACATCCCCTCCACTTCTGCCTGCTAATGATAGGCCAGAACCACTGTTTCAATGTCGTATTTCATTCATCATACTGCAGTCCCGCGGTCGTAATGTGTACCTAGGACATGTTTTTGCTGGTTACCTGTCTCATGTTACAGAATCATTGGGTCTGCCCCTGTGTCTCTATTTCCTGGATGTCAGATGGACCTTGCTTGTTGCGGGAATCAAGCAAGGTGGACCGGAATCGTATCACATCTCTTCTCAATGAGAATTATTTGCATACAATAACTGAAGGCTATCAAGTGCTCACCTCAGTATGGAGATAAAATTTCACACTACAAAATTCATAAATAGTCATTTGTGGAGAGTGAACTTGTGGGTTTTTCTCTTCAACTGTGATCATGTGGTGATTGTCATATCTGGTGTACACGATACAGTAATAAAAATACGTCTGAGTATCAATCAGATTCTACTTAATTGAACCTTCACAATTCAGTTTTAATAAATGATGATAATGATTCAATGATTTTAAGTCAGTGATGATTTTAATTTGTTTTAATCGTGCACTTGCAAATATTCAGAATACGTCTGTACTATGTATACATCAGTATGATCACAAAAGCCGATAAGCATCTAGAATATACACATTTTTTAATTCACAATATCACATGTTTGTAGGTTTGATTTGTGGCTTCGCAAATGACGTATAATAATATATGAAGTTGTTCTTCTCATTGCACATGGAGGACTTGTCTTGATGAAACAGCACATACATTGAAATGTCATCGGGAATAGAAAAAAGTGTATAAACCCATGACGGCATAACCATATATCCACTAGTAGCATATAAAATACAAATTTCTTATAAATAACATACACAAGATACAGCGTTAAGGAGACAGGTTGGGGATAAATGTCTGATAGATTTATCGCTCCTCGCTTACAATTAGCTAGGATAAAGACATTTAAAGAGCCCTTCCATGA
Organism: Terebella lapidaria; assembly: GCA_949152475.1. Lineage (NCBI taxonomy): Eukaryota > Metazoa > Annelida > Polychaeta > Terebellida > Terebellidae > Terebella > Terebella lapidaria. Next base: position 28,324,258 of record OX424567.1, read on the forward strand.
GGTGGCCGTCTTATATACCACAAAAGGGCTGCCATCTATAATCGATATCTTATGTCATTTTCCGAACAGCTACATGGTGTTTCATGAAGAAAGAAGACTGATCTAGATGTATAGGCACCGGCAATGTACGGTTTGGACTTTAGGTCTTGCGTTTATGATTGCATGGAGGCAGATTCCCTCTGTTTGACAATGTGATCTAGGACACGGGTAGAGTAGAGACCTCGCCGAGATTACATCACGGCTGCTAGGCTGTTGTCCAGAGTGAGTCGCCCTTTGCTTTTACAACTGTCACGAAAGAATATAGACGCATATATCTATGATCATTCCAGATTCTCTGCTATATCTCTCCTGATATAAGCCACACTATTGATTGCGGAATAGCGGTGGACAGGAGATATGCTTCCCGAAATCTGAGAGATCTGAAACCATGTGGAATCTTTCAAAGGGAAGGGGAATAAAATAAAAAGAAAGAACATTTCTAAAGACGTTAAGCCACCCAGAAGCAGTCATGTGACCACTCCCTTGTTGTAGTGTTAATTGTTGTAGTGTTAGCATGATGTAGTGTTAATCACCGCTGCTCACTCGCACTTCTCGCTCGATCATCGCTGTAACCAATCAATTTGATGCATGAAATTGACAGTCGCTTTCTAGCAGTCAATTGCTTCCTTGCTGATGCCGTAAAACGTTAATGCTCGAACAAGATTCGGCCATTACCGGCACTCCACAATATGTCAAATTCCTGCGTGTGGCACATGCTTGTTGGTGCTGCATGATTTTAATAAAGGGGGTGGGGGATAGTCATGGTCAGATCGTTTCATTATTCTATATGTTGTGAATATATTCATCACACATCCGTTACATCAAGTATTTTTTGTCATGATTGAACTTGTATATGTTCATCTGTTTGTGTGAGAAAAAGTAATGGTAAGAGACAGTGTAATACATCACTTGGCATATTTCACTCTGTAGTAACTTATGTAAGTATCAATCTATTACCACCGATACAGTCAGATTTTCATGATGCCAATAACAAACGTAAAATGCAACATTTTGCAATAGAAACAAAGTACCCTCCCCCCTCCCCTCCACCAAACTTCCGCTGGTCTTCATGTGACAGCCAAAAATAAACCTGAGCTGTTACATGTAAACCATGTGATTTTTCTTACTTTAGCCCAGTCGAATACAAAACATTCAAGTGAATAGAACAATCAATTTCTGGCAAACATGGACAAATTTGCTTGCTTGAGTTCCTCTTGTCCCCGGAAGAGCTCTGTCAACATTAAATACACGCATGAGACAAGGCGATGCTCGTGCCATGAAATGTCTGTCTAATACTGCTCGAGCGCCAAGAAAGTGTAACAAAATACGATCCGTGACAGGGGAAACCACAGGCCTGATACGTTTTGGTATCTCTGGGGTGCAATCGGACTTGGAGAAGCTTATGGCAGTCGTAATAGAGCAAGTACGCACAAAATCAACGAGAAACTCTTCTTGGAAACCATCTCACTTCTTTTTATGACCTTTCCCGTCAGTTCAAGGTTCTTTCCTTTCAGTCGAGAATATATTTCCTCGTTATTGCTCTGCTGAATTTTATTGTTGTTGTTGATTTGGGAAATAAATAAATACAATAAAAAATTGCATTGACAGTGGCCACTGCATAATATCAGTAACTTCTGCTCACAAGCAGAGTACCTCTCATGATTTTTACAGCGGCCTGTGGTCTGACACCAGTGGTGGCCAAGACATTGGAAAACGCCAGGCAACGTAATGACCCTACTTCAGTCTGAAGAACCACGGTAAATTTGGCTGTGGGTCGACTCACTTGACATTCTCTAGTGAAGAGCAAAGGGCGAAGGTGCGAAGTCATTTTCTGGCATTATTCACTTGGACGTGGAGAAAATCACTTCCACTGCAACTGTGGTCAGCACGTTGACAACAGTATTCTAGTTGTCGATCGACAAAACGAATGAATTAATTCAGCAATTTCACCAAATGTACAACTCACCACAGAATGCATGGTAACAAATAACAACCGTGGAGCAGATTTAATTCCCCTCGCAATGCCAAGTTTTCAGAGCCCATAAAGTACTAATACAGCACACGTTGTCAGACAGTCCTCCTTGAAATGGATAAAACTACATCCCCATGAATAGAACTAATATCTAAAACTAATAACTAATTGTCTCACATTCACTGCGGATCATGACAGCCTGGGAACCTGCGTCAAATCATTGGCGAAGACTCCTGAGACCATATGGAGCAAGCTCCCATGTTCCCAAGTGATACTTCTCCTTGGTGCGTCCCATCAATTCCTCTGTTTCTCTCTCAAAGACCCATAAGTATGAAATGAAGCCATGGATATCCCACAGTATACCTCCCTCCCCCATCCCCACACCAAAGGAACCCCATAACCCAAGCTACCCACTCAACCCCAATAGGTTCCACCCCCCTGACGTGGACCATTATCACCTATCAACCCTTCCATTACGCCCATTACGATCATCCTGCTCTTCGACCCTCACTTCCACCCCGCCTCACTGCATGCTATGTACCGACTATATCCCCTAAATCCACCTGCACTTCTGGAGTTACGCCCCCGTTGACTGACGGATATCGACCTCGGACGGCACGGACTCCGACCTGCGACCGACAACTTCCGTAAGTGAACCCTCGCTGTGGAAACCATGGCAACCATTGACATATCACCCTCTGGGGACGGCTGAGACCTTCGCTGGCTTGATTCCTAACGTCGGATCATGATCAGGCTATCGCCACCGTTACGACATTCATTGTTCATGGGGAATGATGATCCCTTGGCGAACTGGACAGGAACAAACACAAGCAACTGGACCAGTGTTTTCTGTTCTTCGAGGGTCAACCCTCGGAAAGTCCCATTTGCCTAAGAACTGGACGTGAGCGAGATTCATGTACAAGGTCATGTGACCAGACCGGCGAGGTTTGGGGTGGGGGTTGGGGGTTGGGGCAGGGGATCAGTCGGTTACTGAAGGACCCACTCAGCTGAGGGATCAGTCGGCTATTGAATTAAATGCCCATGAGATTCTGTTAGTCGATTCCATGGCGGTTCACGGCTATACCCTGCGAGGGAGGAAAATATTACCATTGACGGAGTTAACTATATTGTGTATGAGACGCCTGACATAAGGAATCATGTGGAAGGCTATCAGGCATTTCTACACAGGTTGAGAGTTGAAATCATGTTTTTTTTCAGTTTCAGGATGCTCCCCCATCCCACACTAAAGACACCCCAGAACCCAAGCTACCCAGGCGACTCTAATACGTTCCACCGAACCCCCTGCCATGGACCATTATCACTTATCAACCTTTCCATGACGCCCATTACGATCATCCCACCCCTTCGACCCTCACCTCCACCCTCCACCTCACCGCGTGCTATTTTCTGACTACAGTATATCCCCTAAATCTGCCCGCACTCCCGAAGTCACGCCCTTGTTGACTGACGGCCATTGGTCCCGGATTTTGACCTGCGACCGACAAATTCTGTAAGTGAATATCACTGCGGAAACCGTGGCAATCATTATATCACCCCCTGGGGAGGGCTGAGACCTTCGCTGGCTTGATTCCTAACGTCGGGTCATGATCAGGCTATCGCCACTGTTACGACATTCATTGTGGCCTTCCATAGCAATGGCGACATAAAAACAATTGCAAAGCTCCTGGAAAAAAACTGGTCACATTAAGTTAAAAATGATCAAATCAAGGTAACAAACACTGATCTGATAGAAAAAGTGTGAGTACATCCCTTTCCATCCACTTTACAAGGATCCACTTTGTGATAATAAGACACTTGCCGTGAACAAATTTTTTGACGTGGTCGCCCAAGCGTGACTGCTTCGGTGGCAACACTGTATGAGATTACTAAAACAACATTTGACTGAGCATCTCCCCTTACATCAAGTATCTACCGAACGACAAAATGGCCAAGGGCAAGCAAAACACAGACAGTTTACCAACCTGGGCAGAACAATTCAAAAGTGAGCTAAAAACACTTATGGAAAATGTGTTAGATAGTGCATTAGGAAAAATCAAAGCTGACATTACAACCCTAATGGACCGAACATCAGCACTTGATGTGAAGGCTACGACCATGGACTCTGTAATATCCAAAATCAGACTAAATCAGGAACGAATGGACAGACGTCTCACACATTTAGAATGTCGCTCTATGAGGGATAACCTCATTATCTCTGGAATACCAGAGGAGACTGATGAAGACATAGTCCAGAAACTGAAGACACTCTTCACTGACAAGCTTGAGCTCAATGCCACGGACATCAACATCCTCGCAACTCACCGCCTCAGACCACTGAAACCACGACAAGGAGAACCTGAAAAACCCAGGAATGTAGTTGTGCGCCTAGAGAACAAAGATCAGGTAGAACTGGTTCTGAGCAGAGGCAAGAAACTCAAAGACAGCAGACCAGCCATATACATTAACCAACAGTACCCCACATCAGTGACAGAAAAAAGACGACTTCTCCAACCAATCCTGAAAAAAGCCAAACAAGAAAAGAAAAAAGCTCATCTGAAAGAAGACCAACTTTACATAGACGGTACACTAATCACCCTAGACAATCTCCAGGACATTCCTTTCGACACCGCCGATCTGAACCAAGCTGAAAACGATCATGCCATCGCCTTCCTAGGAAGACTATCGCCATTGAGTAACTTCAATAAGTGTGTCATTTCGATAGACGACGTAACATATTCATGTGCCGAACAGGCCTATCAACACAAAAAAGCAATCACAGCCAAAGACAGTCAAGCCGCCATCGACATAATGCTTACTTCTGACCCCGTCCAAATGAAGAACATCGGTGATAAAATTAATATCAAACACCCACAGTGGCAGGCCGCTGCTCATATGAAAACTATTCTATCATCCAAATTCGAACAGTCCCAGACGGCACGTGATGCTCTCAAGGCCACGGGAGACAAGAATATCGCCGAGGCGAGCCGGGACAGCTACTGGGGGTGCGGAAAGGGCCTCAAACACCCTGACATTTTGAACTCAACCCAGTGGAAAGGACGAAATACGATGGGAAAATTACTGGAGGAAATTCGAGGAACGCTATAAACTGTTAGATTCTAATCATGCCCACCAAACCAGACCCATGAAATATATATATCTATGCCTATGTATATAAAAAGTGTATGTGAGGGTGTACGGTGTATTTGTGCGTGTAGGTGTGTGTGTTTAGAACCTCATTCCCTGATTGTTACACTAATACGATTCTAGTTAAACCGCTTGTATCCGAGTCTCGATGACATCTGCATTTTATAAAGACCCGGCCACAGTTTGTAAGTCTCAATAGCCTTGCCATACTTGTTTATGTTTTGACATGACATAGTCCACGACCAAAAAAGAAATGGATAAACGCTTGTTGCAGGTAATTTTGCATTACATGTATCGAAACAATCATACACCATGTATTGCTTTGTTATTGTCAGGATATGTGAACGTCATAATGTGTATAAATTACTGACACTCATTAAAAATCGGTATTATCGCCCATCCCTCGCATGGAACATTGGATTCCTGTACGTGGGACTGGTATTACTATTTACCCCCTTTTTACTGGTACTTACCCCTGCTGTACTAAGTCATAAAGTACGATGCCATAATCATATCAATAAAAAATTTTCCAATATTTGACAGCTAATATTTAACAGCTATAAGTGAATATGAACCTCACAAATTTTTCTCAGAAATTCTGGTGAACCTATTTAAAATAGATCTAGATTTACGAAGACCAATCCATGAGCTAGCTAAAGTCTCTAGAATATGTATATAACAAGTGTATATAACTTTGCTGACCTGTGTGCTTGTTATCTTCATATCTTCAATTCTTATGTGTTACATGTAAATATCAATATATTTCCATGTGTGGGGGATGTGTTGCCTGTAGGTATGGAGCTTCCGAATCGTGTGACAGTGGGTGGACGCAGCTGGACGTGGAGGTACCATGATAGATGATGAATACACCTATTTCACTGGACCAGGTCGAGAATGATATCCATTACAATTTTGAGACACTTTTCTCAAGTCAGGATGATGAAAATTCTTTCTCACCTTATAACTCAACATGTTGCAAGTACTATGATACAAACCAATTTAAAACAACTACTGAGCCACTATTCAATGCAGTCTCCTTCTTCCACTTAAACTGCCGCAGTTTATCGTCAAATTGGGAATCGTTTCGTGATTTAACTAATGAAATCCACTCAGAAAAATTTTCTTTTGACTTTATTGGACTGAGCGAAGTATTCAATTGCAAAAATGATGAAAGATTGAAACTACATGGATATCATAAATTACTATTAAATACTAGAAAACAAGGAAAAAGAGGGGGTGGGGTAGGACTTTTCATCAAAGACAGCATAAATTACAAAGTTAGAGCTGATTTGAGTATTTTTATTGATAATGTATATGAATCACTATTTATAGAAACTACAACAGGTACAGCTTCCTACTCAAATAAAATAGTTGGTGTTATATATCGCCCTAATACACAACCCCATGCAGATTTGGACCTATACATGACAACTCTCTATGAAACAATTGATAAAATAAATCATGAACAAAAACAATGTGTAATCATGGGAGATGCAAACATAGATCTACTGAAGTATAATATCCACACTAAAACAAATGATTATGTAGACAGTCTTTTTTCCAGGGGTTTCATCCCAGCAATTACCAAACCCACCAGAGTAACCGAATCATCTGCAACCCTAATTGACCATATTTATAATAACAATATAACAATAAAATCTATTTCAGGTATCATTCTTACAGATGTGGCTGATCACTTCGGAATTTTTCATATTATGACCGAGAAAGCTAAAACAGACATGATAGACAAGAACGCTCCCACACAAAAAAGAATCATCACTGAAAATAAAATACACCTGTTTAAAAGCCTGCTTTCAGAAACAGATTTCTCATTAGTCAATGAAATTGCTTGCCCTGATATGGCATATGATACTTTTATGAACATATATAATGAACAGTTTGAAAAGGCATTTCCCCTAGTTACAGTTAAAGCAAATAAAAAATATATAAAACAAGAACCCTGGGTAACCACTGGTTTCCTGGCATCAAGAAAGACAAAAAGTAAATTACTGACCAAAAAGCTTAAATCCCCTACTCCTTCCAGTATTAACAAATACAAATTGTTTAACAAAATTTACAACAAAATAAGACATACGCTGAAGAAAAATTATTATGGGGACATTATAGAAGCCAATAAAAGAAACATAAAGGAAACATGGAAAATTATTAAAAACATCCTGGGTAAAGACAATGGTAAACCACAACTGCCGAGCACCTTTTTGATTGATAGTAAACATATCATTGATAAAAAACACATAGCTGAACATTTCAATAATTACTTTTCAAATATAGGAAGGAAAACAAGCGAAAATGTACCAGCTTCTAGCAAGCATTTCACAGAATATCTCAAAAAGCCCAATATCAATAGTATATATATTGAACCAGTAGACCCCAAACATATTATAGAAGCTGCCAACAATATAAAGAGCAAATCAAGCTCTGGACATGACTGCATATCTTCTAAAATCATGAAAGACACCATTGAAAACATAATTAGTCCCGTGACACACATCATAAATAAGTCATTAGAATATGGAATTGTCCCAAATAAATTAAAAATAGCCAAAGTTGTTCCAATTTACAAATCCTGTGAACCTGACAATATTAATAACTATAGGCCCATTAGCTTACTTCCTGCGTTCTCAAAAATTTTTGAGAAAATTATGTTCAAAAAAATTTTATCATTTTTTGACAGTCAAAATTTATTTTATCAACACCAATATGGATTCCGGCCGAAACACTCCACCATCCATCCTATAATACATTTTCTAAACGAAATAGCCGACTCTGTACATAAATCACCTAAGAACCTAACTATGTCAATATTTTGTGACCTATCTAAAGCTTTCGATATTATAAATCATGACATACTATTTTTCAAACTTGAATACTATGGTATAAGAGGTATAGCGAAGGATTGGATAAAAAGCTACCTAACAAATCGTATGCAATATGTAAATATCGACAACATCAATTCTGATCCCCATCCAATAACTTGTGGAGTTCCACAAGGTTCAATCTTAGGCCCTTTACTGTATTTGATATATGTGAATGACATCCATAACTCCACAAACAGTAAGATATTATCATTTGCCGATGACACATCATTGATTTTAAATGACAATGACATCAATAAACTTTTTGACCTTGGCAATAAGGAAATCAATAATCTGTATGAATGGTTTTGTGCAAACAAATTATCCCTGAATGCCAATAAAACTAAATTTATTGTAATACAAGACCCTCGACACGCGATCAACACCGACACCTTTCATTTGTACATAAAAGATACCCCTCTTTCTCAGATAGGAACTAAGTTTGATGAAAAAAGTACAAAATTCCTAGGTTTACATATCGATAACTCATTATCTTGGAAGTATCATATTGACCACATTAACAACAAAATATCAAAATCTCTCTTTCAGATTAAGCAAGTTAGAAATTATCTCCCAGCTGAAACCTTGAGGACTTTATACTTTTCAATGATACAACCATATTTAAATTATGGTATTTTAGCCTGGGGTAATGCAAACCCGAGTTTACTTAAAAAAACCAATATCCTCCACAAACGCGCTATTAGGTATATCAACAAAGCGACTTATAACAGTCACACAGATCCCCTATTTAAAAATGCCAAATACTTAAACTTCATGATCAATATATCCATGAAGCAACTATCTTCATGCACAAATTCTCCTGTAATAAACTACCTTTATCTTTTGCAGGCACTTTCCAATACAACCATGAAATAAACTGTAGTTACACTACAAGGCAGTCAAACCTGATTTATGTTAAAAAATGCAACTCAAACTTTGCTAGCAAACAGCCTCTTTTTAATTTTCCCAAAATTTGGAATGAATGGACCACCAAGCTAGATAATATACCTTTCAAAAGCACAATTAAACACAAGGTTAAATCCCTGCTACTATCTGAATATTCCCAAAATGTTAAGTGCAACAACCCACTCTGCAATGATTGTACATCATAATGTTCCCAATGTTTTTACACCTTGCATTATGACGCTTCTCTCGACCTGGCTCCGCCAAAAAACGTAAACAAAATTTGGATGCCTTCACGACCCGGCTGCTACCCATCTGTCTGGCCCACGACGTGCCGGCCCTGCCCTGCACGCAACACACCCCCCAGTTTTTTTACCTTTTGTCGTGGTGTTTCGTCCGTCTGTTGTCTGTCCGTCCACATGTTTATCTTTGGAGCTCTAGACCAACTTCTATCATTTTTTAAAAATTAGAATACCATAATAGAATACAACACGGATCTATATATACCTTGATTTGTTGATGTCATAATATGTATATATTTACATGTATATATTGATATAGTCGAGCTATTGCCACATTCGATGATATGTGGTAATTAATATATTTGATAATCGATTTTCAATATAGTATTAATATATAATATTCGATCTTTGATGACCTGGATAGGTCTACACATGGTAATTTTGGTCTACTGGGTTGTCTTTTCTGACCAGACTGTCCTGCACTACACTTTTCTCCGGTAACCTTTCCTATAGCTCTAGGGCTAGCTTTTAATTTGTGTTTTTGTTCTTTTTTTTATCAATTATCATGTCAAATATAAAATTAATATCATTAAATTCATTTAAGGGCCAAATGTAAAAACAGCATCCAGCTATTTTGGTCCCCTAGTTTTCATAAAGTTAATACTAATACTATACCAAATACTCGAATACCTTATATCATTTATTTCTCTCCTCAAATAATTGTGCATTTATGTATCATATTGTATATTGAATGATTTATATATGAAAACTGGAAATAAATTACTTACTTACTACTTACTTGTTCACTGGGAATGATCCCTTGGCAAACCGGACAGGAACAAACACAAGCAACTGGACCAGTTCTCTTCTTCATGGGTCAACCCTTGGAAAGTCCCATTTGCCTAAGAATTGGACGTGAGCGGGATTCATGAACAAGGTCATTTGACCAGACCTCTGAGGTTGTGGGGGAACAGTCAGTTACTGAAGGACCCACTAAGCTGAGGGATCAGTCGATGCCGGTGAGATTCTGTTAGTCGATTCCAGGGCGGTTCACGGCTATATCCTGCTAGGGAGGAAAAGATTACCCTTGACGGAGTTAACTACATTGTCTGTAAGATGTCTGACATAAGGAATAATGTGGAAAGCTATCAGGCATTGCTACACAGGTTGAGAGTTGAAATTATGGTTTTTTTTCAGTTTCAGGTTTCAGAAAAAGTGTATGTTCGTGATATAATGCACAATGTCAGAAATAAAGTAACCCCCAATACATTGTAGTCCCATCGGCAGATGAAACACAAATTGTGCCTATTCTATTCCATTTCATCATGCAACTAATCGTGTTTTTGTAATGTCTGTGACCTGTGCACAAATACAAGCTCTTCTCTCGGCACCAGTCTGTTGTTGTTTGTCTGACGATGCGACAAGCCACAGGGCAGGATGACAGAAGCATCTCTACCTCCACCGTCCTCGCGACAAATCAAAACGAAAACTTGTACAAGCCTTGGGGGTAACGTCCGCGACACTCAACCTTGCTGATATTGTGGGTACTTCAAGTTCTGAGTGTGCACATTCACAGTAAATATCTCTGGGAGATACAATTGCGAGAAAGGGGGAGGTGCTAAGGTTAATTGGAAAGTTTACACACAACATCACCGAAATCACATACTGCCTCAATTATGCTCTCAGGATATTTTGCCTGGTGCCCGACATTTTTACCCATGAATACATGAGGTACATGGATGGACCTTGAAACACTACAGGGTGACTATTCTACTCAAGGGGGTTGGACAAACAGACGTCCTTATTTAATGGCATAATTGGCAAGCAATAAGTAATCTTATAATTGGCCCCTCCAAAATAAACCACACAAAGAGTCACTACTTTATTTGGTTTCATTTGGAGTAGAAGTTACAGTTGGTGAATGTCAAAGGTTAAATTTAAATAAAAAGTCCCTTCTTCCTATCACAAAATGACGTAAACATGGTGAGCAGGTATTATCCATAACCAACAGTGAGGCGCAGCTTGAAACAGACCCAAAAATGAAACTCAAGAAGGTAATTTTGACCTCAGGAAAATATCCACTGTCTGCCACTTTCATGTGTGCATTCAGTGCTATGTACGAAAATACAAACATGGCTACCAACATTGAAACGGCTATATAGTGGTAGTAGCGGAATGCTTAGTAAGACCAGTGTTTACCTATACATTATCTGACCAGGTTATAGATATCACTGGGGAGTAAATAATGGATCCGATTGGACAAATTCTCTCTCAAAGACGGACATGACCTACATTGCCACAAAACGAGTCCTGTATTTCAACATCCATATTAGGTATCCCACAATATGGCAAATTTCATCACACGAAGGCCACGATGTAGCAATTTGTGATGGAGGACAATACGTCAAGCACCTCGATTAGTATTCATCCTGGTGCGGCTCCATAACAAAAACGGCTAATGGTTGTTCACGCAATTCCCTGATAGGTCATCATTAGTGTTATTTGTGTGGGATGATCACCAGCAGGTTACACTTGGAAGCCATTAACTGAACAAAGACTCAGCACACGCTCAGAACAATAGCCGCCACGAAACGCTCCAAGTAACACCCGTGGAGGAGTCCAAAGGATACAGCATGCAACAGAAGCCTTGTAAATTGTGTGACTTCTTTCAGTGTGGCAGCTAATTATATTAGTAAAATGGAAAGTGAGTTATGAAGCAAGATCGTCTGGGAGTGGGCACAGTGCAGTGGGTAAAAGTATCTCATAACCGATGTAACAGAGAACTTTTATTACTCCTTTCACTCTCCCAGATAGACTTTTCCATCCCCCCCCCCCCCCCCATTGCGTTCATGCTTGTGAGCAACAGTTTTTTCTCCAAGGTGGGGGAGGGATTTAATTACTTTTCAATGGTCAGCCCCTGGAACTTGAGTTTCAGTCCTTCATTCATCAACAAGGCATCAGCCCGAGTGCACAGCAAGATGGACCGTCCACTTACGGTTTCCGATACATTCCCACCAGCCTCTTCTTAGCGCTTTTTCTCTTCCGAGTTTCCCATCTTGGGACAGCAACGTCATACATCACATGGGACTCTCCCCTCCACTTCTGCCTCCTAATGATAGGTCTGGTCCACTGTTTTAATGTCATATCTCATTCATCATACTGTACTGCTGTCCTGCAGTAAAAATGTGTACCTAGGACATGTGTTTGCTGGTTACCTGTCTCAAGTCACAGTATCATTGGGTCTGTCCCTGTTTCTGTATTTCCTGGATGTCAGTTAAACCGGAATCGTATCATATCTCTTCTCAGGGAGAATTATATGCATACTCCATTTGTGGAGAGTGAACTTGTGGGTTTTTTCTGTGATCATGTGGTATGCATCAGTATTATCACAAAAGTCTATAAACATTTAGATTTTTTTCAAATTCACACAATCACATGTTTGCAGGTATGACGGTGCGAATTGTGGCTTTGCAAATGACGTATAATAATAGATGAAGTTGTTTTCCCATCGCAAATGGAGGACGTGTCTTGGGGCAACAACATATTCATGAGATAAACATCGGGGGGAATATGTATAAACCCATGAGGGCATAACCATATATCCAATAGTTGCATATAAAATGCGAAATTCTTCGTATTACTTACATACACAGGATACAGCATGAAGGAGACATGTTTGGGTAGACGTCTGAAAGATTTATCGCTCCTCGCTTAGACTTGGCCAGGACATAGACATTTGATAAGCCCTTCTATGGAGTGGCAGTCTTATTTACGACAAAAGGGCTGCCATCTATAATCTTATATCAGTTTCTAAACACAGCTACATGGGGCTTCATGAAGAAAGAAGACTGATGTACATGTAAAAGCACCGGCATTGTACGGTTGGGACTCTGAGTATTGCGTTCATGATTGCATGGAGGCAGATTCCATCTATCAGACAATGTGGTTAAGGACACGGGTTTAGACCTAGTTGAGATTACATCACGACTGCTAGGTTGTTACCCCAGAGTGAGTCGCCCTTTGGTTTTACAACTGTCACGAAAGAACATAGACGGGACACATATATCTATGATGATTCCAGATTCTCTGCTATATCTCTCCTGATATAAGCCAAACTATTGATTGCGCAATAGCGGTGGACAGGAGATATGCTTCCCGAAATCAGAGAGATCTGAAACCATGTGGAATCTGTCAAAGGGAAGGGAATGAAATAAAAAGAAACAACATTCCTATAGGCATTAAGCCACCCAGAAGCAGTCACATGACCACTCCCTTGTTTTACCATGTTGAAGAATTTCAAGCATGATGTTCATCACCGCTGCTCACTCGCACTTCTCACTCACTCATCGATGTACCCTATCAATTTGACGCATGAAATAGTCAGTTGCCTTTCCACCAGTCGATTGTTTCCTTACTGAAGTGGTGAAACGGTAATTTCTGAACAAGATTCGGCCATTACCCGCACTCCACAATATGTCAAACTCCTGTGTGTGGCATATGTGTGTCGGTGGTGCATGATTTGGGGGGAGGGGGAACAATAAATTTATGATCAAAACGTTTCATTATTCTACATGTTGTGAATATATTCATCACACGTCGGTTATATCAAGTATTTTTTTCATCATTGAAATTAATATATGTTCATCTGTTCGTGTGAGAGAAAGTAATCGTAAGAGGCAGTGTAATACATCACTTGGCATATTTCGCTCTATAGTTATGTATTTCTACAGCCCTCCCCCCTCCCCCCTCCTCCACCAAACTTCCGATGCTCTTTATCTGACAACCAAAAATAAACCTGAACTGTTACATGTAAAGCCATGTGTTTTTTTCTTACTTTAGCCCAGCCGCATACATTCAAGTGAATACAACACAATAAATTTTTGGCAAACATAGACAAATTTGCTTGCATGCTTGCCTCTTGTCCCCCAAAGAGCTCTGTCTATATTAAAACACGCATGAGACAATGCGATGCTCGTGCCATTAAATGTCTGTCTAATACCGCTCGAGCGCAATGAAAATGTAACAAAATACGATCCGAGATGGGTAAAACCACAAGCCACATACGTTTTTGTGTCTCTGGGGTGCAATCATGCTCAGAGAAGCTTACGACAGTCGTAACAGAGCATGTCCTCACAAAATCAACGGGAGACTTCTTGGAAACTATCACACTTCTTTTTGTGATCTTTCTCGTCATTTCACGGCTCTTTCCTTTCAGTCGAAAATATATTTCCTCATTGTTGCTTTGCTGAATATTCTGATACAATATTGCCTGTTTTAGTAATTTAACAAAAGCCACTGCCAAATATCAGTTACTTCTGCTCGCAAGCTTGGAGTACCACTCACGCCTTTTACAACGGTCTGTGGTCAAAGTTCAGTGGTGGCCAGGACGTTGGACGGCGTAGTGACCCTACTTCATTCTGAAGAACCACGGTAAATTTGGCCGTGGGTCGACTCTTTCGACATTCTCTAGCGTAGAGCAAGGATATTACAGAGGCAGGAGTGGACATTGCCATTTCCTAGGTGCGAAGTCATTCTCTGGCATTATTCACTTGGACGGTAGGATGTGGAGAGAATCACTTCGACTGCAACAGTGGTCAGCATGTCGACAACAGTATTCTAGTGTTTGATCAGATGAAATGGACAGTGATTTAACCAAATGGACAGGTCACCACAGAATGCAATTAACAATTAACAACTGTAGAGAAGATTTAATGCACCTCGCAATGCCAAGTTTTCTGAGCCCAGAAAGTATTAAAGCAGCACGCTTTGTCAGACAGTCCACCTTGAAATGGACACACCTAAAACTATATCCCCATGTCTGTTACATTTACTACGGATCATCTGCGTCAAATTATCGGTGAAGACTCTCAAGACCATATGAAGCAAGCTCCCATGTTCCCAAGCGATACTTCTCCTTGGTGCTTCCCAGCAATACCGTACTTTCTATCTCACAGACACATAATTATGAAATGAAGCCATGGATATCCCACAGGATACACCCTTCCCCATCCTCACACCGAAGAACCCAAGCCACCCAGTCAACCCCAATACATTCCATCGGACCCCCTGACATAGACCTTCATCACCTATCAACCCTTCCATTACGCCCATTACGATCATCCTGCCCCTTCGACCCTCACCTCACTGCATGCTATTTACTGACTATATCCTCTAAATCTGCCCACACTCCCGAAGTCACGCCTTTGTTGACTGACGGCAGAACATACTTCAACACGCGACCGACAACTTCCGTAAGTGAACGCTCATTGTGAAAACCGTGGCAACCATTGATATATAACACCCTGGGGAGGGCTGAGACCTTCGCCGGCTTGATTCCTAACGTCGGGTCATGATCAGGCTATCGCCGCCGTTACGACATTCATTGTTCACGGGGAATGATCCCTTGGCAAACTGGACAGGAACAAACATAAGCAACTGGACCAGTATTCTCTATTATTTATGGATCAACCCTCGGAAAGTCCCTCTTGCCTAAGAGCTGGACGTCTAGGTCATGTGACCAGACCAGCAAGGTTTGGGGGTGGGGGATCAGTCAGTTACTGAAAGAACCACTTAGCTGAGGGATCAGTCGGTTATTGAATTAAATGCCCATGAAATTCTGTTAGTCGATTCCATGGCGGTTCACGGCTATACCCTGCTAGGGAGGAAAAGATTACCCTTGACGGAGTTAACTATATTGTCTATGGGACGCCTGACATAAGGAATGATGTGGATGGCTATCAGGTATTGCTACACAGGTTGAGAGTTGAAAAATTATGGGTTTTTTTCTCAGATTCAGACTGCGGAAAAAGTGTATGTTCGTGATATAATGCACAATGTCAGAAACAAAGTGACCCCCAACAGTGCCAACACTATGTAGTCCCAACAGTTAATTGTGCCTATTCCATTCCATTTCATCATGCTACTAGTCGTGTTTTTGTACTGTCTGTGACCAGGGCCGTGCACAGACACAAGCTCGCCTCTCTGCATCGGTCTGTTGTTGTTTGTCTGACGATGCGACAAGCCACAGAGCGGGATGAGAGAAGCATCTCTCCTATTATTTGATGCTGATTGATCGAATACCTCCACCGTCTTCGCAACAAATCACACAGAAAACTTGTATAAGCCTTGGGGTGACGTTCGCGACACTAAACCTCGCTGATATTGTGGGTACTCCAAGTTCTGAGTGTGCACATCCACAGTGAATATCTCTGGGAGGTGCAATTGCGAGAAAGGGGGAGGTGCTAAAGTTAATTGGAAAGTTTACACACAACATCACCGAAATCACATACATGTACTGCCTCAATTATAATGTCAGGACATTTTGCATGGTGCCCGACATTTTTACCCATGAATACTCGTGGTACATGGACCTTGAAATACGACAGGGTGACTATTATACTCAAGGGGGGTTGGACAAACAGACGTCCTTATTTAATGGCATAATTGGCAATCAATTACCTTATTATTGGCTCATCCAAAATTGACCATACAAAGGATCACTATTTTATTTGGTTTTATTTGGAGTTGAAGTTACAGTTGCTGTGAAATGTCAAAGGTTAAATTTAAAGCAAAAATCCCTTCTTCCTATCACGAAAGGACGTAAACATGGTCAGCAGGTATTATCCGTAACCAACAGTGAGGCGCAGCTTGATACAGACTGAAAAAGTTAATTGCAGGTGGAATGAAACTCAAGAAGGTAATCCCACCAGAGATGTGTCTGCTGGTTTTGATCTCAGAAAACTATCCACTGTCTGCCACTTTCATGTGATGCATTCACTGCTATGTACGAATATACAAACACGGCTACAGTGAAACGGCTATATGGTGGTAGTAGCGGAATGCTTAGTAAGACCAATTATTACCTGTACATTATCTGGCCAGGTTATAGATATAACTTTGGAGTAAATAATGAATAGGACTGGACAAATTCTCTCTCAAAGATAGACATGAAGGACATTGCCATTCAAAGTGTCAAATACCAGGTAACCCTCGATATGCTGAATGTTATCAAACAAGGGCCATGATGTAGCAATTTGTGATGGAGGACACTACATGGAGCACCTCGATGGGTGCGATTCCAGAACAAAAACGGCTAATGGTTGTTCACGTAATTCCTGGATATGTCACCTTTAGTCTACGTTTGGCGATGATCAACAGCAGGTTACATTTGGAAGTCATAACCTGAACAAAGACCCACGGCAAGCTTTAAACAATGGCCCCCACAGAACGCTCTAAGTAACACCCGTGGAGGAGTTCAAAGGAAACAACAAGCGACTCCTGCTCTATGCAACAGGATCCTTGTAAATGGTGTGACTTCTGTCAGTGTAGCAGTAGTGTAGCAGTTACTAATTATATTAGTAACCTGGAAATACTAAGTGAAATAGTATTTCACGAAGGGAAATAACGTCCAATATATATCCATGGTGATGCCAGATTCTGTGCCATATCTCTCCTGATATAAGCCATGCTATCGATTGTGCAAAAACGCTGGAAATGAGATACGCTTCAAAAGAATCAAGGAAATTCAAAACCACATAGTGTCTTTTGAAGAGATGCGAAGAAAAATATAAAGAGCCTTTTTCGAAGGCTTTAGGCAACACACAGGCAGTCACATGACCACCTCCTTGTTGTATCACGATGAAGAATTTCAAGCATGATGTTCATCAGCGATGTCCACTTAAACTTTGTATGTCCTCTCTCACTAGGCCGACGATGTAACCAATCAATTTGATGCATGAAATTGACAGTAACCTTTCTATCAGTCAATTGCATCCTTAATGACGTTGTGAAACGTTAATGCTCGAACAAGATTCGGCCTTTACCCGCAATCCACAACACATTACTATCCTGCGTGTGGCATACTGGCGCATGGTTGAAGAACCTGCTTTTTTGTTTTATATTTGTGGGTTTTTGTTGAAGGGAGGGGATCAATTCGTGGTCAAATACAGTTCATTCATCTATAATGTCCCCCATGCCGTTTTATGGAAATAAATTCATCAGACGTCAGTTAAATTAGAATAAAATCAACAAAAAACATGTCATGAATGTCAATTTATATGCCAGTTCAAATAGAAATTTGTATTCTGTAGTCAAGCACGATTGTACGGAGCCTCTGAGAGGACATGGGAGAAATATTTTTATCACATTGTTAGTGCGTTCCTTTGCAATATTATCACATTCCCTCGCATTCCAGATCGTGTTGCCTTGCGATCTTATCGCGTTCCCTCGCGATCTTATTACATTCCCTCACAATCTAGATCGCATTCCCTCACAATCTTATTGCATTCCCTCACAATCCAGATCGCGTTCCCTCGCAATCCGGATCACGTTCCCTCGCGATCTTGTTGCATTCCCTTGCGATTTTATTGCGTTCCCTCGCAACCGGATCGCATTCCCTTATGATATTATCGTATTCCCTCACGATCTTATTGCATTCCCTCACATTCTGGATCGCGTTCCCTTGCATTGTGCTGACGGCAATGACTTCTGAGAAGGTTTTTCTACAAGATCACGAGGGAACGCGATCCGGAATGCGAGAGAATGCAATAAGATCGCGAGGGAGCGCGATTCGGAATGGGAGGGAACACAATAAGATCACAAGGGAATGTGATCCGGAATGCGAGGGAATGCAATAAGATCGAGAGGGAACACGATCCAGATTGCGAGGGAACGCAATAACATTGTGCTAAAAATATTTCTTCCATGTCCTCTCAGAAGCTCCATACGATTAAAACCCAGCAAAAACCGAGAAATAATTTTATTTCATCAAATTGTTGACGGAAGCAGACAAATTTACTTTATAATTCAGCAAACTTTTGTCGAGAAAATGGATGGAAATACACACCAGCTAATATGTCACTAATATTAAATAATCATGAGAAGGTAAATCAAACAAACACCACAAACCACAAACCGGAATGCAAGTATGTTCTATGTTGTATCTTTTATGTTGTGATATAACGGCACAGCATCATGTTGCTATCTCCACATACAACTCCATCTACATTGATTAACTCTTTGTTCAGTGAGAGATCACTGTCCGTGTGCAGCTACCAATTTCAAATGCTTCAAATGTCCATAACAAGAGTAACAGCAAGGGCAGAAAGGCAGTGCAAAACATCACCTGGCATATTTCAACTTCTTCAGCCCAGAGTAAACCTGAACTGTCCCAATCCATGTGATTTCTTCTTATTTCAGCTCGGCCGAGTAACGGAAGCATAAAATAATCAATTTCTGGCACGTCGGACAAATCTGCCTGGTTGAGTTCCTTTCGTTCCCCAAAGAGCTCTGTCAATATTGAAAACACGCATGAGACAATGCGATGGTCACGGCATGAAATGTCTTTATATTTCCGCCCGAGCACCACGAAGATATAACAAAAATACGCTCCATGGCGGGAAAAACCACAAGCCCCATATGTTCTGGTGTCTTTGGGGTGCAATCAGGCTTGGAGAAACTTACGGCAGTCGAAACAGAGCAAGTCACCTCTTTTGTCTTCTTTTTATGACCTTTCTCTTCGGTTTCACGAATTTTTCCCTTCAGTGAAAAGAAAATTGTTCTCCTGTTGTTGCTCTGCTGAATATCCTAGTTCAATAACAATTTACTTGTTTTCGTAATTTGACAGTGGCCACTGCATAATACGATACCCGTTACTTCTGCTCGCAAACTTTGAGTATCACTCATGACTGTTACAGCGGTCTATGGTCGGAGCCCAGTGGTGGCCAAGATGACGTGATGACCTTACCTCAGTCTGAAGGACCAGGGTAAATTTGGCCGTGGGTCAGCTCACTTGACATTCTCTAGCGGGGAGGAAGGATATTACAGAGGCAGAGGTGGATCTTACCATTTTCCTAGGTGCGAAGTCATTTTCTGGCATTATTCATTGAGGCGGTGGGACTTGGAGAGAATCACTTCCACTGCAGCTGTGGTCAGCACGTTGACAACAGTATTCTAGTGTTTGATCGACAAAATGAATTAAATAATTAAGCAATTTAACCAAGTTCAAAGTTCAAAACCCTTTATTCAGGATAATCAATACATGTTCAAGCACATTGTACAATAAATGGACAGCTCACCACAGAATGCATGGTAAAAATTAACAACCTTAGAGCAGATTCAATTCCCTTCGCAATGGCAAGTTTTCTGAGCCCAGAAAGTACTGAAGCAACATATTTTGTCAGGTAGTCCCCCTTGAAATGGACATCGCTTAAACTACATCCCCAATCCCCATGTCTGTTATATTCACTGCGGATCATGACAGTCTGGAAACCCACAGAGCACCCTGTGTCAAATCATCGGAGAAGACTCTCAAGACCATATGAAGCAATCTCCCATGTTACCAAGCGACACTTCTCCTAGGTACTTCCCAGCGATACCTTTCTCTCTCTCTTAAAGACACATAACTATGAAATGAAGCTATGGATACCCCATAGTATACATCCCTCTCCATCCCCACACCAAAGAAACCCCATAACCCAAGCTACCCAGTCGACCATTATACGTTCCACCGGAGCCCGTGCCATTGACCAATAACACCTATCAACCCTTCCATTACGCCAATTACGATCATCCCGCCCTTCCACCATCACATCCACCCTCACCTCACTGCATGCTATTTACTGACTCTTTCCCCTGAATCTGCCCGCACTCCCGAAGTCACGCCCTTGTTGACTGACGGACCCCGGATTTCGACCTTTGACCGACAACTTCCGTAAGTGAACATCACTGCGGAAACCGTGGCAACCATTGACATATCACCCCTGGGGACGGCTGAGACCTCCACTGGCTTGATTCCTAACGTTGAGTCATGATCAGGTTTTCGCCACCGCTACGACATTCGTTGTTCACGAGGAATGATCCCCTGGCAAACTGGACAAAAACAAACACAAGCAACTGGACCAGTGCAGAAAAAGTGTATTTTCGTGGTATAATGCGTAATCTCAGAAACAAAGTCAACCCCAATACAATGTAGTTCCAATACTCCCGTCAGTAGATGGAACACAAATTGTGCCTGTACTCCATTCTATTTGTTTTTGTACTGTCTTTGACCAGGGCTGTGCACAGATACAAAATGCTCACCTCTCTACACCGGTCTGTTGTTGCTTGTCAGACGATGCCACAAGCGACATGGCGGGATGGGAGAAGCATCTCCCCTCCGTGACTGTCATCCGCAAACAGTCAGAGTAATTTGATGCCGATTGATCGAATACCTCCATCGTCCTCACGACGAATCACACCAAAAACTTGTACAATGCCAGGGTGATGTCGGTGACATCTTTACTGTTACTGTGGGTACTTCAAGTTGTGAGTGTGTGCATCCACAGTAAATATCACTAGGAGATACAATTGTGAGAAAAGGGGAGGTGCTCAAGTTAATTGGAAAGTTTATACAAAACGTCAGCAAAAAACACATACATGTACTGCCTAAATTACGCTGTTGGGACATTTCCCTGGTGCCCGGCATTTTTAGCCATTAATATTTTAGTGCGTGGGATCCACAGAAACCATTTAGGCACAGTGTCACACTGTGTTAGTGTGTCTTATCCAATAGACAGAACCCACATCAGGGTTTCAGTGGGTATGGTAGATATGCGGTGATTTGGTGAACCGTGCACAGGACATTTCTTTCATGCTCTCGCACTGAGGTGTCAATTTCGGCAACTCTTCTTGGACGATCTGATTCAATATTCACCAAATCAAAACGACATCTGTCATGCTTGGACCACGGTAACAAAAGCACATGGACCTTGGAACACGACAGGGTGACTATTCTAGGGGGCTGAACTAACAGACGTCCTTTATTTAATGGCATGATTGGCAAGCAATTACTTACCCCTCCATAATTGGCCATACAAAGGCTCACTACTGTATTTGGTTTTATTTGGAGTAGAAGTTACAGGTGCCTCTGAGGAAGTAATCAGGGGCAGGACTAATTGTTTGATGGCTGTGCTGCGACGAACATAACGAGGCTGTTTATGGATCTCTGATCGTCTATCCAAACGTTACACGAGGATATCTGTCGTGACTTGTGAGTGCGGCCTGATGTACCAACACTCGGGCAGACATACACATTTAGAGTGTGTGTGATGCGCGTGGAAATCACCGGCTTATACGTGGTTTGCGTTTTTGATAAATCTCTAGGACGATATATGCTTGAAATATTGTCAATTGAACCATTGACATGTCACTCAGGACCTCTTCAATAGAGTGCCTGAACCACACGCAGTTTATTTAACTATTTCCCCAAACAAAAAGGGCAAACGATTTGGTCAAACATAAATGTCACATTTGAAAACGTATTCGAACTAACCCATCAAAATGGAAAGAGAGACTCGATTTAGTCAGTACAGAATTAATCATCGACAGAACAAGGATGAAATATGCAAGTGGTCTATATTCCATTATATTCCATTCAAACACGTTCGGGTCACAAATGACGCATCCCACAGTGCAATGTATAATTTATGCCTTGAACTCAGGGGGACTGTATGGGTAGTGGCCGGGAGGAACGATGGTATCAATACGTCAGTCGATATCGTCTAGTTCACCACACCCGGTCTTCAATGGCTTGGATTGACTGCCATGTAATTGAGTGGTAAAGGAACTTTTGGCAATGCTATGAGTATGATCACTTTATTAATTGGTCAAACATGAATCAGTGGTTTGAAATTGTCCCCAATCTACCAACCCTGTGCTCACACAGTGAACGGTGCAGTCCTAAAAGCAGTAAAACTAATGCGAGATTCAAGATCATTATTTCTGGTAGTACAACAAAAACTCACTTGACATAAATCATTTTCAGCTATTTGTATGATAATGTTCTCTATATTGGCAGGTGCTTCCCCAGTTACTATGGCAACAGCCAGTACAATCCATTTATTGAATATTGAAGATCTTACTGAGACGTGTCTGCCAACCGTCCAAAGTTAGTCATTCATTCGAATTTCGGGATAGAATGCACAGTAGATGGAACAGAAATTGTGCCTGTTCCATTCCATTTCACCATGCTACTTGTCGTGTTTCTGTACTGTCTGTGACCGGGACCGTCGTGCACAGATAAAACATACTCGCTCAGCATGGGACAGCAAAAAGGACATACACGGGTCTGTTATTGTTTGTCTGACGATGCGACAAGCGACGCGGCCGGCAGGATAAAAGAAGCATTTACCCCCACCCCCCACCCCCGTGACTGT
Source organism: Terebella lapidaria (assembly GCA_949152475.1). Taxonomy (NCBI): domain Eukaryota; kingdom Metazoa; phylum Annelida; class Polychaeta; order Terebellida; family Terebellidae; genus Terebella; species Terebella lapidaria. Next base: position 28,347,626 of record OX424567.1, read on the forward strand.
CATCCACAAACAGCCAGAGTAATTTGACGCCGATTGATTGAATATTACGAGAGGGGGGGTGGGGTATGGTGATGTTGTAGATTTGAGTAGTTTACACAGAATATCATTAAAATCACATACGTTGTCGGGACATTTTGCCTCGTGTTCAGCATTTATACCCAGGAATATTTCAGCGCGTTCATGCTCTGACGCTGAGGTGTCAATTTAGGCAAGTCTTCTTGGACGATCTGATTCAATTTTCACATAATGTAAACGGCATTTGTCCTGTTTAGAATACGTTAACAAAGGTACGGACCTTGGAACATGACAGGGGACTATTCTACCCAAGGGGGTTGAGTAAACAGACGCCTCTTATTTAGTGGTTTAATTGGCAAACAATTACCTTATAATTGGCCCTTCCAAAAAAGGATAAATATAAAGGCACACCACTGTATTTGGTGTTAATTGGAGTATAAGTTACAGGTACCTCTGCGGATGTAATCAGGGGCAGGACTAATTGTTTGATGGCTGTGCTGGGACGGACACAACGAGGCTATTCATTGATCTCTGATCGTCGTTGTTGTATAATTCCCTCAGATCTGTGCAAACGTTACACGATGATATCTGTCGTGATCCACAAAAACTCGCGTACACAATTGGAGTGTGCGTGATGCACATGTCAATCACCGACTTATACATGGACATATTTGCGTTTTGATAAATCTCTGGGACGAGAGATGCTTGAAATGTTGTCAATTGGACCATTGACATGTCACTCAGGACCTCTTCAACATTTGTTCAATGGAGTGCTTGAACCACACGCAGTTTATTCAACTTTTTCCCCGAACTAAAACGGCAAACGATTCGGTCAAACAGAAATGTCGTGTTTGAAGAATTATTCAAACAAACCCATCACAGGACTTTGTTATTTGGAATAGAAAGAGCGAATATGGTACGGAATTAACTTAGTCGGTATGGACTTAATCATCAGCCGAACAAGAATGAATTATGGAACGAGGTCTATATTCCATTCAAACATGTCCTTGTCCCAGATCACGCATCCCACAAGGCAGTGTATAATTTATGCCTTAAACTCAAGGGAACTGTATGGGTAGTAGCCGGCAGGAATGCTGGTGTCATACGTCAGTCGATATATATCGTCTAGTTACCACACCAGGTTTTTGATGGCTCAGCTTGGCTGGCATGTAATTGAGTGGTAAAGGAACTTTTGGCAATGCTATAATCACTCTATTATTTGGTCAAACAAGAGGATAGCATCGAATACAGTGGAGACGAGGATGTGAACTTGTTTGGACACAATCAGTGGTTTACAATTGACTCCAATCTACCAACACTGCTAACACAGTGGACGGTGCACCCTGAAAAGCAATAAAACTCACTTGACATGAATAAATTTCAGCTATTTGTATAATAGTGTTCTCTATATTGGCAGCTGTTTCATTGGTAACCATGACAATAGCCAGTTCTATCCATTTATTCAGGAAATAATGAAGATCTAACTCAGACGTGTCTGTCAACCGTCCACACTTATTACCTAATTTATATATGTCATTATCTATTTTATGCACTTGATATTTCTCATCTACTCCATATATTCATAATTCTGTCCTTTCTTCCCCAGGTCACCAGTCGAGGGTATGATCTCACACCGGGGCGATGAAGTTCCCAGGCACAGACAATCAAGAGACGACATTGTCAATTTCCATGGCGACAAGACCTCATGATCCAATCGCACTGAATCTTGGACATACACAGGCTCAGTAAGTGCTCCTCGGCTGGACATCTCGGAGAAACATGGATTTGAAACAGGTGTTTTTGCCAATGTGATCAACACGGTACAAAAAAGTTCTTTCTTCTTGGAATAAAAGTTCAAGTGTTCAGTGACAACAGCGATGGATAACAAACACGCCACGGGTTACATTGGATAACTCAAGAGGACGGCCCACAAGATGTCACGTTGTCGCCGTGTGAGGGACACACACCGTTCATATTACACTTGTGGGACGTGGACAGGGAAATCTTGGTCCTACATCAATCCTGCCCATGTCGTTTACGTCTTCACAATATACTTCGTCCACACCCTGGCAGCGTGCCCGGAGCTCTGCACGTGTCCGGATCAGTCCAGTCAGGTCACCTGCCTCGAGGCAGGACTCACAGAGATCCCAAGATCCCTGCCTCCGTCACTGACGACCCTCGACTTGAGCAAGAACCAAATACACACTCTGACAGAGTCCAGTCTCTCGCCACTACGTGGTGTCGTCAACCTCAAACTGAAGGATAACGAGATTGAGTCAATACACAATGGTGCGTTCCAATTTGTTGCATCACTCCAAACCCTGGACCTTGGTGGTAACAAGTTGATGGAATTGACAGAGTTCACGTTCCAAGGTGCGTCTGGATTACTGCATCTGGATCTGACGTCCAATCAGCTTACAACTGTCGACGGTGCCTTTGCTGGGATGTCAGAACTCTCCCGTCTAGAGCTGCATAACAATGAGCTGACGGAAATCTCACAGGATATGTTTGCCAACCAGAAAAATCTGCGCTACCTTCTCCTCGCCGAGAATAAAATAAGTAAAATAGACAAAAAAGCCTTCAAGAATCTGGAGAAATTAACATACTTAGTTCTCAAAGGGAACCCGATTTCGCATGTGATGCGTTTCAAGTTCTATTCGGATTTTCTCTCTTACGTTGACTTATCGGAATGTGGATTAAGTCATGTTCCACGTGGTTTACCACACTCAATACGATACCTTCAACTACGTCGGAATAACATCACAATCATCAGACGTCACACCTTCCAAGATTGCCCGTTTGTCAGCATTCTTGTGCTCGACGAGAATGGAATAACAGACATAAGTGATCAAACCTTTGAGCATATGACATACTTACAACAACTCTGGCTGAATAACAACAACCTGCGGAGGATCCCGAGTCACCTTCCGGTCAGTTTACAACGACTGTTGATGGATTCAAACAATGTAGAGAGCGTTATCGACGTTTTCCCGCAAGGTTCACAACTGAACACATTATCGTTGATGGGCAACAATGTCAGTTACCTCTCGTACAACGCTCTACACAACATGCCTCTGCTACAGAACGCTGACTTCAGCAACAACCAGATTGTGCACATCTACGGAAACACGTTCAAAAACTCATCACGGCTGGAAACCCTGCAACTGTCCAAAAACCCGCTTCAGTACTTTCACAGCCATAGTTTTCATGGCCTGGCGATGCTACAAACTCTCTCCTTGGCTTACATACCGACTGTGATCTCAATACATGCAGATAGTTTCAAAGATCTGAGCTTGCTCACCAAACTGGATTTAGATAGTAGTCATTGGATTATACAAACCATCCTCGCAGATTCAGAACTGTTGACTTCCCTTGAGTCTGTTGAGGATCTCAGCATGCAGAGTTCAGATCTAACGACTTTAAGTGGAGAATTCTTGGATTATTTCCCAAAGCTGGAGACGTTGCACATTTCCAGCACTAGATGGCACTGTGATAGGTCACAGATCTGGTTTAGAAACTGGCTATTAGTGACGGAAATCCGTGTGGAGAACAAAGACGACATTACCTGTTTCTCGCCACACAATTTAAATGGTCGCTCGATCACCTCCCTCAGCGACCACGAGTTCGCGTCTACAACCATTTTGAAGTTTTCCACGGCACTACCCACACCGCCTGGAAAATTAAGTACATTTCCCAGCATTGTGCCATCCATTCCCACATCTAAAACATCCACCACACCTACCATGGCTCCCCCTGTTGAGCAAGTAACCTACCCAGAGGGTAGCACCAGCTCAGAGGATTACTACAATTATTACAATAAGTTTGGTGACTCAGAGGAAGATGCTGCCGATGTCAGACCTGAGACACCAGACAACCCTTACGATGTCGAGAGTTTATATCATGATATATACCCTGACAATGGGGGCGAAACAAAATCCTCTCGGTATCCAACGTGGGAGGAAATGTTCAAGTCATCCACTCAGTCACCAGGTGGAGCCACCAGTAAATACTCCGATGGAGTCATAGACGGTAACCTTCAGATCCAACCAGTCTCAAAGAATGAGTTAGGTGGTGCAACCGACTTTCCACCTTCTGCTAGGGAGGACGAGGCCGGGTCTGGTCCAGCGAAATCCACGATTGTTATCATTGTAGCGACGAGCATTGTCACAATCATTGTAGCTGTGGTTCTCATTGTTGTCATTGTTTACTTGTCTCGGAAAAGTCGATCTAAGAAAAACGGTGCTGCTAAGGCGAAACACAGAACACCCAAGAAAAAGAAACGTGATGCATGTCAAAACGGAATCAAGTATAAAAGTAGGAACGATGTCTTATATTTCATGCCGAAGAACCAAGATGGCAGTACTAGTGAATCTTTACAGACACAGAACAGTAAAGAGGGAATGACTTTGATACCAGGTCGGGATATCAACCACGAAGGCCCTCTACGAGTCTATAAATGGGAAGATTTCTAACCGTGGTCTGCCACTTGTAAGTATCTGTATATTTCATGATATTTTCTTATTGAATTGCATCCTTTACAGAATGTAATACACGTCTCATACAATTCAGTTGTTATGTACATAACAATTACTCGACTGTCTTTCACACCCAAAGTTATTCTCTTCACTCGCCAGATCACAAGATCCAGGTGAAGATGATGGCGGACTATCACGAGAAAGCGAGAGTGGACATGTTAGAAAGTGGCACCGAGCCAGCATCGAGTGTGGCATCGCTGGTAGGTCTGGCTATTAGATGATGAAAGACTTGTGTGTTGCTGGTAATATCCAGCGAGACAAACGAGTATATTTTGAACTTGAGGAAAAGAAACATTTTGGTTAATTTTACATTCAAGAAATATTCCCAAAAATATTAATGGTTTCCAACCTAGTACATTCTCATGGAACACTGCAGTATATAATGGAAATATTATAAGTATAATAAAGTATATATAAATGCTGAATACGTGCGTTTGTTTTATAAAAGTATGTACTACTGGTATATGTGGACCATATTAATTCTAATAATGATGTCAATTGCTATATTTCAGTGGGAAGCACAGAGGAAAACCAAAGAGCTAAATGGCTGCAATCACTGAAATCCAACTCTGGATTTGTTTTTACAATAAAAAACGTGAACCTGGCCGATAAAAATTTTTCTCACGAGACCTGTTGCCATCTCTTGTGGACACAAAACACTCCATGCATCTGTGTGTATAATTCAATTTCTGCTTATATCAGTGTGCTGACAGTGTACCAAAAACGAACTCATGCCAAAAAATTATTTTCCTGATTTGCTGTTGCGGATGACCCACCCACCTTCATATGTGCGCTAGAATTTGCAATTTGGTCAAAATTGCGACATTGAATAAATATTGATTAAAACACATGAAAGCACTTTGTTTGTATGTGTTATAGATCTAATTGTGTTTGAATAAATACGACTGGTCACCATGTCAAATTATTAATTTCTTCGTAAAGATGCTATATACTAGTAGACTCCAGAACACACCAGATGTAATTGATTATATGTAAATTTATTATGTAAAAATTTGCTGTAGTTTATAAGTTTGATTCAGTAAGAATTAATCATTATCACATCGCATAACTATTGCTCCAGCAGTAACCACTGGTCACAATCACATCGCATAACTAGAGCTCCAGCAGTAACCACTGGTCACGATCACATTACATAACTAGAGCTCCAGCAGTAACCACTGGTCACGATCACATCACATAACTAGAGCTCCAGCAGTAACCACTGGTCACAATCACATCACATAACTAGAGCTCCAGCAGTAACCACTGGTCACAATCACATCACATAACTAGAGCTCCAGCAGTAACCACTGGTCACAATCACATCACATAACTAGAGCTCCCTCCAGCAGTAACCACTGGTCACAATCACATCACATAACTAGAGCTCCAGCAGTAACCACTGGTCACAATCACATTACATAACTAGAGCTCCAGCAGTAACCACTGGTCACAATCACATCACATAACTAGAGCTCCCTCCAGCAGTAACCACTGGTCACAATCACATCACATATCTAGAGCTTCAGCAGTAACCACTGGTCACAATCACATCACATAACTAGAGCTCCCTCCAGCAGTAACCACTGGTCACAATCACATTACATAACTAGAGCTCCCTCCAGCAGTAACCACTGGTCACGATCACATCACATATCTAGAGCTTCAGCAGTAACCACTGGTCACAATCACATCACATAACTAGAGCTCCCTCCAGCAGTAACCACTGGTCACAATCACATCACATATCTAGAGCTTCAGCAGTAACCACTGGTCACAATCACATCACATAACTAGAGCTCCCTCCAGCAGTAACCACTGGTCACAATCACATCACATATCTAGAGCTCCAGCAGTAACCACTGGTCACGATCACATCACATAACTAGAGCTTCAGCAGTAACCACTGGTCACAATCACATTACATATCTAGAGCTCCAGCAGTAACCACTGGTCACAATCACATCACATAACTAGAGCTTCAGCAGTAACCACTGGTCACAATCACATCACATAACTATTGCTCCAGCAGTAACCACTGGTCACAATCACATTACATAACTAGAGCTCCAGCAGTAACCACTGGTCACAATCACATTACATAACTAGAGCTCCAGCAGTAACCACTGGTCACAATCACATCACATAACTAGAGCTTCAGCAGTAACCACTGGTCACAATCACATCACATAACTAGAGCTCCCTCCAGCAGTAACCACTGGTCACAATCACATCACATAACTAGAGCTCCAGCAGTAACCACTGGTCACAATCACATTACATATCTAGAGCTCCAGCAGTAACCACTGGTCACAATCACATCACATAACTAGAGCTCCAGCAGTAACCACTGGTCACGATCACATCGCATAACTAGAGCTCCAGCAGTAACCACTGGTCACAATCACATCACATAACTAGAGCTCCAGCAGTAACCACTGGTCACAATCACATCACATAACTAGAGCTTCAGCAGTAACCACTGGTCACAATCACATCACATAACTAGAGCTCCAGCAGTAACCACTGGTCACGATCACATCACATAACTAGAGCTCCAGCAGTAACCACTGGTCACAATCACATCACATAACTAGAGCTTCAGCAGTAACCACTGGTCACAATCACATCACATAACTAGAGCTCCAGCAGTAACCACTGGTCACAATCACATTGCATAACTAGAGCTCCAGCAGTAACCACTGGTCACAATCACATCACATAACTAGAGCTCTAGCAGTAACCACTGGTCACAATCACATTACATAACTAGAGCTCTAGCAGTAACCACTGGTCACAATCACATTACATAACTAGAGCTCTAGCAGTAACCACTGGTCACGATCACATTACATAACTAGAGCTCCAGCAGTAACCACTGGTCACAATCACATCACATAACTAGAGCTCCAGCAGTAACCACTGGTCACAATCACATTACATAACTAGAGCTCCAGCAGTAACCACTGGTCACGATCACATCGCATAACTAGAGCTCCAGCAGTAACCACTGTTCACAATCACATCGCATAACTAGAGCTCCAGCAGTAACCACTGGTCACAATCACATCACATAACTAGAGCTCCAGCAGTAACCACTGTTCACAATCACATCACATAACTAGAGCTCCAGCAGTAACCACTGGTCACGATCACATCGCATAACTAGAGCTCCAGCAGTAACCACTGGTCACAATCACATCACATAACTAGAGCTCCCTCCAGCAGTAACCACTGGTCACGATCACATCGCATAACTAGAGCTTCAGCAGTAACCACTGGTCACAATCACATCACATAACTAGAGCTTCAGCAGTAACCACTGGTCACAATCACATCACATAACTAGAGCTCCCTCCAGCAGTAACCACTGGTCACGATCACATCACATAACTAGAGCTTCAGCAGTAACCACTGGTCACAATCACATCACATAACTAGAGCTCCAGCAGTAACCACTGGTCACGATCACATCGCATAACTAGAGCTCCAGCAGTAACCACTGGTCACAATCACATCACATAACTAGAGCTCCCTCCAGCAGTAACCACTGGTCACGATCACATCACATAACTAGAGCTCCAGCAGTAACCACTGGTCACAATCACATCACATAACTAGAGCTTCAGCAGTAACCACTGGTCACAATCACATCACATAACTAGAGCTCCCTCCAGCAGTAACCACTGGTCACGATCACATCACATAACTAGAGCTTCAGCAGTAACCACTGGTCACAATCACATCACATAACTAGAGCTCCAGCAGTAACCACTGGTCACGATCACATCGCATAACTAGAGCTCCAGCAGTAACCACTGGTCACAATCACATCACATAACTAGAGCTCCAGCAGTAACCACTGGTCACGATCACATCGCATAACTAGAGCTCCAGCAGTAACCACTGGTCACGATCACATCACATAACTAGAGCTTCAGCAGTAACCACTGGTCACAATCACATCACATAACTAGAGCTCCAGCAGTAACCACTGGTCACGATCACATCGCATAACTAGAGCTCCAGCAGTAACCACTGGTCACAATCACATTACATAACTAGAGCTCCAGCAGTAACCACTGGTCACAATCACATCACATAACTAGAGCTCCAGCAGTAACCACTGGTCACAATCACATCACATATCTAGAGCTCCAGCAGTAGCCACTGGTCACAATCACATTACATAACTAGAGCTCCAGCAGTAACCACTGGTCACAATCACATCACATAACTAGAGCTCCAGCAGTAACCACTGGTCACAATCACATCACATAACTATTGCTCCAGCAGTGACCACTGGTCACAATCACATCACATAACTATTGCTCCAGCAGTAACCACTGGTCACAATCACATTACATAACTAGAGCTCCAGCAGTAACCACTGGTCACAATCACATCACATAACTAGAGCTCCAGCAGTAACCACTGGTCACAATCACATTACATAACTAGAGCTCCAGCAGTAACCACTGGTCACAATCACATCACATAACTAGAGCTCCAGCAGTAACCACTGGTCACAATCACATCACATAACTAGAGCTCCAGCAGTAACCACTGGTCACAATCACATCACATAACTAGAGCTCCCTCCAGCAGTAACCACTGGTCACAATCACATCACATAACTATTGCTCCGGCAGTAACCACTGGTCACAATCACATCACATAACTATTGCTCCAGCAGTGACCACTGGTCACAATCACATCACATAACTAGAGCTCCAGCAGTAACCACTGGTCACAATCACATCACATAACTAGAGCTCCAGCAGTAACCACTAGAATTGCAACATTTCCCGATATCAAAAAATGATATAAATTTACATATATGATAAATGAAGACTGCAATGAAATAACAACCAGTCATAATGTATACATTCTAATCACCATCATAACGTATACATTCTCATCAGAATCATGATATTTACGACAAGTTTTCTCACGATGAGAATGCCTAAATCACGGCACTCACTTACAATCAATACAAGTATTATAAAAAAGATTTACATTTCAGTCAAAATACAGAAATACAACTAGACCAGCTACATTCCTTGATTCCCACCATTCATTTAAATGTTACCTGTCTAATTTATTTTTTGGATATTTGATGTTTTAATTTCAACAGTAAGTTATGCGATGTGATTGATACCCATGAATTCATCTTAAAGCATTTCTGTTCTACTATCACGAAGAGTATCCACCGTATAGTCCGCGGTGCTTTATGTCGTAAAACATGATATTTATGTGTATAGTCCATAAACATACCACAGTGCTTGTTATTGAACTTTATATTGTTATATGATGATCAAAATATAATTTACAATCAATATGCACATCCAATAGTCAAACTTGTTCCCACGTTTATAATAGCCCCGTCTACTGCAACTGACTCATCTCATAACTCTTAGTAACTTACATTCTACAATATAAACATTTTTGCCATAACACAGTTTTGTCAAAAGTATACATATCACATTTGGAAGCTACATAATTTACCAAATTATTGAAATGAGCATTGTAACAAAATGTTCTCAGGATTGACCCATGTAGTGTAACGATATCAAAATAGCTATGTAAGTTTACAAATATCATTACCAAAGGCATAGTGTAGCCTGGCAAACAATAATTGATCAGTTAGATAGTGAAATGGCTTTAACAAATCAGAGGGAATAGCACCAAGTTGACACTTGCACCAAGTCCACAACTCTAAGCAATACATTTTGTCAATCACGATATTAGCAGGATATATTGATAAAAATGCGACTGAAAATAAAAATCTTCCACAAATATGATAAAACACTAACTGGCCTAAAATTCTTCTATAGACTGGCATAACCTCAGCTCTTCAGAACACGTGGGATTACAGACATACCAATTTAACAATTACCATTTAATATACGTGAATCTAAAACGTGTGTTCCTAGTTTCAAAAACTTGAGTGACATTCGATCATACCCAGGGCCTGTTCAGGATTCAAATTCGCAAGGCGATTCAAATGAAACTTTCTCAGAATTGAAATAAAAACCTTTGACATTCCTCATATAACTCCATATACACTTTCATGAGCATAATAACGAAGACAATTTTACTAGTATTAAATGAGCGCGGTTCAACCTTGACTTGAGAACCAGTATCTGGCATCATTGTTGGTAACTGAACCCTATCAGTTGCATGTATATCATGAAAATGAAGAGTGTTTTTCTCCGGATAAATACTAACCTTTCACTTCGTAAAGATATGCTGATCTCTCGTGCAAATCCAAGTCGCACGTGATTTGTCAATTGTTTCATGTGTTTATTGGATTCAAAACAAAGTGTTCAATGAGCGTCCCATTAGCATATGTATTCACCACATCCATTTGGACTATCACTATTCGATAGTCCAACTGTCCTTCTCCAGTTTCACAAAATTCTCATGTACAAAGATCTACGGAGCCGCTGAAAGGACATGGAAGAAATATTTTTTGACATATGGTTATTGCGATCCATCGCAATATTATTGCGTTCCCTCGCAATAATATTGCGTTCCCTCGCAATATTATAGCATTCCCTCGCAATCCGGATCGCGTTCCATCGCGATCTTATTGCGTTGCCTCGCATTCAGGATCGCATTCCCTCGCAATCCGGATCGCGTTCCCTCGCGAACTTATCGCATTCCCTCGCATTCTGGATCGCGTTCCCTCACATTGTGCTGACGCCAATGACTCCTGAGAAGGTTATTCTACAAGATCGCGAGGGAATGCGATCTGGAATGCAAGGGAACGCAATAAGATCGCGAGGGAACGCGATAATATCGCGAGGAGCGTGATCCAAATTGCGAGGGAACGCAATAAGATCGCGAGGGAACGCGATCCGGATTGTGAGGGAACGCAATAAGATCGTGAGGGAACGAGATCCGGAATGCGAGGGAATGCGATAATATTGCGAGGGAACGCAATAATGTTGCGAGGGAACGCAATAACAATGTGCTAAAAATAATTCTTCCATGTCCTTCCATGAAGCCATGGTGCATGTACGCACGGAGAGATATACTGCTTGCATAAAGTGTGGTGTAAGTCTGTAAATGTCTATGTGAGTCGGCGTGTGTATATATTGTGGGAATGGATGTGGGGACGTGGTTTTGGGGGAGAGATAAAGTGATAAAAACTATACAAAACACCTCTTCGTCCGGTTATGCCCTCGTGGTCAACCTTTTGTGGCGACCAAGCGGTTGGTTGGCGGATTTTTCTGGTGTGTGTGTGTGCGGAAATTGACACAGTCGACAAGATGAAGGAAACTTGCAAATACCAAAATACAGTTTATTCAAAACACAAGGAATTAACCCTATTTATTAACAAAATGAAATATATGTATATAATGTGATATTGGACTCCAAACTGGTAAACTCCTATTATATAAATCTGCTAATATGTATTCAGTCTTCACTGCATCAATAATATAATACTTATAATAATTCTCCAATTGTCTGCTTATAAACAAAATACAATGTCAGATGGCTAATAAATCCAATATAACCGAACAAAATACTATGGAATAATACTTCACAAAACAAATCAGTCAGATATCACTAACACTTAACGTCACGAATAATCAACAGCTACCAGAATTATCTGGAGGCTAAACAATAATTTCTCAGAATAACAAATAAATCCGAGCGGACCTATCTTCGATAAAATATAATAAATCCAGGCGAATAACAAAACAGTAAAAATACACTAGATCTCTGAGATATAATCAAATGGTCAAATGACGCGATAAAATACACAATGTAAAACTGAATAAAATAGTCAAACTCACTCCAATATACTGTATGCCAAGTACAAATTCAACTCCGAAACTCCTGTCAAATACTAGATCCGATTCCAAATATTGTGAATAAATGATCCAAAATCACAAAATATTAAACTCCATGTGCTGACACAATATACTGACCAAAAACTGGTATACTGACTCAAAATAACAAACAATCTTCCATCAAGATATAATCTCCAAACAATATATTGGAATGGAATAAAGAATGCTGCTCACCTCCACCTGGACCACCAAAATCTACTGCAGACACGAAAATTTATATACGACTACTATTGGCAATCTCCTAACTTCTGCCAAACTCCTAAAGTTCTCCTATCTCCACGTGGTTAGTGCTTCTCCTAGGCAGCGTCACGGTTCCTCCTTGTGGGTCGAAGTCCAGGTGAAAGTGAGAGACCGATGCCAGTAAGGCACCTGTATTTATGGAATCTGGCGAAACTTGTCCTCAGAAAAAGGTTAATTGCACCAGAGACGCACCGATTGGCCAAAATCAGGTCAAGCTGGCACACAAAAAGGCGGTCGATAAAATATATTACCCAGAGTGCAATGCGAAAACACGTTTTGCACCCTGGGCAGATTATGGCAAATAGTGCCAGAAATAATAAATATCGCTTCCGAGATATGATGCAAACTTGTAAATAAGACCATGTGGAATCAATAGACAGCAAGAATAAAGCAGATTAACTCTTCCTTGCTGCGTAAAGATCCCACAAAGATCGGCCAAAAATGTAAACAAAGGTCGTAAAAAACCCATTAAGACGACTGTATCGCCCCCCTAGGACGATCGACAGGGCCTCTGCCGGCAAATGCCGAACGTAAATAAAAATGGCAGCCGTACGAAAATAGTACGATAAAATCGCCTCTAACTGCACAGAAATAACATAACACATAAAATCGGGACAATAAAATGATGAAAAGGGCCACAATAAACACATTCCCCAAATATAATGTACTTCCCTTCCCGCGATAAAAAGTATTTGGCAATAGTTGCCGCTACCTGAGTGACAGAATCTGTCAGCACGGTAGAATACACAAAAACGTGACGTCACCAAAATAGAAAACTATCTAGAAAAAGCCCGCGGCCAGACACGACATACTAAATCTTCACACAGCTCTCCGCTTAAATGTTAAAATGCCCCCATTAACATTTACAGCAAAACATAAACTCACACAAAACATATACAAACAAATGAGAACCACATCATCAAAAATCTTTTCATGTTAACCAGTCTCTCAGTCTCTTTACAGAACACAATGATCACGGTCACAGCTCTCCAGGCGGTAGTCCCTCGACGCGACTCCAGCGGTCGTACCTCGATGCGACTCCAGGTGTCGTCCCCTGATGCGGCATAAAGCGGCTCTCCAGTCAGTCGTCTCTCGGTGCGGCACGAAGCGGCTCTCCAGTCGGTCGTCTCTCGGTGCGGCACGAAGCGGCTCTCCGGTCAGTCGTCTCTCGGTGCGGCACGAAGCGGCTCTCCGGTCGGTCGTCTCCCGATGCGGCGCAAAGCGGCCGTTGTTCTCAATCGCAGGATCCTCAGCACCGATCGCTTGTTGGTTTGTGGCAGTTGTTTCCCCTGGGCGGCAGTCCCAGGACGCAGCCCTTCCGGATGGCGATCCCCAGGTTCTCATCCCGCACTGCTCGGGCTTCGCGACACAAAGTCCATTCACGGGTGGTGCTTCCTGGTTCCAACCATTGTGAGACATGGGATGGTCTCCGACTTCGATGGACATGCACAGTACTAGCCCACAAATGAATGCGGGAAACCATGTTTCCTTCACTACCAGCAACGTCAACTTCACGAGCTTTTGTACTTCATAGGCCAGGGCTGGTAGTTGCTTGGTTGCCTCTCCAACATCTACTCCATATGAGCCACAGATCTCCACTTCTCCCTCGACCTCAGGTGTCTTAGACGGGGGGTCAGCAACTCCATTGACTTGGTCCTGAACCCTGGCTCCATCAGCTTCTCCCTCGACTTCTGTTGTTGCTCCACTGACTTCTCTCCTACTGGCACTCTCCTCTTCCTTGATGGTAACAGATACTCCAACTTCGCTTTCCATCATGAATGCAGCACGCCGACATACAGCCTCCTCGATCGCTCTCCTCAGCATTCGAGCTTCAGCAACTTCCACGTCTCGTACTTCATCTCCTTCATGTATAACGGCATCCAATGCCGAGTCTCCTATGGGTACATTGGCTCCTACTACTCCTGGTGCTTCATTCTCTCCTCTACTTCTAGCTAGTTCTACAATGGGGACTTCTCCGTCGACCTCACATGACTTCACTTCCTCGACCACTGCTGTCCCAGACAGGGGGTCGGCAACTCCATTTTCTCTTGAAACTTCTACTTCTATGATGTTTGTGGGGACCTCTCCGTCAACCTCACCCGTCTCTGCTTCCTCTACCACTGCTGTCCCAGACAGGGGGTCGGCATCTCCATTGGCAGATATGCAAGTCGTTCTATTGTCGTCTCCTTGGCTGGCATCACTCAGCAAGGAAGTGTGGCCCAGCTGCTCCACTCTCCCTTGTACTGCTTCATCACGGCCAGTCACTGTTTGTCGGGCCGCGCCACGGCCGCTGGGGCCGGCCCTAAACGGTTTGGGTGCACTGCAGCAGGCTGACATACAGGGACAGGTGCTGCGGATCCTATGGCATTGCAGTCCCGGGCAATGTGCCCTCTGTGACCACACCGGTAGCACTTGTAAGTGTCATGTCCTGATGATTTCTCCTTCCATCTCCGTCTGTTTTGTCTGCTGCGGGACTCTCCATATGTCACTCCACTGCTGTTCACTGTCGCTCCCCTGTTCCTACGATGGTTCCTGTCCTGGACATGCCCCTTGATTTTCGCGACTTCGTCCACCATAGTCTGTAGGATTTCCAGCAGCTCCATCTGCAGCTTCATGTTCGCTGTCGACTCTGTCTCCATGTGGCTTGCCGTGGCCGGTTTCAAATGTCTGTTGGGCGGCTGTGTCACACGTGATTCCTCCTCCGATTCCGAGATGTCAGGGCTGTCAGGCACTTGGGCTGCTCTCTTGCTCCTTCCAGTAAAACTCGACAGCCTGGGTCTCTCATGGTAATGGTGCTCCGACCTACGTCTCTTGCATTGACGGGTAGTGCCATCACTGCTTGAGGCGGCAGACTCCTCGTCGCTCGAGGTCTCAGAGATGGAGACGTAACGACGCCGGCAACACTTTTGTCGTCTCGCCTGTTTTGAATCTTTCACCTTGGCAATCTCGATCCTCACGACATTCCTCACCTCCTCCATAAGAGCTCTGATGTCTAGTGTAGGCGGCATCGCTGCAGTCTCGGTTTGTGTCTGGGACTTTTTGTGACTTTCCATTCTTGCCTGAGCTGGGACAAACACCTCTGGTGCCTGATCCGAGTCTGGTTGGGCTGTCTGCAGCCAGTGGTCGGTTCCATCAGAATCCATCTCGCAAGGCTGTGGAGCTCCAATCTGCCTTGTCCTGTGAGGTGGTGTATGTGGCATTGCAGGCCTGTACTCTTGGCTCGCTGGAGGCACTGTCCGGACATCACAGGTCTTCACATCATACCTCCCATGTGCTGGCACATACTCCTGTGTTTGCATAGCTGGGGGAACTCTGTCAGGGACATAGGCTTGAGCTGCATAAAGTACTGGGCTATGGTTGGCCATCATCAGCGGTGGTGGTGGTGGCTGGCAATATAGCACGTCCCGTGGTCCTTCTGTCTCCAATATTCTTGCAGAGTTCCTTAGGGGCAAGACAGGCTGGGGCAAGGGCGAACGGGCTCCTTCCCACGTGAGGCCAGATGGGATGGGGCGAGAGCGAACGGGCTCCTCTCCCCAAACCATGGGCTCCACACCTCCAGTGCTATTGTTGCTCCAGTAGCCAGAGGTTTGGGGTGAGGGCGAACGGGCTCCTCCCCCCAAAGCCTGGGATTCCAGATCTCCCATGACGTACCAGTAGTCGCTCCAGTGGCTGCAAGGCTGGGGTGAGGGCGAACGGGCTCCTCTTCCCAAACCTTGAGATGCCAGATCTCCTGCTGTATACCGGTAGTCGCTCCAGTGAGCACAAGGCTGGGTTGAGGGCGAACGGGCTCCTCTTCCCAAACCTTGGAACTCCATGGCTCCTGTCATGTAGTCGCTCTGTGTGCTGGGGCGGGAGCGAACGGGCTCCTCACCATGTGCGGCCAGATGGGATGGGGTGAGGGCGAACGGGCTCCTCTCCCCAAACCATGGGCTCCACACCTCCTGTGCTGTTGCTGATCCGGGAGACTTCATTGGCATAGTGCTGTGGTTCACAATGTGCATACCCTCTTCACTTGATGCTCGAATCAAGGTACATCTCCTTGCAGGCGCTCCTGACATCACTTCGTTGACTTCACCAGTCAGGACAAAAAAAAATAAAACACACACGACACAACACACCAGATGTAGCTCCTGGGCTCGTATCGCTGGATCCTCTCAGATGTTGGAAGAGAATCCCACTTCTGACACCAAAGTTGTGGCGACCAAGCGGTTGGTTGGCGGATTTTTCTGGTGTGTGTGTGTGCGGAAATTGACACAGTCGACAAGATGAAGGAAACTTGCAAATACCAAAATACAGTTTATTCAAAACACAAGGAATTAACCCTATTTATTAACAAAATGAAATATATGTATATAATGTGATATTGGACTCCAAACTGGTAAACTCCTATTATATAAATCTGCTAATATGTATTCAGTCTTCACTGCATCAATAATATAATACTTATAATAATTCTCCAATTGTCTGCTTATAAACAAAATACAATGTCAGATGGCTAATAAATCCAATATAACCGAACAAAATACTATGGAATAATACTTCACAAAACAAATCAGTCAGATATCACTAACACTTAACGTCACGAATAATCAACAGCTACCAGAATTATCTGGAGGCTAAACAATAATTTCTCAGAATAACAAATAAATCCGAGCGGACCTATCTTCGATAAAATATAATAAATCCAGGCGAATAACAAAACAGTAAAAATACACTAGATCTCTGAGATATAATCAAATGGTCAAATGACGCGATAAAATACACAATGTAAAACTGAATAAAATAGTCAAACTCACTCCAATATACTGTATGCCAAGTACAAATTCAACTCCGAAACTCCTGTCAAATACTAGATCCGATTCCAAATATTGTGAATAAATGATCCAAAATCACAAAATATTAAACTCCATGTGCTGACACAATATACTGACCAAAAACTGGTATACTGACTCAAAATAACAAACAATCTTCCATCAAGATATAATCTCCAAACAATATATTGGAATGGAATAAAGAATGCTGCTCACCTCCACCTGGACCACCAAAATCTACTGCAGACACGAAAATTTATATACGACTACTATTGGCAATCTCCTAACTTCTGCCAAACTCCTAAAGTTCTCCTATCTCCACGTGGTTAGTGCTTCTCCTAGGCAGCGTCACGGTTCCTCCTTGTGGGCCGAAGTCCAGGTGAAAGTGAGAGACCGATGCCAGTAAGGCACCTGTATTTATGGAATCTGGCGAAACTTGTCCTCAGAAAAAGGTTAATTGCACCAGAGACGCACCGATTGGCCAAAATCAGGTCAAGCTGGCACACAAAAAGGCGGTCGATAAAATATATTACCCAGAGTGCAATGCGAAAACACGTTTTGCACCCTGGGCAGATTATGGCAAATAGTGCCAGAAATAATAAATATCGCTTCCGAGATATGATGCAAACTTGTAAATAAGACCATGTGGAATCAATAGACAGCAAGAATAAAGCAGATTAACTCTTCCTTGCTGCGTAAAGATCCCACAAAGATCGGCCAAAAATGTAAACAAAGGTCGTAAAAAACCCATTAAGACGACTGTATCGCCCCCCTAGGACGATCGACAGGGCCTCTGCCGGCAAATGCCGAACGTAAATAAAAATGGCAGCCGTACGAAAATAGTACGATAAAATCGCCTCTAACTGCACAGAAATAACATAACACATAAAATCGGGACAATAAAATGATGAAAAGGGCCACAATAAACACATTCCCCAAATATAATGTACTTCCCTTCCCGCGATAAAAAGTATTTGGCAATAGTTGCCGCTACCTGAGTGACAGAATCTGTCAGCACGGTAGAATACACAAAAACGTGACGTCACCAAAATAGAAAACTATCTAGAAAAAGCCCGCGGCCAGACACGACATACTAAATCTTCACACTTTCACCAAAGCCTAAATCTGTATGAAAAACATAACAAGAAAACTAAGAGTATTAGCTAAGAGTTCATTATAACATTTCAGCATTTTGCCACTGACCAAGATTTACAATATGATCTTGGCCTTATTGCATTGCATATTCGACAAGGTATAACGGCGATTTTACTAGACAAAGTACGTCTTTGATGGATATCTGCTGAGGACCGCAGGTCCGAAACACGGAGTGCCATGCATGATAAAATGTGTACCTCGATGTGAACGAAATCTATTCGCCGTTTGACGGCTCAAAACTTGGTGAAAACTATCGGCAATTACAGCTAAACTAACCAAAATGACAAGCATAATCATTCCAAAGTTGTTATCGGTGTTAAAATAATTGATTCATTGTGTTCTACAAACATTTTCAATCGTTTGAACTAATCCGGCAAAATCCGGCAAGTGAATTTTGAATTTTTATTTCACTTGAAAGGCCCAGAGGGCATGCAAGTCTTAGATAATCTATCACTTGTCCAAGCTTAACTAACATTTATATGTCAATTTTTTTAGCAATACAATGAACAAAATTAGTCAGTCTAAGTAGTATTATTTCACTGTTTGATGACATGAGTTCGCAAAACTTTGACATACTAGGCCTATCGATGTACTTGGACGGCAGATATGATTTCCTTTGATTTGCAAAAAATGTACAAGTACAAATATAATGGTATTCATCACCAATTTCATTCAGATCACATAGGATATAATTATGTCCTTTCCATTCTCTTGACACCAGTATGACGACCTTTTTCTACTGGCAAGTTATGATTACTTAATCTAAACCTAGTCAACTTATTCCTAGAGGATTGATCCATTATTGTTAAATATTCCTCTAATACTAACTGGACTTTAAAACTTTTATACAGAAAACATCTGGAAGACAACTCAATAGAATATTTCCATTTGGTATGATACAGGTCTTATAGTTTCTATTTGTACAGAACCTTGAAGTTTGAAAAAGTTAATGACTATACCTTGCTATGGTCATGCCAAAAGTCAACCAAAACACAATTGTGAAAACTATATTTAATGTTATTCAGAAGAGATTGAGAATTGAGTATCAAGGTTATACATCAGTTTATATAGGATAAAGGAGATCTTAATTTGATCGCCAGTGACTAGTTTGTACCAGAAACCTAACATTCTACAATCCACATTAAAAGCGATAGGTAACCTGCCTAGTTCACCTAGCAATTCTCGCTTCGATTTAATGGCCGTTTCAACATTGCCTCGCCGGATAAACTCCGTGACACAGAAATATATGTAGAATCAAATCGAAACAGAAGATGTGTTGTGTAATGCTAAACAACACGTACGCAACACTAAGCCAGTTTCGATTTGATTCAACGACGTATAAAACAGCCATTGAATCGAAGCGAGAAAGTTGCCAGATTTTGCATCTTTGGTCCAAACGATCCAAGATGTTTGTAAAACATAATAAATCAGCGATTTTATTGCAGATAACAACTTATAAATGATTGTCCTAGCCATTTTAGTAAGTTTAGCTAGAATTTTCGTCAGTTTTCACCATGTTTTGAGCTGTCAAACGGCGAATAGATTTCATTCGTATCGAGGTACACATTTTATCATGCATGGCACTTCGTCTTTCGGACCTGCAGTCCTCAGCAGGTATTCCTGATAGACGTAGTTTGTCTAGGGTTTTACAAGACCCATGCATTTCGAATCTGGTTCGATTCGTTTTGACAAGGAATCCATAGTAACTCGAGTGTCGTGGTCAAAGTCATGCTATATCCAGGATATCACATATCTAGTCGATACAGTCAACATTATTCCTTGATTCTGATTAGAGGAACTTTCGCGGGCAAAGAGGTTTCGGAACCACGTTTGCAGATGGTGTCCATGATTCGGTGATGAATAGATGGTTCAATTTGCGGCAAGACATCACAGAGGAAGCTTACCAGAGCTCAAGGTACCAGCTCTGACGTTGGTGCAGATTGCTGTTGTTGTAGCTGTTACGAGCTTCGAAGGAGGAATTTCCTGCCCCACAAATAGTGTTGGTAGTGCTGTATTTTGACTACCGCAAGTAGTTCACGATATGTGGTGCAATAGTTCTTTTGCATTCTGGACAGGGTTTAGCTCGTAATATCAATCAGCACTTCTCTGCCACTCACTAATTGAGATAAACCAACGAGGATCGTGAACCTGCTGGCATCCATATTCAGGATGAAGTAGTCATCTTCGGAAGTGGTTGGATGTGCCAGTTTCGAAGCTCAGATCAAGGCGTGCTTGAGTCTTTGAAACACTCATCATTGCTGGGGTCCCCAGGTGAACTGGCATTCAGCACGGGTCAGAGCGGTACTTGGTTTGGCTATTTCTGCATAGTCCTTTATAAATAGCCAATGGTATTTGGCAAACCCTAGGAATGATAAAATGTCCGAGATTCCACAAGGTGTTGGCCATTCCCGTATTGCTTTGATTTTGTTTGGATCCACCTGGAACCCCTATCTGCTAACAATGAACCTGTGATGAAGAATCTCGTGTTGAAGGAGTTTGCACTACTTTGGTTGAAGGCTTAGTCCAGCCGATCGGATTCTGTCCAAGACGGACCGAGGTTGGCGAGAGCCTGATCAATTGGTTTGCCGCAAATGATGATGTCATCGAGGTAACATATACACCAGGCCCAGAGGTATCCCGGGAAGATGGTTTCCATCGGTCACTCGAAAGTGGCTGGAACATTGCTCAGTTCAAAGGGCATTACTTTGAACCAGTAGGGCCATTTCCTTATCAAGAAAGCAGTCTTGAGTGTTTAGCCTGGATATTCGGAATCGGGTGAGTCTTTTGGGTCATGTTGTTGAGTTGATGGTAATCCACGCAGAAACAGACGTGCCCATTTTTCTTCCATACGAGTACCACCTGGGAACCCCACGGCAAGCCGGATGGTTTGATGCATCCCAGTTTTAGCATCTTGGGGAGCTCACCATTGTCTTTTTTTCATAGGCGCTGATGTTCCTGTGTCGATTCGGTGTTGGATCACATTGGTCCTTCCCAGTGGTCCATCCGGTTGCATAAAGGTATCCTGATAATGGAATATCAGGTTAGCACAATGCTGGTGTTGGTCAGGAACTGGTCCTACTCGTTCCACCATCTCCGGTAGTTGAGGTAGAAGGTCTTGTAATGGTTCGTGGCACCAGTTAGAAAGTCGGGTTCTTCTTCAGGCTTGGGGAGCGTTCCGATAATACAGTCTACTGGACTGGTGATAGCAACCAGCTCTATTTGGATTTAAATCATGGCAGAGTCGCCAAGGTTCAACACAATCACTTTGATACACTTAGTCAGTGTACGACCCATGATTAGGTCAGTCTGTTCCGGAAAGACTGTGAGGGGCTGAACCAAATGCCAATTTTTTTCGCAGTTATTTCAGACATAGAGAATAGTTTCACAATCACTTCACTTGTGGTGGGTACAGTTACAGCTAGGAGCATAGCCAGGTATATAACATTTCATTTAAGTTTTTTTCGTGCACACATGACTTCTTTGTTTATCATTACAGTTCCTTCACCAAAATTAAAGATGGCGTCTGTCTGGCGAAAGTAGTTCGTCCCCAAAATCATTTCATCATGAAACGAAGCCACACAAAATGTATTGGTCACATCATTTGCACCAATATGGATAGCCCATCGATTGGGCTGATATCACCATTGATCGTAGCTCCCATTGAACGGAGTTGCCATTGATACATGGGCACACGTATCAGCATGTCGTTTCGAAGGAGCAAGATTTGGGCTCCAGTATCTAGGATGTCTTTACTGGGTCAGTCCCCATAGCGACTGGTAATTTCTGCAGGTCGGCAGATGTCGATCACAGAATATCCTTGAATAGGTTGTGTCGTGGCTGAGGCGGTGATGGTATTGGTGTTTCCAGTCCTCTTGGGACAGCATAGAAACGTCCGTCACCGGAGATCCATTCAATTTCCAAGGTGCTATCTTCCTCTGTGTCTGGAGCACGTAAAGGTGTCAACCCAGGCTCGGAGTCAGAATGGAGGACGCCTTCCACGACATTGGCACCTGTGGAGAAGGAGGGGGCGCCGCTGTCGGTGGAGGTGGAGTCATGTAAATCATGATGCGGGAACTCCCCAGGAACTCTCCCATGCCTAGCTTGGCATCAGTGGTGAAGTCGGCCTCACCATTGGAGGCAGGTTTCTAGGCAGAGCGGGATCTGAGCCTTCTTGATCTGTCCTCCGGTCAGTGTTTCCCATAACAGGTTTTGGCACAAATAGTTTCATCCCGATCTTGATCAGGATATCTCTCAGTCGGAAGCATTTCATCCAACAGTAGCCGAGCCGTTTGCAGAAAAAAACACTTCATGGCTTTTCCTGGTCACTGCACCAAATGTAGGGATTTTCCTCAGGATGAATACTAACCCTTTACTTCATATAGGTATGCTGATCTGTTATGCAAGTCCCTTTACTTCATATAGGTATGCTGATCTGTTATGCAAGTCCCTTTACTTCATATAGGTATGCTGATCTGTTATGCAAGTCCAAATGGCAAATGGTTTTTCAATTATTCATTCCGATTCAAAATTAAGTGTTCGCACCTTGCATTCACACTTGGTATTCACCACATCCAGACGAACCCCCGGGTTATAAATGTAACTATTTGATAATCCAACTACCCTTCTTTAGTTTCACAATATTCTCGTGTACAAATATCCACTTAGTTTCTCTCGTTTTTTAGGCCGTACTTTTGATCTGTCCAAATCAACTCAGCTAGCATTAACTTGCACGATGCGACCAGTGGGCGCGATGCCAATGCATTAGGCAGCCCTCTTAGTTGAACAGGCGAGCATTGAGATGCACGAATCCATTATTTTAGATGCAAATACACTTTAATATGAACTGAACTTAAACACTGCATTCGCGCATGTGACGTACATAATACACACCGTCGATAAACCACTCGACCATGTGCTTGTGAGCATATGCGAGCAAGAAATGGGAATGGCCTTCACTAAGATAATGTGAAATGCGTTTAGTGTGCTACAGTGCCAAGAAACAATGCTATCATTGGGTGTTGCTGGCACATACGATGCTAGCATCAAATCGAATGATGCTAGGTCAGGCGAGTTTAGGCTAACATGTGCTAAATGTCGGGTTTATTGTGCTAGCATTCTGGTGTTCAAGGTTTTGCGAAATAGTTACTGTATGCGAGTCGGCGCATGTATATGCTGTAAAACGACTAATTTTGGCGGTCGATTTATTCGGCGGATTCAACAGTAGGGGAAAAACCGCCAAATTAAATCGCCCCCCAAATTAACTAGATATATAAAATTCAATAGCCGCCAAAATTAGTTGCTTTAAAGTGTTGAGGAATTAGCTGTAGAGTGATTTCCGGAGAGTGATAAAAACTGATACACTCAAGAAACCAACCAACACTTTCCATCTATGTATTGAATTGTTTATGATTAAAGGAACATTACTCATTAAATTTGATAATTTGAACATTACAACATACAAACGAAATTGATGTTTGAAATAAATGCAAGGAACATTGTTGTTGTTCATGGATGACTAACCATGGAGCCCAAATATGCAGTAGTACGTCTGTTTACCAACTTCCATAAATTGAACCCAGCAAATGCTCGAACAGTTCCATAAATTAACATGAAATCTGATTGAATATTGAGTCCACAGAATGTTTACTGAGAAATGTGAGAATTGACAGTCTTGACCAGTTGACTTTATTTAATCACAGTTTTAACACATACAAACAAATTGTTTTTCATGTGTTAACCAATATGTGTACCAACAACGTCACAGTTGTTGTGTTAATTGCACCCAGTTCTGAAGCACATGAATTATTGTGTAGGTGGGGTCATTTCCAACGGTAAATCAGGAACATACTTTTTTCACACAGTGTTGCAGTTAAAATTGAACAGTAGTTGTATGCATAACATGATTATCTTGAATTTAATAATACTGAAAACAGCAAATTTCTAGCTAATCATTCAAGAAACACAACCGAGAATAAATACTCCACTTGACTTCCAAAGAACAACATTATGAGCAGAATGGATTATATACAAATGTATGGAATGTCTTTTCGTAGTCAGCTGAGGACAGTAGATTATCTGCCAAGTTTGCGTTTATTTTTGTCGTCCTTATTCCAAACAAATCCGTAGTTGGACTCCATGGAGTGTTGCTTTTTTGCCTCCTGGATCTCCTCCGTGTTCCCTCCCTGAGGAGTGGCAAATGGCATCATGATTATTAATACAGTACAAATTATCACATAATTGGCTGTTTTATGTTAATAAAACTAGTGTTATATACTATACTTACCTCCAAAACACATTACGGGTTATGGCTTATTAGCCTTACTGACATAGGAGTTCTCCATAGAGAGAACCCCATTTGGAAAATGGGCTAGACAATGAATTGTCCAAGCCACTAACCCACGTGACCGGATGGTGACGTCATTCTCGTCGATTCTAGGAACCAACCAGAAGGAGTACGCGGGGCCGGCCGGGTGGGCACTCTGAATGTGTTTTGGAGGTAAGTATAGTATATAACACTAGTTTTATTAACATAAAACAGCCAGTTATATGCCTATATCTTACCTCCAAAACACATTACGGGTAAAATCAGAATAAAGATTGGAGGCGGGGTGCTCCAAAAAGAACTCTGACATAACCAAAAGCTCAACCCTAGGGCCTCAGTGAGGGACAGGGTGGGCTTTTCCCCTGAATGATTGGAGGAACCAAAGGAGGGTGTCCTCAGGGTCACCAAAACATTTATGGTTTAACAATAGGGTAAGTAGAAAAAACCACTTACCTCCGAGTGTCGAGTGACTGGCTTCCGGTCATAAGTGACGTAACGTATGTACATGAGGATATGCCTTGCTGACGCAACTGAGTCACAATGCATACCGAACTAAGGAGTACGACCGTACTGACATAGGAGACCAATTTAACGGTAATCGGAACCGGAACTCGCAACACGGAACTTCAACATATGTACAAGAGGAACGTATGTACAAGATGGGCCACGTCATCCTCAAGGGGTGACGACGCTCCGAGCAGCTACCACGGGCCCGAGGTGGTAGCCCTCACTCCCCGTCCACGTCAGGTCTCTAAGGTAGAAAGACGTAAAGGTGTTATGGGATTGCCATGAACATGCTTGCATGACCTGATCAAGTGGAACCCGTCCCATATATGCAAGAGAGGCCGCCATGGCCCGAACATCATGGGCGCGTACCTTGAACGAACAGGTGGAGTCCTGCTCGGCCAAATCGTAACAGGTGCGGATACATTTTTGAATCCAGGATGAGATGGTAGCGGAACGTATGTCCCGTTGGAATTTCAACTGATGTGAAATGAACAACAGTCGCTTGCCAGCCCGGAGACCTTTTGTCCGCTTAAGGTACAAGCGCAAAGCCCGCAACGGGCACAGGAGACAGTCTTCCTCGAGATTCGGGCCTACAGACGCCGACAAAGCCGGAATCGTGAAGGCCAGCGGGGGAGACGACGCCAGCTGGGTTTTCGCCAGGAAAGAAGGGATGACCTGTAAGGAGACCTGGAGGCCATCCTCTCGCCATCTAACTTTTGAGAAATCCAAGGCGTGGATTTCGCTCCTGCGACGTCCAGAAGCCAGAGCCAGCAGGAAGACTGTCTTCCAAGTAAGGAACTTTAGGGGGGCGGAAGACATAGGTTCAAAGGGAGCAGACGCCAAACGGTTCAAAACCAGGGATAGATCCCACTCCGGAACTGAGTTACGGGTAAGCGGACGTTCAACTTTAAAGTTATTGAGCAAGGCGCTCAGATCTTGATCCTCGCCGAGATTGATACCAGTGTGAGGCAAAATAGTCTTGGCTAGAGCGGTCCTATAACCCGCTAATGTCGAAGGGGCCGCACCCGCTTGGAATTTCTCCAAGAGAAAATCAGCTACTGTCTGAGCAGAGGCGTTGAATGGATCAACCTGCCTGCCATCGCACCAAGCAGCGAAGACTCGCCATTTAGACTCATAGACTCCCAAGGATGAGTTTCTATTAGGGCGGGCGATCCTACTGGACACTTCTGAAGAAAATCCCTTTGCGCGAAGGGATCGCTGGACAGAAACCACGCGTGGAGGTTCAGGCTCGCGGGTCGGCTGTGAAACAGCTGCGCCCGGGGCTGTTTGAGAAGGTCGTCCCGAGGGGGTAGGGCCACTGGTTGATCTACCAACAGGCCCAGAAGTTCTGGGAACCAAGGCCGCTGTGGCTGGTATGGAGCGACCAGGAGAATACGGCATGTGTGGGACCTGATCTTGGCCAAAACCTTGGGCAGCAGAATCGCCGGAGGGTATGCATACCCGAACAGGCCGTCCCAATCCGTGGACAACGCATCGATGGACATCGCAAGGGGGTCCGGAAGCGGAGAGACAAACACTGGAAGCTTGTTGTTCCACCTGGTCGCGAAGAGATCCACTGTAGGGCGGTCCCACCTGAGGCACAGGGAACTGAACACCTGAGGATGGAGAGACCACTCTGTTGGCTGGATCTGCCCCCTGCGTGACAGCTGGTCCGCCAACACATTCAACCGGCCCGGGATGTGACGTGCACGCAAGTGAATGTTCCGAGACCGGCACCACAGAAGAAGCTTCGTGGCCTGCCGACACAGGGTAACGGACTTTGTACCCCCCTGTTTGTTTATGTAGGCCACGACAGTGGAGTTGTCCGTGGACACCAGGACAGCACGACCAGCACACTCCTCCTCCCAGTGGGCCAGGGCCAGGGAAACCGCCTCCAACTCTAAGCGGTTGATGTGCCACGAGCTCTCGGGCTCTGTCCACACCCCAGACACTTCCTTGAAGTCCAGGTGTGCCCCCCAGCCCTCCGTAGAGGCATCCGTAAATAGATGCTTGGAGGGAGGAGGCTGACGGAAGGGTGAGCCCCGAGTGAGGTTGGTAGCGGACATCCACCACAGTATGGACGCCTTCCCTGCTGGAGAAAGGACGACCGGTTGCTGAGGGCAATCCGTGGCTGCGATCCACTGGGAGCGAAGGTCGATCTGTAACTCCCGCATGTGGAGTCGACCGTAAGGAACTAACTTCTCGGTTGCTGCCAGCAACCCGAGCATCGACTGCCAGACCTGTGCTGACTGACTGGGCTCGTCCAAGAATCTGCGGAGTAAGGACCGTATCTTTGACAGCCGCTCCTCCGTGGGAAAAACCATACCCAGCTGTGTCTTGTACCGGTACCCGACAAACACGAAGTCCTGGGCCGGCGTTAGCTCTGATTTCTGGAGATTGACCAGCAAACCCATGCATTTGCACAAGTCCAGGACCCACTGTAAGTGCCGAGTCAGAACCTCGGGAGACTGGTGATAGACAATCCAGTCGTCTAGGTACTGGTAGAGGAGGATGCCCTCCTTGTGGGCGAGTATCTGTAACTCTTTCACCACCATTGTGAAGATCCATGGAGCCGGGGACAGTCCGAATGGCAGGGCACAGAACTGATACACGGTGCCCCGGTGCACGAAGCGCAGATATTTGCGGGAGACCGGATGAATCGGGATGTGAAAGAACGCGTCCTTCAGATCCAGAGAGACGACCCAAGAGTTCTTTGGAAGGGACAAGCGGATCGATTCCGCCGTCTCCATGGCGAACTTGGGGGTCTTGACATGGCGGTTTAGAGCGGACAGGTCGATCACGGGGCGCCACCCGCCTGAGCTCTTGGGAGTCAAGAACAGGATACTGTAGTAACCTGGAGAGGAAATTCCTACTTTTTCGAGCGCGTTTTTGGCCAGCATATCGGCGATCTCGAGCGAGAGTGCTAACCGTTTGGCGTGAGCTCCGGGAAGTGAAAAGGGAATAGGCTCGGTAGCCAGTGCAGGACGCTGACTGAACTGGATGCGAAAGCCCCTGCGAAGGACCGACACGATCCACGGGCTGGCCCCGAGTGTCTGCCACTCTGGCCAATAATTTGTTAGACGGGCGCCCACAGGCTCGCTTGAATTTTGGAACGAGGGTGGGACAGCCCGAGGTATCGCAGGGTCCATCGCAGGGAGCTGATTCTGTGAAGTACTCACCTGCTGCGGGGGCGGAGGACTTCTTCTCCCCTGCTGGCTTGGGCTTGCCCTTGTGCTTTGACTTCTTGGTCGCTTTACTGCCGGCAGGGGCCCTCTGAAAGGGCTTCTTCTCCTTCTTCTCCTTGGACTTGGTCGGTGGAGGCTTGGAGGAAGAGGGGGCGTACGCCTGAAGAGGGGAGGCCAGACGCTTGGCGATCGTCTCCGTGAGACGCTTACTGGTCGAGACCGACTCCTCCTGACGGGCCAGCTCACGGGCTGCAGGCAGCTTAGACTCTAGGCCGGCGAAGAGAGGTGGAGGAGAGGTAAGAGCAGCCCCTGCCTCTGGATCTACGAGCGGGGCACAGCGAAGCTCCGTCACCAAGGCCGGAGGAAGCTTGAACCTAGCTTGGCCTAGAAAATCGTCTCTCCTCAGTAAGTGGAGGACCCACTCCACGTACGTGGACTGCTCCATCCGGTGGGCTGACGCCAAGTCACAAGACTCCAGGAGTTGGGACGCCGAACGGAGGTGGTCTCCCAGGGACACTAGCTGAGACGGTGGGGATTCCAGGTCTTCCAGCGCTGTCAAGGCAGACTGTAGTTGGCGGTAAGCCGCAGTACGGAACCAGTCCTCCAGGGAGGACACACAGGTGGCGGCGCGGACGGCGTGGTTCAGGGAGAGTAAGGTCTCCGGCTGAAGGGTCACGGGGCGAGCCTTGTCGCCAAGGTACTGGGCCGCCGCCTCGGGGAATACCGCTGGCTTATCCAGGTAGTCCGGGTTGGACGGGAGGTAGTCCTTCTTGTGGAAAGGAGGCCGACGGGGAAACTTCCCCAACTCTGTTTTCCCCTGGTCCAGTGTCTCACAGCGGCGCCGGGAAAACTCCTCGCGGAGCCCGTCCGGGATAGGGAGACCCCGTCGAGGCTGACGTTCCGGGGAGCGCTGGGATGCCAGCAGCGACGTCGGACGCTTAGACACTGTGGGCTTCGGCTCAGCTGGAAAGAGGGTGGGCTCCAAGGTCGAACGCACGAGGTCGAGCTTGTGATCAAAGGAAAGGTCCTCCTCTCCCTCCTCACTGTCGGCCGGCTCGGCGTCAAGACGAGAGCGTTTGTCGCTGGGAACCACGGAAGCCACGACGGAAGCTGGGCGCTTCCTGGAAACTGGAGCCAGTGGCGCCGAAGGAGTAGGCACATCCTGCCCGCACGCAAGCGACTCCTCCCCAGAGTCCTCATCAGACTCCTCCCCGAAGATCTCCGCAGGCAACTGCTGGGGAGGCTCCAAGGCCTGAGTACGCCGTAAGGCATCTGACGTGGGGGGAAGGGACACACCCGCGCGGGCGTCCAGGGCTGCCAAAACAGCCGTAACAAGGCTAGCCACATCCATCGCTGGGGCCGCTGGGGGAACTCCAGACGGAGAGGGGGGCCGGGAGACCACCGAAGAAGGACCTGGCAAGGAAGGCTGGGCCGCCGAGCTAGTCGTCACGGTGAGAGAGGCCGAAGAGGCAGTCAACGCCGATGAACTCTGCAAAGAGAAAGAAGCGGTAGATTTCTCTATAGAAGCAGCTGTCAACAGCATGCACTCAAGGCTCGGACCCCGTAGGACGGGGGCCGAGCCCCGAGCGGGCAACGGCAGGGCAGAAGCAGCACTGAGAGTCGAGTGCCGGATCCGCACCCCGGGGCCCGGACCCCGTGGCACGGGGTCCGGGCCCCGTCGGACGGAGCCCGGCCCCCGTGACACGGGGCCCGGCCCCCGAAGCATGGGGGCCGGCCTCTGCGACTGAGGCTGTGCCAAGCGCAGAATACCCGAAGGGTCGGGGTCCGGACCCCGTACGGGGTCCGGACTCCGCGCCATCACACTAACCAGAGCACCGCTACGACGGGCCACACAAAGCCCCTGGACCGAAGTCCGGGGGCCGGACCCCGTACGGGGTCCGGACCCCGAGGGCCGGGAACCGAAAAACGCGGGAGAACTGGCCAGAAAAGGCGCGGGCGCAGCTGCAGGAACCTGTTCGCCGATAACAGCGGAGGTGACACGCGCAAACAGGATCCCCGCTGACGGTACATGAAATACACAGTGAATTGACTCCCGGGGCGTGCCACCGTGGGTCGAGTGCGACTCTCCCACCAGCAGATCACCCGCGGAACAAAACAAAGAGGAAGGGGAAGAAAACTTAGCTTCTAGGCAAACCAGGGTACGATCCAGCTTGCCCAGCAGGGCAGAAGTCTTCCTTTCCTGACGGCGGCCACGCTTGGCCGACGACGCGGAAGATGAAGAGGACGGGGCTGGAGACACTTGACGGGACAACTTGTCTCTCCGTACGAGAACAGCTCCAAGAACCTGCCCCCACTCCTCCCGCGAACGGTCCGCACACAAACCGCACGTAAGTTGATCCGTATGCACCGGGTCCTGGCACGCAATACACTCTGAGTGTACTTCCCACGACGGAAGCTGCTGCCCGCACTGAGCACAGCGGCGCATCACGGCAAGAGGGGAGTCCGCGCTCCAAACACAAAACGAAGTCCGA
The DNA here is from genome assembly GCA_949152475.1 of Terebella lapidaria. NCBI lineage: Eukaryota > Metazoa > Annelida > Polychaeta > Terebellida > Terebellidae > Terebella > Terebella lapidaria. The sequence continues at coordinate 28,378,753 of OX424567.1, forward strand.
GGAGCGGAAACTATCCACGCGAAGCACGCCAAAAGAGCGAGGAAAAGAAATATCCAAAAAGGCATGCAAAGAAAGTGTTCGTAAGACGATGAAAACTAAAATATTCGCAAAGTTATGTCAGCAAGGCAAATCCAATGTGGTAGAGCAGCCATAGGAGACGAGAATGACGTCACCATCCGGTCACGTGGGTTAGTGGCTTGGACAATTCATTGTCTAGCCCATTTTCCAAATGGGGTTCTCTCTATGGAGAACTCCTATGTCAGGAAGGCTAATAAGCCATAACCCGTAATGTGTTTTGGAGGTAAGATATAGGCATATAACACAAATTTCATGTCATCAGTGGTACTTTATGCGAAAATTTTTACAACAGGTATAATTGGTTTAAGGGTTTTAGAAATAGTAAGCTCTTGAAGAAACATAAACATAGCACCAAGGGTGCTGTAGCTTACCGGCAATCATGTGAATTGCATAGAATACTGAATACATATAAATTGTTACACTGATGTTAAAATCAATATGTTAAAACATCTTCGTAAATGTTGATAGAAACACATTTTCTGTAGGGACTATAATACGAAATCAAGTTACATCTTGGAAGATTTTTTTTGTTAATGACAAATTTTCACAGATAGTTGATTCAAAGGCAACAAAACTTATACACATCACAAACGTACATAAGGATAATCTTATACATGATTTTGAGGAAAACTGTCCGAATTTTTTTTTTTTTGCTGGAAATGGCTCAAAACGAATAGTGACTTGATTTGGGCTAAAAAATATTTTTTTGCCGACTCGTCAAAAAATCAAAATGGCCGCCCCACGCAGACCGTCATTTCAAAGGCAACGAAATTTATACACATCACAAAGGTACATAAGGAGAATCTTTTACATGATTTTGAGGAAAACTGTCTGAATAGATTTCGAGAAAATGACCACCAAAGGTAAAATTCATCGTTTTTTCGACAAAAAAGGTCGTTTTAACCTTTCAAGGTCATTGAAGGTCAAATTCAAGGTCACCAATCAAACCGCAATATATGATTTCCCATTTGAAAGTGCCAATACTAGGCTCTATCTTGAAGTGTTCTATGAGATTACTCTGCATATCTCCCATTATAAAGGAAAAATTGGGTGAAATTTTCCGTCCAAAAAATTTTTCAATGGTCAAAAAAAAATTTTTTTTTTTTTTGGCTGGAAATGGCTCAAAACGAATAGTGACTTGATTTGGGACAAAAAAAATTTTTTTCGCCGACCCGTCAAAAAATCAAAATGGCCGCCACACGCAGACCGGCGATTCAAGGGCAACGAAACCTATACATGTCATAGAGGTACATGAGAGGAATGTTTTGAAACAAAAATCTCAAAACTGATCAGACAGTTTTTGAGAAAATGGCCACCAAAGTCCAAAATTAGCAATTTTTCGTCAAAAATGGCCGCCAAATCGGCAAAAATGATTCAATCAAAAAAATTAAAAAAACGTTTTTAGATATTGGCCTAAGGTATATTCTGACAAATTTATGGGGAAATTCATCATGCCAAAAAAAAGTTACAGATCCGGACGGACGACGGACGAAAAACCACGATAATAGCTTATCGGCCCAAAGGGCCGGTAAGCTGAAAATATTATTTTGAATTTTCATAGTGAATGCAAATGTCCAAGATGTGCCACATATTGAGTTATCAGACAGATAACTACATATTGAGTTATCAGACAGATAACTACAAGCTCTTCTGCATACAAGTCTCACAACATCTACGAGCCAGTCTTACCAGAACCGCCACAATCATCTTGTTGAGTTCTGTGCCACTTTCCAACATGTCCGCCGTCGCCTCCTCGTAGTAATCAGCGGTCGTGAAAATCTTCACCTGGATCTTGTGATCTGGCAAGTGGAGAGAGAAACTTCGTGTGTGCGAGATGGTGGAGTAATTATGATGTGCATAACAATAGAATTGTATCAATGTGCAATAAACTTACTAAATAAATATCACAAAAGTGCATATATATAAAAGTGGCAGACTAGGAACAGAACTAATCAAGCCCTAAACTACCAGGGATGAAGCACCAATTCCAGAAAACTGTCCAACCAGTGCACTTTGCCAGTTGAAAGCAAGAACCAACAAACCAAACTAAACCAAAAAACTATAAAATTGAACGTAATAAAGGTTGATGGTAGACACGGGGTTGAGAACTGGGAAAGCAGGAGACAAAAGAAAAGGAAAGTAGCCTTGGATAGGTCAAACCGAAAAACAAACACCATGACAACGGATCTCACTCTGGATGCAGAAACTCACCGACTTGGTTTGTTTGGGGGACGTTTACTTTTTTCCACTTTAGTTTGGCATCTCGTGTGTTTTGTGGCAATTGCTCCTCTTCGTCCGACAGTTCCCAGTCTGTATCATCGAGAGACGATGCTTCCGTTTGTGTTGTTCTGGACGGTGACTCCTGTACTTGGTGCTGTTTGTCCTCCTGCGGCTCTGAACTCTGGTACTGCCTGCTCGTGATCCTGACTTTGACGGGACCACTGGAAATTGTCTGGGTTTTTGTGGGTGTTGCCTTGGGTCCTTTGACTACAATGACATCATCTTCAAAATCTTCAGGGTCTTCTTGGGGCTCTTCAGAAGAGTCTACAATGTCCATTGAAGAGCCTGATTCGTCGGAATTGTCTGTGTTACTCTCTTGACTCATGTCATCATCAGATGAGTCTGCATCATCATCTGCATCATCCACTGGATCAGCATCTTTATATTCATCTGTTTCATCCAATTCTTGCAGATTCTCTGATATTTCATCTGGAGGTTCCGTGGAATAGACTACTGGGTCAGTGTCAGAGTCTATATCTCCTAGATCTGTACTGCCAATTACCGAACCCTCTGTATCCACTGAAGTGTCTTCCACATCCATCTCCATATCATTCACATCATCCGAGATTTTATCAACATCTTCACTCTGTAGCTCTGTGGAATAGTCTACTGGGTCAGTGAAAGTGTCTACACCCGTGTCATAACTTCCTCCTGTAGATGGCAGCTCTGAATCTGATGGTGAACGCGGACAAAAGACAAGAAAGAGGGGGAAATCAGGAAAAGTAGTTATCTTGAAAGAGATTCTTGGCACTAAACTGCTGAGAGTTTGGGCAATCAAGTGTGAACTGGTCCCAGTGAAATTATAAGTGATTAGCCCAACTGAAGTGGTCGATTTTTCAAGAGTTGACACCGCACGGATTCGAGGAATAAAGCCAGTTAACAGTTGAAAACCTTTTCTCATTCACCCATGCGAACAACTTAATTAGGTAAATACTTAAATACATAATCATCAATTGAAATATTGATTATATTTGTGGTATGTGATCTCTGATACCGGTACATGTACTGTGAAAATTGTAAATCAAGATATTGAGCTCACAAAGATCTTCGAGTACAAAGAGTACACACAAAAATCCAAAACAGTTTGTGATGAAGTCAATTGCAATTTGGTAGATTCCTGTCGGGATTTCATGTGCTTGTGTGAAGCTTATAATTTTCAACAACAATTAATTAATGAAAATTTGATTGATTAATGGACCTCACACCATTGATTACTCACCATCTATGAAACAGAAGATTATTATTAGGCCTATTTCGCAAATCACCAAAATGTGTTTGAACACGTACCACCATATTCAAGGTCGTACTCCACGTTAACATAGTCCTCCTCCTCCGATAATTTGCCTTCGTCAGCCGCAGACTGCGAAGTCTCATCATCGTCTTTCTCCTCCTCATCGCCTCCTTGAGATGGTCCCTCCGAGCCCGCTGAAATTTTCTGAGATGACCCCTCTGAGCTGGCTGGGGTTTTTTGAGTTGACCCCTTGGAGTCACTGGGTAGTTTACCATAGGCTGACTTTGTTTTACCTGACAATGGATAAAATTAATTTGATATGATACTAGCTGACAGCACGGACTTGAAATGTTATCGAAAACTTGTTATAAAATTGAATTTGTGGATTTGTATGTCATTAAGGTAGTCCGCTCCAAACAGTGAGGGGAGGGCGTCAAAGAGTTTTTCAAAATAAATGACTGTATTAACACAATCTAGAGCTTCAAAATGACATATTTTATAGAGTAACTGATACAGCATCCTAAAACTGAAAAGAAAGTAGGGGGTCACCGTATCCGTTCTCTTGGAAAACAAGATACAAGGTGTGAATATGGGCAAAAAAATGTGTAAAAATACCATAAATTAAGTCATTTTAGTAAATGTTGGTGATTTTTGATCGAATATGTCGAAGAAACCAGCACGGTGACCCCCTATTTTCTTTTCAGTATTAGAATGCTGATCATTTACTCTATAAAATATGTTATTTTGGAGAAATAATATTCAAGATATAAGTTTAAAGTTTTGACTTTTCGCTACCTCCCTGTTTGTAGTGGACTACATTAAAAAGGATTCAAATTCAAGTTGCTGGCGCACATAGATTTGTTTGATTTTGTTGATTTCTGCATGCATGCTATATCAAATTATTCTGTAGATGAAACTCACTGCTGACAAATGAAGTTTTAATGCCAGTCGCTCCACGGTTTGGCACATACTCCCAATTCCACATACACTACAGTACAGAACACACACTATGTCTGTACACATATATTGTAGTATTTGGACAAACCTGATGTAGATTTTCGCTCCAGCTGTTTGATGAGTTTGGTCAGTGTGTCAGACATCGTCTTGGTTACCGCTTCTGTATCCACGTCTGTCTCCCCGAGGTCTCCCGCCAGCTCCGCCTTTGCCTGTGGGGGGCAAAATATCTAGTCTTTTCAAAGGAAAATTGATATCTCATTTGAATCCAATAAGAATTTTAACAAACAACTGGAACAATACATCAGCAGTGCGAAGTGACAAGACTAGATACACTACAACATGATGTAACATGATGTAAGCCATGAGCAATACAATCATTCTGTCAGAATCAAAAGCCACATTTTTTACAAATAACAGATACTCTACCCACCTCTTCCAGTATCTCATCAAACCGAGCGTTGACTTCCCTCTGTATATCCTCTTGGTAATCTTTGATCTGTTGCAGATGAGGGTCACTTTCAATGATATCGTCCAACTCTGCAAATCAATATGTAAAACCACAAATTATATTAGTATCAGAAAAAGCTTTCCAAACTAAGTTTATACCTACGCTGATTCAAGATACATTACCTTTGTCGAACTCTGTGAGAATTTCTGCATCATCTTCAGTTTCGACAACACCATCCTCATCCTCCTCAAGACCTTGACCTTGAGGTACATCCTCTGACGTAGGTACATCCTCTGACGTAGGTACATCCTCTGACGTATCAAGTTCATCCTCAAGATCCTCAGTCAGGGCGTCTTTCAGCAGTGAAGTCAGATCTCTTCCAGTACGAATTGGCTTGACTTTCATGCTTTTTACTGTCAATGTAATTACCAAATTTTTTTTTGTCACATCCGATCAGGTAATTGTTTACATGTATTAGTGGAGAAACTGAAGTAAGCTCCACAATATTTTGTTCATATACAGATCTCTACAGATCTACACAGATCTATCCATTCTTCTTAAATTTATATTGACTTTCCTGATCTCTGGTTATCTCCTGATCATAAAAATTTCTGAACACATCATGCCGCATCAAGAATCTACTTCTCAGTAAGTAGGTACCACTCACTGCGTAGAGCTCCGTCCTTTGTCTGTTCTCCCAAAGCCTCCTTGATCCCGTCAATCAGAGACTTGGAGAGCCCGTCGGCCAGGTGCTCTATATCGGCCTCGCTTTCCTCCGCTGTGATTGGCTGTGCTGCTTCGGTCATCTCTTCGTCTTCATCAAACAATGTCGATGCAGTATCTGACAGATTTATATTTAAATGCACATATACCGTAAATATACATCTGCACATTGTCCATGCAAACATACAATTTGTATAATTTTTTAATATACACTGTATACAGAATCAATTTCCACTTACCAAGCTGAGACTTTCTGCTGGCGTCAATAATTTTCTGCCGCATTTTTCTCTCTTCTTCCAGCTTAGCTACATGTAACATAATAATTAGTGGCAGGTACCATAACAACAGCTAAGAACAACAGGAAACGTATGAAAAAAGCAATAGTCAATCGACACTAGCAAATGTGTCAATAGCCCTAAAATAATCAACAGAAAACCAACTGACCTTGCATCTGTGTATATTCGGCGTATTCCTCCGGCGAGAGGAGCGGGTTACAGGTGATAGGCACGGAGCGGTGGGGTGTCGGGGGCTTGAGGTACGGGTGGTTACAGATCCGGGACGTCTGCACGGACAACGTGTACACACATGTCTCGGTCTCGTCCACACGGGAGATGTAGTCTCCTTGGCTCCTCTCGCAGAAAAACTACCGTACACAACGCAAAGACCAGTTGACAGTTAACAGTGAGGGTTGATTGTTTATATACTTGAAAGCAGTAGATCTTTGAGGTATATGTATAAACATGAACAGTTTACTAAATTGTTGACGAATGATTCCGCTATTATTTTGCACTCACTCTGACTTCTGTGCGCCGAGGTTTAGACGTTAAATCACAGTCAGTTCCGTTAACGTATTGCTGAGAGTGATAGCGCGACAACCAACTTCTCTGCTTTCTCTGCAAAATATCATCTTATCATCATTGATCTGTAACTGACTGCCGGTCTAAAAAAAGTTAATTTTACAAAAATCCGATTAAAGACTATATGTGTAACTGGAATGATTCTAAGTAGTTTGTCAATATTCCTACATACCAATTTTGTGGTATTCGTCCAATCGTAATCTGATGAATAATGTCCCAAATATAAAACGTTCCCAGTTATTTTACCATCTGGAATTATAAGAATGACATGAAGGGTATTAACAGATTAAATACATGTACATATTCATGACATATTGCGTTTGGAATGGAATCAATACCCAAACTTTTGAACGTTCAGGATTAAATATATGAGACGGCACACCTTCAACATGGTATTGCTTGATGTCTTTTCCAAAGCAGAATTCGTACGTCCACCACCCTTTTGTCTGGAAACAATTATCAGAATTTAATCATGTTGTGCAACACATCTTATCAACTTTCTAATGTGGATTCTCAGCTCACAATCTGCATACGACTTGAAGAAAACTGCAGCAAAGGATTAATCAAAGACACAATACACTAGTGCTGTCCCTCACATTGACTAGACAAGGGCCCTTCTCCATGGGCTTGAGCAGTTCCGTGATTCCAGTCTCCATGGCGATCTTTTCTTCCTCCTTCTCCTTGAGTTCCTCCTGCAGAGACTTCTCTGTGTAGGTACACTGGTACTGTTGACCGTACTTGGACGATAACAACACGCTTCCACCTTCCTGATCCTGCAAGTAAACACATGTTTAAGGTTTGATTATTTTGTACACACATTTAATATTCCTACAAGATGTTCAAAAACAACATACCGGTATGTCACATTGTAACACATATGTCTTTCTCACTACCTCTACCAGGTCCTTGTTATGTATACCCAAAAGTCTAGCTTTGAGCAGTTTCGTACAACACTGATTCATTGTACCATTCATTACGAACCTTTTTTTTTAGCAGATAAAATTATATACCACCAAAAACCTACAACTACCACATACAAATGTACTGCATGCAATAACATAACTTTATTTTATAAAACATACATATGCATGTGCACATTTCATTCATGAAAGTACACACATAACTACACTTAACTGTATGTGTCTTGGGCAGAACAAAAAACGTAGTTTAATGTATAAAGTCTTAGTGAAGTGAGCTAAAGATCATTGTACCATTAAGTTGCGTTGGAATGTCAGTGTGACTGCTCGCCTCATTCATCATAACAGGCTGTTTATGTTGAACTCGAGAGGAATGCACATGATGCATGCTATATCATGTATATCTGCACTATGTGACCAGTTTTGAACAAATCACTTCCTGTATGTCTCAAATTGCCCACGTACAGGTGAGCCAGTTACTGTAACCAGTTTATCATGTTTATATATGCAAAGTCATTGCTACCCAACAGATTCGGTGGTGATGTGAACAAAATTCCCAGTAATAGGTACAGCGCACCGAGCGCACTAGCGGGCCTAACTGTTTGGTAGAGTCATCATCGAGCGTGAAGCACCTGGTGGTTCTAATTGTTCAGAATCAAAAGATTCAGAATTTGACATAAAAGGAAAATGCCATTCTAGTGTATTGTAAATGCAGTGCACTGGATTTTTAGACCATCAGTGAAACACTCCATCAGTGAATCAGTGAAACACGCTTTTTGGCCGTAGCTTTGTTTTGAATAATCGGATCAATTTGAAATTTTGTGTGTATTAATTGGGCATCATGCCAACTTTTTCAATTTTTGAGATAAATTTTGAAAATTGGTGAAAAATTGGATCATGTCAACTTGAAGGCACACCGCTAGTTTACATGCTCAAATAAAGGATGAATATCAACTTCTTCTATTAAATAATTGTTCAGGCATAAGATATCTATTTACGCCATGATACCCAATTACGACACACAAAATCCCAAGTTGTTCCGATTATTCAACGCAAAACTACGGCCAAAAAGCGTGTTTCACTGATGGATGACCTTGAGTTTAGAAAAGATATCTATTTATTGCTTTGCTGGGCCAGTGTGAGTTTCACTGTCAGTGATCCTGCATCAGATGGTCTACACGCGACCCGGCCGCACACGCGACCCGGCCGCCTGTCTCCTCTTGTAAATCATAGCGCGCGCAGCAGCAGTGTGATCGCCGCTGCTGCGCGCGCTATGATTACGCTCGATGTAGCCTTCATTTTAACTTTGTGTGGTTGACATGTTCAATGAAATTTTCTGATATTTGTGGTTTATATTTTTGACAGGACCTGGTCATTCAGCTACACTGCTATAATATCCGGATTCTGGTTGATTTCTGGCTGTCCAAAGTTCTGGCTGATATTGGGAATTTTCAACTGTTAGGCCTATATCTGGTTGAGTTCTGGCTGTCACAAGCGCTGGTTGTCAAAAAGTGGCCTCAACAGCACGAAGGCCGATGGATCACACTGGATGTTATAATGTTATTCACGATTAATAAAGGAAGAATTCTCACTGAACACGAATTTGTTTTATGTTTGCCTTCACATACCAATCCTCACTCACACAAACATAACTAGGCGTAAAGTATGTACATTGTAGATCTCAATTTGAAGAAAAATGCGAGAAAAATTATTTTTTATAAACATGTAACAGTGTAAGGTTATATCTTCGCCAAAGCACGTTATCATTACTAGGTTTTGAAATAATGCAAAGACCGATCATCTTGTTGGTTTCTATTAGTGATAGCCCACAATGAATTATATGTATATGGTTCATTAATTGTCATTCCGAACCGAATCGTCGGCCTTGAAGCAGATTATCGCTAAGTGCAATTAACTAGATTACCGGCGATCAAGGGGAATCCATTCGCCAAGTAAAACAGGGAGGCGCACGGAAACAGAAACTGTGATGAATCTTTTAGCAATTGTCAGATTGTAGGCAGATTTAAGGAAGCCACCAGACAAAAAATTATTAAAGCGCAATAAAAAAAGCGGCAAGACACGGAGGTCGTGTGGCCGTTGTTCGTCTTTGGTGATTCCTCAGGTAAGTGATTACATAGGGATGTCTAAGTGATTACACGAGAGTCTGCCGACTATCGCGCCGTTCTCGAGGCGGTTCCAGAGCTGCTCAACCACCGTCAACGCGTGAGGCGAGTGGTGCTAGACTTCGAAGCCGGCACGTGGCAAGCGGTGCGAGCTACTTTGCCTGGTGTAGACATCAAAGGTTGCCTGTTCCCATGGTTCCATTTCACTCAGGTAATTCCATCGTATTCATTTACAATGATTCAAATCAGATTCAAATCACCATCATTGTCTAATCTTCATATTGTTGTATACATAACATTGTAATATTTTACTTAAACTTTGTTGTTCCTCTTTTTAGGCTATCTACCGCAAGATTCAAGAGTTGGGAAGACAAGGTACTTAGATATTCATAATACACTTTTTGGTTTACTGTGCCGTACTTTCAGAATGTACTTTTTGGCGTAACAACATGCCTTAATTTTGAATATTTTCTTTGACTCGTGGGCTTCGGACTCATGGGACTCAGAGTGATTGACATTTGTCCTGATTGACATTTGTGTACATGTGATATACACTGCTCAAAACATTATAAGGATATTTTTTTATAGATTTTCCTTGGATTTAAATTGGATCCTATTCATGGAATTCTTTACACAATAATCAATAAATATTCTCCTGTTGCTGTTGCTTAGCAAGAAATGTTCAAATAAAGTAATTAACATGGATGAGCACCGGGCTATGAGACGTATGGTTGAGGGAATTTTTGCTTAGAATCCTGACGCAATTAAGCCTTGTACATGATGCGAACTCGCCGCCCACTCAGTGTGCCGCAACGATGGTAAGTTATTGCTTGCATAACAGGTGATGCTACACAGGCTGACGTTGCACGAAGCTATGGAGTGTCACAGTCTGTGATATCCCGACTCTATCATGAGATATCAGAGCACAGAGGTGGTGATTGCAGCGAGGGTTTAGCATATCCATTATTGACGTTTTGACGTTTTTGACATCAATTTGTCATTTAATTTCGCTAACCATGTTGTGTTCAGAAGGCCATTTCTATCACACAAATACTTTTGCATCGCACATTGTTAATCGCTATTTGCTATAATGTCCAGTACTGATAAATATACGTGTCACAACCGTAGTTGCTTGATTGTGAGTCATATAATTCGCATATCTAGGAAAATATCCTTATAATGTTTTGAGCAGTGTATGATTCGTTTTTCGTGTGGTATTTTTCTTTTGTATCTCATTTACCATTAGATCCATCTTGTTGAATATTATGTTGAATTAGAATGAATGAACAATAAATTTTGAAAAATTGGAAAGCAAGTGTATTTTATGATTTTTATTTAACCAATAAATATAATTCGTCATTAAAACAATAAACATTCCACAACACATCACAAACAACACTGTGACAATGCACTGTGTGCGCTTGAAACTACAATCACCCGGGCATGTCGTCCAGTCATGCGTGAACAATTTGGTGCGCTATGATTTACAGGAGGAGACAGGTGGCCGGGTCGCGTGTGCGGCCGGGTCGCGTATACCCCCATCAGATCAGTGCATGCACTGCAGTGACCAGGTGACCATTAAGTTGCCATGGAATGTCAGTGTGACTGCTCACCTCAGTCATCATAACAGGCTGATCTAAGATGTCAATACCATAATTGACTGAACTTATCTCCTCTACATCGAAAAATGCCACTATTACGTGTACAAAATGCGTGAGAATTAACCAAAACAGATGCATGTCGTCTTTGGACATTTTGACAAAATGTAAACTTCCGTCTCTGTGCGCATGCGCATTTCCATTAGGACAGCTCAGAGGTAAAGTGCATTATGGGAAATTCCCAGGGTCTATCTACGGAAAGATGGAAGAGTCGTTCTTGGATGATTCAATAAAATGGAAACGAATCATGCATGCCAGCGTTTACGGAAGACCGTTTTAGTGCCAGGTGTGAAAATATATTTAAGTGGCGGTCGCCACTTAATTATCTGGCGGCCGCCACTTATTTAGTGCTTTAACACAGCATTTTGGTCTATCCAGAGAAATACATTTTAAAATAAAATGAAATTTACATCTGATTTGAGATACATTATCCATATACTAAGTCGATATTATCAAGTTACTAACCCGGGATTAAAAAAAAAAATCTTCTAACCCCGCCTCCCCCCCCCCCCCCCCCCTTCGAAAACCAGCATTCCATAGGAGTGGTGCGCGTTAGTCACATGCAAAGTGACTCTGATCGGTCAATGCCGATTTATATTGTAAAATATATGGTCCAAAAATGTCTCAAAAAATTTAACGAATATTGGTTTGGTGGATGAAGTGTACATATTTTCATGTCATTGATTGGTATTATGGACCATAGGGCAACTTTCAATACATAACCCATAGGGGGGAAAACAAAGAAAAAAAGGAACACACAATATTAATCAGATAATTTGACGAATATTTGTCACCACCATCGAATATGCACTGTTTTTTTTGTCCACATATCCCTTTAACCTATATATCGATGGTACCAACCATAATTGCGAAGGGCCCAGTTGCCATGGCCAGAACAAATAACATGAATTCATTGATGATCCGTACACATGTATAATGCTAAGTGTGAAAGTTAAGTTTTGTTGAATAATTTGCATATCAACACCCCCTCCCCCACAATACACCATATAACATTGTCTCATGATAAACAGTATTGTCACTAACACAGTATGTCACGACTTTTATTTGGATACTAGGGCCTAATTAGCTATATGTATATTGCTTTACAAGAATCTCCTCATATTTCAAGCCACAGCCTACAGATAATTATGTGGCGGCCGCCAGATAATTATGTGGCAGCCGTCAGATAATTAAGTGGCGGCCGCCAGATAATTATGTGGCGGCCGCCAGATAAATATATTTTCACACCTTTCATTATCTGGCCTCTACGGGCTTCCGTAAGCGTTTCCTTAGCACATTAACTAGAATCTACGGAGCCGCTGAAAGGACATGGAAGAAATATTTTTTGATATATGGTTATTGCGTTCCCTCGCAATAATATTGCGTTCCCTCGCAATATTATCGCGTTCCCTCGCAATCCGGATCGCGTTCCCTCGATCGCAATCCGGATCGCGTTCCCTCGCGATCTTATTGCGTTCCCTCGCAATCCAGATCGCGTTCCCTCGCGATGTTATCGCATTCCCTCGCGATGTTATCACGTTCCCTCGCGATCTTATTGCGTTCCCTCGCATTCCGGATCGCGTTCCCTCGCGATCTTGTAGAATAACCTTCTCAGAAGTCATTGGCGTCAGCACAATGCGAGGGAACGCAATAAGATCGCGAGGGAACGCGATAATATCGCGAGGGAACGCGATAATATCGCGAGGGAACGCGATCTGGATTGCGAGGGAACGCGATCCGGATTGCAAGGGAACGCAATAAGATCACGAGGGAACGCGATCCTGAATGCGAGGGAACGCGATAATATTGCGAGGGAACGCAACATTATTGCGAGGGAACGCAATAACAATGTGCTAAAAGTATTTCTTCCATGTCCTCTCAGAGGCTCCGTAAGAATCTAATTTAGGTTTTGTTGGAAGAATTAAAAAGGCAATATTATATCCAAATGTGTCATGTTTACGGTATGATTTCGAATGTTTACAGTAGGCCCTATGGCCAAATAAAATTTGTTATCGTAGTGTTTTTTCCCTGCTAATTTACTTTCATTTATATTTAGTTAATAAAATAATTGTTGTGGTATGTATGAGTAACAGAGTTTGATATGTGTTCTTTGCTATATCGACAAGTGATAATGATCTGTAATTATTAGTCTAGGCTGCTGTTCAGAATATGACCTACTAACTGTAATAGATGGTTTGTACTGTAATGTTTTGAGAGTTTGATAATAAATTGACTCGAATCTCAGGTTCACACATTTCTACGACGTGTCACTAGTTATGTCTAGGTCAGGTGAAATTTATTCATTGTCATTCATTGACAGTTTTGTGATTAGCAGTATGGTCCCAGTGTAGCCTTTTGGTGACGCAAATTAGGCATCCAACGGGTGCGCGGCAATTCCTATGATATTAGCGAGCTGCGTTGCCAGCGGCTCGGTGGCCAAGTGGTAAGGCGTCGGTCTCGTAAACCGAAGATCCGGGGTTCGATCCCCCGTCGGGCCTTTTTATTAGGCGACACTGTATTTTCCCGCACTTTTATTGGCATTCTATCAACTCATCTGTTATACTACACTAATTTTACACAAACGGAGAAAATAGGCAAAAAAGCCTTATTCTCTTTACACTGGAAATTGCCTACAAATAAATGCATAGGGCATACATTGGCTTTGGCAATACCCGGGGGGCAATACTGGCATATCTATGTAGTTACAGAATCTATAGGAAAATAACATACAGGCATCAAGGCCTGTATAAACCTAGTTGAGTGCACCTATATGTGTACATGTATTTAAATCCAAGTTCATCTGTCAGTGAAACACGTTTTTTGGCCATAATTATAAATAATCGGATCAACTTGAAATTTTGTGTGTCTTAATTGGATATCATGTCGCAATTCTATCTGAAAAATGAAAAAGTTGGCAAACTACCAATTGCACTGTTTTTCAATTTATATTGAAGAACACAATGCGATGAATATGTGTTTTTAAAAAAAACAAAATTGGGTTATCAGAAGTTAATCTGGGATATTTTCAAAGAACAATGTCAAAATTGATCTGACGGTTTTTGGATAAATGGCCGCCAATGTTCAAAATCGATCGTTTTTCGACGAAGACGGCCGCCATTTTGAGGAAAAAATAAACAATAAAAAAATAAAAAAAAGATATTGTTTCTCAATTTTTCAGGAAGATTGGAATGCAAACTTTAAAGATAAAAATATGGTCGCCACGACAATAGGTTATCGGACCATAGATCTGGTGTCAGGAATTCCGAGAAGCAAGCAAAAATCCAGGTTAAGGGGTTCCTCCGGCGCGAGGCAAGATTCGACAAGATGCTGAAACTCTTCAAGGACATGTCCTCCCGCCTAGTCATGATCAAACTCAAACTATTAGCAGAAATACATCTCTCATTATGTATTTCTGCTATTAGGGCATAATAGAAGTGCCACCCTCTCGCCCCCTATCCGTGGCACAGCGGTAAATAAACTAGACGTCAAGGCCTAAAGATGCCTTGGAGGCATGTCGGTGTTAAGAGTAATTTGTAATAGTTATAACATGTTTACCATGGGCTCTACAATGCTCTACGACAAACTGTTTCCAAGATATCGACGGAAACGAAAAATGCCGACTCGGCGAAAAAATTTCAGGTCAAGGTCAAAGTTCATCCATAATACCCCTTTAGACATGTTTGTCTAGGGCGACGAGTCCAAAAATAACGTCCGTTTCGCTCTACAACGCACGGTTTCCAAGATATCGACAAAAACGAAAAATGCCAACTCGGCGAAAAAATTTTAGGTCAAGGTCAAAGTTCATCCATAATATCCCTTAGACATGTATGTCTAGTGCCACGAGTCCGAAAATAACGTCCGTTTCGCTCTACGACGCACCGTTTCGGAGATATCGACGAAAACGAAAAATGCCGACTCGGCAGAAAAATTCAAGGTCAAGGTCGAAGGTCATCCTTAATACCTTTAGACATGTTTGTCTAGGGCGACGAGTCCGAAAATAACGTCCGTTTTGCTCTACGACGCACCGTTTCCAAGATATGCAGGAAACATCAAGGATGACTGGGCGAAAACTCTTCCGACCACTAGGTCAAAGGTCGTTTGACGGATTGATCCCAAAATCAATAGGGTTTTCCCCTGTTGATATATGAACCTCCGTGCAAAGTTCTGTAGCCATTGCCTACATACTTTTTGAGTTAATGTGCGGAAACAAAATAAAAAAAAACAACATTGATTTCATCCTCACGGACCTCGGATCCCGCTGAAAAACAATAGGGTTCTTCCACAAAATATGTCTGACCAATGCTGAAAATTTGGCGAAGATTTATCGAGGCAAACTAAAGTTATCGGTCGGAAACCAAAACGGCGGAAAAAAAAGAAAAAGGAAAAAAAAAATTCTGCTAAAACCATAAAGGCATTTCGGAAGAAATGCCTTAATTCTTTACGGTATCGGTTCTCAATTCTTGGCGTTATGTTGGAAATTCTTGACGATATGGACACGGTATCGCTTTGTTACTTGTGTCGAGAGAGTGAACAGATTTGCGAAGGTTAATAATTGTGAAGCAATATACAAACAAACAAATATTTTTATTACAGTTGCACGGCATGCAGTCTATTTTATTTTCATCTTATCTAGACAATAATAGTAGTAAACATGGAAGATTTGACATCAGTTTGCAAATGTTTGTATACACACAAGTTTCCATGTTAGTTTCCCTAAATGGGACATCCTCCTGTCAGCCTCCAGAATTATTTTACCATCTGCTTCATGATACTAATTGAACTCCCGCGGTAACCAGAGCCGAAGTGATTCCTATAAATGAAGCAGAGACCTACATGTTTATTACATAGCGTCCTTTTAATAATGCATAAGAAATTACTTTATAATACTAAAGTGACCATGCGCCTGTCACTGTGGCATCTGTATACACATGGGACAGCTAGTCCTTAAGAAAATCATAAATACATGCGTGTTCAGAGCAAATTGTCTATGCCGGATATACTAGTAAGTGATCGATCATGATATTTTTTTTAGGTGTAAATGAAGTCATGTAATGATTAATTACAGCAATAGTTCCACGTAGACGACACTCCAGGCTGTCCAGATCCATGCTATAATTTGTTATCATATTGTCATTGATACTCTTCGAAAATGAATGTTCATGTCACCATGGTCACTAAACTGAATGGAAGACTCACCAGTGATTTAGATAATGAAATAGCTGGTACAATTTATTGCGGTTCTCGAATCCTTTATCTTTTGGTATATGTTTGTGATAAGCAGAGTGAAAGGCCGTGTTGAATCCTCCGAACATTGAAGCTATTCCGAGTTCATACTCAGAGTGTCCATAAAAAGATGCAGGATCGAAAATTACTGGAAAATATTGATTCATCTTGTTGAAATTATGGAACGAATTTGGTAAATTCAAGAGCTATATTCCAAAACAAAAGGTAGTTCAGATGTACCTGGTCTGTCGGAAATTTCACCGACATTGCCACCCCATAGGTCCCCGTGGAGCAAGGCCGGTCGGACTTCTATATCTTTGAAAAACGGCGGGATTTTAAGAAAGAGGTGGTTCCAGAGTTCTCTCGCCTCACGGTCTTGATACTGTGACGGAAGATTCGTGGAGAAAATTCAGTGCTCAAATATGTAACTGTCGTATGATTATGACTTCATAGGTAAATATTGAAGGTGCTAAAATACATATATACTCACTTCATTTTCAATTCTGTTAAGTTGGTTCTCCAGCCTGTTCCTTGTGAAAAACGTCTGTAAGGTAGGTATTAATACAATACAAAGTGTGTTGCACCACTATTAGGCCTACTGTAATGTCATTATTATTGTTGTTGCTATGGGAATATTATTGCATACCACCCAGTCCGCCTGCCATGTGTTATCCTGGGGTAGAAAGCCACAACACGTAGCCACGGGAAAACCGAACTGCTCCACAAACTCCGCTCTATCGGACTTGTGCACGGAGGACACCTGGAGCTTGGCTCTGTCAGCCCTCACACTGTTGTCCATGTGTAGCCTGTTTGTATATTAACAAAACTATGCTGAAACTGGGTATAATGTATTGCTGGATATCAAAGTATAGTTTCGATGAGTACAAATATCATTATAAAAACCGATTAATGGATGCCTAACCCACCAATAAATGCAATTATGTTTGACCATGCATGCATGTGGAATGTATACCAACAATAGAGTATGTCTCCTCAGCAATACTAGTAATACTATGTGTAAATATCAAAGATATGGTGATTATATGTTGTATAACCTGGCCATTTCTTCCCCCAGCCTTGCTGAATGTTTGTGGAGGCCTCTGATGTCTAAATACTCCATCGCGAAAGAAGCTCCACCTTCCGGATTGGTAAACACCTGTTAAGGTTACCTCCCATATATATATATATATATATATCAGAGAATGGTGAATACCAAAATTTCATGTGTATGCAGAAAGGGACTCAAATTAACATGCTTACAGTCAGTATGAATGAAATATTTCTTACTTTAAGAGGCCGGGGAACCTTCACGGTGTTTGTCTCCAGTATGGTTTCCAGACTTGACATTTCACCATCAAACATCAATTGTGCCTATGTGTGAATTATTCACTTGTTCAGACAAGTTCATATGTTTTGTGTGTATTTAACATAACGAATTGGTTCACATGTATAACAACAACAGAGTCATTGCATGTTGTTCCAACCAGAATCTCGTGTAACACATCTGTAGTTACCCCATCTTTCCCGTTGTGTTTGACGAAGACCTTCCGCCCCCGATCCGTTTCGTAGCCGTGTCCGTAGCTAATACTGCCTCCACCGCCCGAGTGACAGATAGGCTCCAGTCGCTCCGTGCCGAGCTCTCGTCTCAGTAACGCCTCCATCGGCTGGTGAAGGCAAGAAACGTCCTGGTCATTTGCTGTCCATGTATAATTCAAACAGGAATTTGAAAATAACAATTATTTTGTCGTTATATCTCATATAAAAATGCAGTGCTATGAGGAGCGTAGGCTAAAAGTCATTCGTAAATCACCACCTTATTGTGGAAACCAGTTCGTTCCTTATATCCAAGGGATCGAAGCCTATTCTGCTCAAAGGAATGTTCGGAGACAGATTTATGCTAGCAAATAGAAAAAAATCACCATGGCAAGAGCCCTCCGGAAAAAAAACCCCTAAATATGTCACTGCTCATAATCTTTTGGATTACCAGTATATGTGATATAACTTCAGTTTCCAGGTACTCAATTGAGAATTACAATCGAAAGAATGTGTGCTTTGAACTGGTGGCAGTTCTCGCGGCTGATGGGGAACGATCAGGATTCATGAATGAATGTCTTTACTACTAGTACGTACCATTTAAATTCGAGTTTTCGAGTTTAAATGACAAACACTCAACAAAATTCTCGTAATTACAAATTAATCTCTTTCGTACGGAAGCGTATTGCTATCAAGTGTGTAAAAATTTGTATCCCGTACGTACGACTTACTAAGTCGTACGTACGAGTTAATAAGTCGTACGTACGAGTTAATAAGTCGTATGTACGAGTTAATAAGTCATACGTATGACTTATCAAGTCATAAGTACGACTTATTTAGTCATACTTACGACTTATTAACTCATACATATGACTTATTAACTCGTACATACGACTTATTAACTCGTACGTACGAGTTAATAAGTCGTACTTATGAGATACATGTACTAAGTCATACGTACAAGTTATTAAGTCGTACATACGAATTAATAAGTCGTACATACGACTTAGTAAGTCGTATGTATGAGATATAACTCATACATACGAGATAAGAAATTTTACGCACTTGATAGCAATACGCTTCCGTAGTGAAACGTATTGTTATCAAGTGTGTAAAAAAATGTATCTCGTACGTACGACTTATATCTCGTACGTACAACTTGATAACTCGTACGTATGACTTAATAACTCGTATGTACGACTTAATAACTCGTATGTATGGCTTAGTATCTCATAAGTACGACTTACTAACTCGTACGTATGAGTTATTAAGTCGTACGTACGGGTTAATAAGTCATACGTATGAGTTAATAAGTCGTACGTACAAGATACTAAGTCGTACGTACGGGTTAACAAGTCGTACGTACGAGTTAATAAGTCGTACGTACGAGTTATTAAGTCGTACGTACGAGTTATAAGTCGTACATACGAGATAACATTTTTTACACCCTTGATAGCAATGCGCTTCCGTACTTTCGTAATTCAGTGTACGGGTGAAATATTATGCCAATTATGTGTATCAATACACCACTGGCTAATGACCGTGCGATCTGATATCGTTTCGTTATTAGGGGGAACAAACGTTAGTACATGTCCAAGATTAATGTTGTAGCCTTAACTGTATCTTTGAAGAGCGTTATCTTCAAACAGTATTCATAATCCACCACAAGCACGTAATAGATAATGTACATGTATATACCATGTAGACAACACGATAATTATGCACGGGACTAATTAATTCCTAGAAGTCAAAGAACATTCAAAACATCGTAGCGATTCCGTGGAAGGCGCTGGAGCACTCATGGGGCATTTGCAGCAATAAATACTTGTCCCATGTCCCGATGCAGCGGACTACAAGTAAACTGAAGCCAAAAACCGGTCTCTCTCCTTTCGCTTGAAGAACGTGCGAATGAAGACGGGATGAGGACACGGTTGTTGTAACAAGAAAATGCAGCTAACTGCGGGAGACGACATTAGAGCTCGAGCACATCATCAGCACCACGGCAGTTGAATGTATCTTACATAATGTTACCCCCCCCCCCCTGCAAAAAAAGAAAAGAAAATTGAACCATATCATGCCCCACATGATTCCAATTCATTCCCTATATTATGATGAAACATATAGGCGTACTTCAATCATATTCTTAATAAGTAAACATTTATTTTGAACTCAATGAAACAGATACGCCTGATAAAATGATATTGAACCTCAATAAACTATCCTTAAATAGTGTATACTATGCGGAGTATCTGCATCTGATATCATGATATAGGTAAAACACATGCATACTGAGCAAATTAAAAGAACAGTTTAAAATAAAAAGGTTTCGCAACCCAGCATGGAACACATTCTCATGTGATAAAATATGTCAAATTACGGTAAATGTAATCGTGGTATCGCAGACGAATCGTTGTGTTTACTTCATAACGCCAAAAGAAGGCCACACGCAAGGTTACATTTACATGCATGCACAAAATGCTGCACAGAAAATTGTGCGTTCCAAAGTACGTGTCATTGCGGTAAAATTCGCTTTGCATTCTGGGAACGTGAATTTCCATCGGCTCCGCCATTTTGACGTTTTTCAGACGAGCT
Organism: Terebella lapidaria; assembly: GCA_949152475.1. NCBI lineage: Eukaryota > Metazoa > Annelida > Polychaeta > Terebellida > Terebellidae > Terebella > Terebella lapidaria. The sequence continues at coordinate 28,399,373 of OX424567.1, forward strand.
GACCATTTTGCGTAATTTTCTCAAACCTAACACATCGATTTATGCATTATATATCTGTGGAATATTCAAAGCTTGCCATCAAATCGAGAGATTTTATGTCAAGGACGAAGAAAATCTTCATTTGAAGTATGTGTACAAAGGTTTACATGCCAAAACGGGCGTCGATAGGTTGGCATGAAACCTCCATGAAAAAGTCAGCACATAGACATGTAGAGAGTTGGGGGCTTCGCCCCCAACGCTCTAATGTCAAAAATACTACTTAATGTGAATAGTAGTAAAATACTACTTAATGTGAATAACAGTACCGCCAGTGTTATGGTGTATGGTGAACTGGGCAGATTGCCATTGTCCATTCAGGTTGTATGCAGACTGTTGAACTTTTGGTTCAAACTTGTCAATGTCTCAACAACATCTCAATCTAAGTTATCATTTACATTGTACAGACTGATGTATAGCATGTCTAGTAAACAAACCATTGTTTGTAAATGGCTGGAATTTGTAAAAAAAAACACCCTAGATAAGTTTGGGCTGTCCAATATATGGCAGTCGCAAGGACAGTGTGTCAAACGAAGATTAACGGACCAGGCCCAACAGGATTGGCACAATACAATGTTTAATTCCCCCAAATGTTTCAATTATCGAATGTTTAAAGAACATATAGGTTACGAAGGCTATTTGAATGAATTACCAACCACACTGTGTAGAGCATTCACTAGATTCCGGTGTAGAAACTGCATGCTGCACATCGAAAGTGGCGCTCGATTGAATATTCCACGTAATATGAGAATATGTAATTTGTGTGATTGTAAAGACATAGGTGAGGAATACCATTATTTACTAGTTTGTTCATACTTCAATAGTCAGAGGAAGCAATTCTTGAAGAAATATTTTCTCACCAATCCGTCCACCCTAAAAGTACATGCTTTACTGAACTCGAAGGGTCTTGAACTTGTTAATTTGTGTAGACTTATCTTAGCAATCATTGAAGCTATTAAACATGCGAAGCCATAATCAATGCATGTTGATGTATATGTGTAGCGGGTACTTGTTGCGAAGTTAATAGATTATATATTTTCGTAAATCTGCCCTATGGAAGGCCTACTAATAGATCTAACTGTACATAAAAGTAATGTTTTATAGCACAAAGCCGGTGTGTTGTATGATTCATGCAAAACAATCCATTGTACTCTATCAGGTTATGATTATAGAGTATTTGTGTGCATTTGTATTTCCTGTGTCATGTAATGTGATTTGGAATAAACTAATAGTCTACTGTATTTAGGGTTTGGGGTAGACATCTGGGTGTCAAGCTGAATTTTTGCACAGTGACTCTGGAGACCATATAGATAGCCCACAAAAAAGTCCCCATCAATCCCATGGGGGGTTTCCCAAAAATCCAAGATGGCCGCCATTTATACGCAAAATAGCTTAGAATTGAACTAGCGAGTTATCTACTGCACCTACGTTGGTGATTTTAGTGTCTACCCCCATGTTTTATGACCCAAGGAATCTGATGATGATATTGTTGAGTCTCTGTGACGGTTGGTTGTTTCAAAATCCAATATGACTGCCACGAAAACCCGGGAAGTTCGTAAAATCACGTTTGCAGCTATATTTCAGCTGCTATGGCAAATAGAGGCAAAATTTGGGTGTCTACTCTCACGTTTTCTGACCCAAGGAATCCAATGGTGATAATACTGGGTGTGTGTGACTGTTGGTTGTTTCAAAATCCAAAATGGCTGCCACAAAAACCCGGAAAAATCGTAAAATCACGTTTCCAGCTATATTTCAGCTGCTATGGCAGGTAGGAGCGAATTTTTGGTGTCTACCCCCACGTTTTCTGACCGAAGGACTCCAATGGTAATAACGCTGAGTCCATGTGACTGTTGGTTGTTTCAAAATCCAAAATGGCTGCCCCAAAATTCGGAAAATTCGTAATATTACGTTTGCAGCTATATTTCAGCTGCTATGGCAGATATAAGCAAAATTTTGGTGTCTACTCCCACGTTTTCTGACCTAAGGAATCCAATGGTGATAATGCTGAGTCTATGTGACTGTTGGTTGTTCCAAAATCCAAAATGGCCACAACAAAACCCCGGGGGAATATAGCTATATTCCAGCTTCTGTGGCAGATTGAAACAACATTTTGGTGTCTACCCAATTTATTTTCTGCCCCAAGGAATACAGTGGTGATAATGCCGTGTCTCTGTAACTGTTGGTTGCCACAGAAATAAATGTAGCTGCCATCAAAATCTGTGAAAAAAAATTAGCCCAAAGGCTAAGATAGGTTACCGGACAATTTTGGTTTGGCCATGGCAGCATTGGCAGGTAACAGACCTTGAGATTTACCAATCAAGGTTCGCAGTGTAAACATATGACCTTGGCATTTACCAATCAAGGGCATCCGTATGAACTTCGATGTAACCATTACATGTATGTGTGCGGCATTTGATATTCTATATGTTGGGTGGAATCGTTTAGGCCGCTCAGGTCAATTTACACATTCCAAGTCAGACATTTGGCACTGAAGGTCATCTGACGTCAAGTTCAAGGTCATCATTAGTTGTGCCATATATGTCTTCCTATATGTTCATAATGCAAACAGGAGCTCTATCTGCAAGCATTTCATCTACAAAGGCAAATCTGGGCATTTTTTGACCCCAAAATGGCTGTTTTGACCTTTCAAGGTCATCCAAGGTCAAATTCAAGGTCACCACACAAGTCGCCATATATGACTTCCGATTTGAAAGTGCCAATTTCTAAGCTCTATCTTCAAGCGTTCTATGAGTACAGTCCTGACAGCTCCCATTATGAAGGAAAAAAGTGCCGAAAATTTTCCAAGTCCAAAATTTTTTTCAAAGGGTGAAAAATTTTTTTTGCCTAGAAATGGCCCAAAATGGATAGTAATGTTATTTGGGGCGAAAAAAATTTTTTTCGCCGACTCGTCAAAAATTCAAAATGGCCGCCACACTGAGATCGGCGATTCAAGGGCAACAAAACTTATACACGTCGCAGAGGTATATAAGAGGAATCTTTTTAAGCAAAAATCTCAAAACTGATGAGAGAGTTTTTGAGAAAATACAGACCAGGTGCAAATTTGAGCGTTTTTCGACCCAAAAATGGCTGTTTTGACCTTTCAAGGTCATCCAAGGTCAAATTCAAGGTCACCACACAAGTCGCCATATATGACTTCCCATTTGAAAGTGCCAATTTCTAAGCTCTATCTTCAAGCGTTCTATGAGTACAGTCCGGACAGCTCCCATTATGAAGGGAAAAAGTGCCGAAAATTTTTTCAAAGGGTGAAAATTTTTTTTTGCTCTAGAAATGGCCCAAAATGGATAGTAATGCGATCTGGGGCGAAAAAAAATTTTTTCGCCGACCCGCCAAAAATTCAAAATGGCCGCCATACGAAAACCGGCAGATTTAGGGCAACCAAACTTATACATATCACAGAGGTATATGAGGGGAATCTTTTGAAACTCAGTTTTTGAGAAAATGGCCGTCAAAGTCCAAAATTGAGCGTTTTTCGACAAAAACGGCCGCCATTTTGAAAAAAAATGCGAAAATCAAAAAACAAAAAAATACCTCCTTCTCAAAATATTTTTAGGCATTTTTGTGCAAAATTTCAGAAAGATTCGATCGTTAACTTTAAAGATAAAAACGCCGGACGGACGGACGGACGGACGGACGACGGAAGCAACGCCATGCCAATAGGTTATCGGACCAAAGGTCCGGTAACCTAAAAATTGCAAATCCTGTTTCGACTATATATCAGCTTCTGTGGCAAAGATTTTGGTGTTTATATATTTATGTTTTACCCAGTCAAAGAAATAATACCGGTGGACCCATATTCAACTAACAAGATGAAAATCCCACATACTCTCTGTAAACTCAAAGTTCAGAACCAACACAGACATTGGCTTACTACAATTTATTGATGTGACATAATGACAATCACAGTGCCGAATTGCAGGAATGTGGAGGGACTGCATCTTAGCAGAGCCATTTTCTCAAGACAGACAACTCAGTTTTTCATGACTGAGAGTAGCAATCATCAGTTCGGTACGAGCGTAGTAGTTTGGAATAAGTCTACAATTTGGATGAATAATTGCCTGTCACGATGCAATGTTTTTTTTTTATTTACAAAGAGGCTTCGTTTTGAATGACAGCCACAGTTGCGTGAATGGTGCCTGCTCAGCACAGCAGAGAGTTTTGATGATCCCTTGTCATAATCACAAACAGGGAGAGTAGATTATACAGTTGCTGTGGCCGGAGAGAGGTTGATGCTAATTCATGAGAGGCAAAACATGTCAAAAATCTGGAAGGAGCATGCTTACATACATATCATTGCACAACAAGAAGTCTTCCACCATGGAGCTCAGCTCATCCACATCCACAACTCTCACCCACAATGAAACCATAAACAAGTGGCTTTGCTGAGATCCCTTCAAATTGAGCACAAAAGTAAAGTGTGTACAAGGGTATATGACTAACGTGACAAATCTCGGTTTCCTCTTATCAATATCCCTGTCTTGAGCAGTAACATCGCAACTTCTCCAGCCTACGGCGTCTAAACATGTGTGTCGCAGTTTTCCAGCTTTGCCAAATAGTGCATGCATCTCACCAGGAACTCATAGCCGGAGCACAGGTTTCGACTTCCAAACTGCTCAAATGTGATTGTATAATGTTTAGATTTTAAAAAGTTTTATGATAGGCATGGTTGAAGGTTAGTTAAAACCTCTCTCATACATACATACATACATACATGTATGATGGTATATATTTCCAAATCATTGTGATTTTGTGGATATATTTGCATCTAAATTTACAAGTGTGGATATCAGAGCAAATGCCACATGCTGGGCAGGAGATGCTCACTATTCCGGAGCATCTGATCTCACACTCAATTGCTTGGGTATATATATGTGATATTATCATCTGGATTCTACCACTTACATGTATTTTGATTTGATGAATTGTGACTGTGGATATGAATATTATAAGTGTGTTGATATATCTATTTGTGCTCATTTAGCTATAAACCTGGTTTTGAGGTTTCGATTGCACTGGAACTTCGATACTACAACGCATCCCAGAGACTATTGTCACCATTCCAACATTACAATTGGACTCCATGGGTCAGAAAACATGGAGGTGAACACCAAAATCTTGTTTCGATCTTCCAGAGAAGCTTACAACAGCCATATTGAATTCTGAGGCAAATTTCACCGTTATTAATGACAGCCATTTTGAATTTCGATGCAATCAACAGTCACAGATCCAGCATTAACACCATTGGATTCCTTAGGTCAGAAAACGTGGGAGTAGACACCAAAATTTTGCCTCTATTTGCCACAGCAGCTGAAATATAGATGGAAACGTGATATTACGATTTTTCTGGGTTTTTGTGGCAGCCATTTTGGATTTTGAAACAACCAACAGTCACACAGACCCAGCATTATCACCATTGGATTCCTTGGGTCAGAAAACGTGGGAGTAGACACCCAAATTTTGCCTCTATTTGCCACAGCAGCTGAAATATAGATGGAAACGTGATATTACAAATTTTCCCGGTTTTTGTGGCAGCCATTTTGGATTTTGAAACGACCAACAGCCACACAGACCCAGCATTATCACCATTGGATTCCTTAGGTCAGAAAACGTGGGAGTAGACACCCAAATTTAGCATCTATTTGACACAGCAGCTGAAATATAGATGGAAACGTGATATTACGATTTTTCCAGGTTTTTGTGGCAGCCATTTTGGATTTTGAAACAACCAACAGTCCCACAGACCCAGCATTATCACCATTGGATTCCTTGGGTCAGAAAACGTGGGAGTAGACACCCAAATTTGCCTCTATTTGCCATAGCAGCTGAAATATAGATGGAAACGTGATTTTACGAATTTCCTGATTTATTGTGGCAGCCATATTGGATTTTGAAACAACCAACAGTGACAAAGACTCGGCAATATCACCATCACATTCCTTAAGACAGAAAACATGGGGGTAGACACTAAAATCACCAACGTAGGTGCAGTAGATAACTCGCTAGGTCAATTCTAAGCTATTTCGCATATAAATGGTGGCCATCTTGGATTTTTGGGAAAACCCCCCATGGGATTGATGGGGACTTTATTGTGGGTTATCTATATGGTCTCCAGAGTCACTGTGCCAAAAATTCAGCTTAGACACCCAAATGTCTACCTTATGGGGTTTTTTTGACCTAATTTTGGTAGACTATAAACTGAAAAGTGTGAACTGGTTCTATGCGGTGATCATAACTGTTCACCAACCTCGAGATATTGGCGTACATGGGATCAGTTTATTCTAATGCAAAAATTCGATAAATTCGTATATGGACACTACCTGTTTCTGTGAGCAGTATTATTCTATCGTCTGTCTCGAAGACACCATTGTGTGATATAGGCTTATGCAATAAATTTGATAAATCGTTATAACCATAATCTAGATGTTAAAACAGAAACATAGCACCAAGGGTGCTGTAGCTTATCGGCAATCATGAGAATTGCATAGAATATTTCCAACATATAAATTGTTACACTGATGTTAAAATCTATTGATAAGACATGTTCGCAAATATTGCTAAAAAATATTTCCGTATGGACTATAACACGAAATCGAGTTACATCTTGAAAGATTTTTTTCGTTAATGACATATTTTCACAGACCGTCGATTCAAAGGCAACAAAACTTATACACATCACAAAGGTACTCAAGGAGAGTTTTATATCTGATTTTGAGGAAAACGATCTGAATAAATTTTGAGAAAATGGCCACCAAAGACAAAATTCATCGTTTTTTTTTCGACAAAACAGGTCGTTTTGGCCTTTCAAGGTCATTGAAGGTCAAATTCAAGGTCACTACTCAAACCGCAATATATGATTTCCCATTTGAATGTGCCATTACTTAGGCTCTATCTTGAAGTGTTCTATAAGTTTACTACGCACAGCTCCCATTATGAAGGAAAAATTGGGTGAAATTTTCTAAGTCCAAAAAAAATTTTCAATGGCCAAAACATATTTTTTTTTTTTTGCTGGAAATGGCTCAAACGAATAGTGACTCGATTTGGGGCAAAAACATTTTTTTCGCCGACCTGTCAAAAAATCAAAATGGCCGCCACACGCAGACCGTCATTTCAAAGGCAACAAAACTTATACACATCACAAAGGTAGCCTTTCGTTCAAGATTCGGTTTTTGTTATCTGTGCTTAATTTCGTAGATCCAGGCTTTGAATATGTTTATTTTGTACAGTCAGACATGTTATTGTAAGGTACGACATAAAAGTAGGCCTAATTCTTTAATAATATGTTCCTTGATTATAGGAAGTGTATATGTTATCAGGACGTGTATTCAGGAAAGCTCATCTGTTTTTGTTGATTGTTTAAATTTAGTTTTACTTATAATAGACAGGGGAGCTTGCGATTTCCAGAACCAGCCGCCCCCCCCCCCCGTAACCTCCCCCCCCCCCTTCCCCCACGCTGTGACAAATCATAGTTAAGATGTCACGCAGATGCTAACAGTCTGTTGTTTGTCAAAAGTGTGGGCGTGAATTGAAATTAACTACTATGTCTGCAGTCGGTACGCTTCCTGGTTATCTAGATGCAAGCAATGTTTTAGTCAATAAACTGCAAACAATCCACATTGTTAGCAAAGAATAGGAATATAATAAGTCAATATTCATTCAACATGACAAATAACATTTATGACAATTGAGCGTTGACTATATCAAAATGAATGACATCGGGTATAGACCAAATTATAGAGGAATAGACATATGTACAGTGAAAAATCATTATTGTGTTAATTCCCAAACACAGAACCCAGGCCGGCTGGCTTTGTAAAATCTGGCCTGGAAGTAATTAAGATAAACGAAAACGCCTATCATGAATAGAGGATTTATGTTATTTATGACAAAATTACGTAGCGTCTACTGTCTACATTCATACAGCAAGGAACACAGGCTAGCGAGGAAAAGCTACGAAAACACACAAGTCACAAGTTTTTGCTATAACATACAAAGAGAGGGGTAGGTATCGCTGTCAACATAACTGTGAAAACGTAGACTCGACCGCGCTTTTACAGAGAGCGCGAAATCTCAATAATGACCGAGCTGACCAACACACTGCTAGGGATTAGGCTAGGCTGCCCGAGGAAGGGGGGGTCCCAGGAGATCGGGCTGCTGAATGTTGCCCAATCGCATCAAAGCTCCATTTTAGTGAACCGTGACCATTAACAAAACTCGTTATGTATTTCTACCGTCACCAAACATGCCAAATAAACAATGCTGCCAGGGGCTGCAAATAAGAGCAACTTCAACTTGTGTTTGGCGAAATTCACCAGGCCCACAACACTACAGCTCAGCGTACAGCTCAAGCCGCGGGTTTATAAAAGGCGCGTCGTTTGCACACCAATATTTGTGGAATAGACGACGAACATTGCTGTACGCTTTTACCGCAGGTGCCCGCAAGACGTATCGAAGTCGAACTAAAACTGGAGGGAGAAACTTGGGACGAATGCGCACAATATGGCTTGATCTCTGCTACAAAGAAGGGCCTTATTGCAGCATAAAGGTAAGCTTTTGTTGATCTGACATGTTACACTATCTCACCTTAGTACAGATAATAACAATACATTCGCATGTGAAGTATCCTTTGGTTTTAACAACGGGCTATAGTCACCGCATAGACCCGTATCGTCAGTATACGCTATTAACGGGTATTTATAGTATACTACTTTTACATTAAACCATATACCCTAAACACATAGCGACGCCGTAAATTTGACACTATGGTATCTTTCCAGGTGGTACGTGTGTAGCTGATTCTGGACAACGGCCCGGTGTTCCATCGAAAGGGGTCTGGTTATCTGAAATACGTAAGTCTATAAAACACAAATAAGAAAAGCAGTCACTGTGGTATGCATCCCAACCATTTACCGCAATTGGAATATCAAGATTCAATTCCTAGGTTACATTCCAAATAAATACATTTCATAATTGCATTACTCCAGTATAGAAATGTAATTTCTTCTGGCAAAACTGGTACGTGTATATTGTCATTGGAAGTCCACAGTGGCTGCTTAGCAGGTTAACCACATGTACAGGTCAGAGATTTACTACAGACGGTCTGTTAAAGCAACCCAGGTTACTTCCAAGAACAAAAATCATTGACTCGGCAGTAACATATGTGGTTGGTTAGAAGTCTCGCATTATGTTATGTGTCGCTGTAACAGACCATTGCTAGCAATATCTCCGATCTGTGAACCCAGTTGTATTGCTTCAAAGTACATACTCGTAACACAAAGGTTCATAAAAGACGTGGTACATTCACCATAATCACGATATTCAACACAAAAACATGTCCTTCACAAACAAATTACATTCTGTAAAACCTTCAGATTAATACAGTAGCCTTTTCATTTCGTGAAAAATCTAGATTGTTAACAAGGTACAAAAAACTGCAAAACTAATGGTGATGGATTTCTGAAGGTTTTACGGGTATTAGACCTATTATCCAGGCGCCATGTTGCCACGTTTGGTTAATTGCTGAAGTCACTTATCTGGAATCAATTCATGGAATCCGTTTCTTCTTTCCTCCTTGAATAAAATGATCAAACGTGGTAATCATTGTAATAAGATGCAGGGTAATAGGTCATTGGTCTTCACAGTAAATGTCACATTCACTTTCATGTAGAAATTTGTTCCTAGACCATCCATGTGAAAAAATTAAAATATGGGACGGAAAAAATGAGAGTCCTTTTATTCAGAATACAATTGACCTTACGACTGTCATTGTTGAACACCTTTTCTGGGAAGGTACACCTCGACAAATATTGCCAAACAATAGTAATCCCCTCGGACAAACAAGCATACACAGTCGTGAGGTCAATTTATTCTAAACAACATGGCCTGGGAAACACATTTTAATCTAAAACCTAATCAGGAAATCCAACACTTTGGGTACAGATTGGATTCTTCAGTGTAAGGGTAACAAACAAAATATCCTTGCTCAAATGGCTGTCTTGGCCCAGGTGTTGGCTTTCTATTGTCGGCTTGGGAATAAGTCACGACATTTCACAAAATCAATTCACAGTACTTCTGACAAAACTGGTGCATATTGTCGTTGGAAATCAAGTGATTGGTTAATTGCAAGTACAGGTCGGAGATATACTACATATGGTCTGTTAAAGCTCTTGTTTTTGACCTGCCAGTTCTGGCAACATGCTCCTGCTCGTAACCGACATCTTTTGTACAAAACAGTGGTGACCTCTCCCCAAAGTAATCATGGGGTGACATATCCTTTTCACACCCGTCAGTCCATGCACAAGGTACCTCAATGTCACATTCTACCATTCCAAATATGCGTTCAGTTTGCACAGCATTCACAATATCTGACATTGATGATATTCTCCTTACAAAATTCTGGGAGATATTGTTCAATCAAACCAATTGATTTTACATCGGACTTGACTTTCCTGTTATATTCACATTCCCATCCAATGTTATATTCACATTCCCATATTTCATATAACTTTGAAACCTTTGCTTTTCAAGTATTCCTTCCTAACGTTTGTTCTATACAACAATGACGCCTGTTGCTTCTTCCACTTATCATCCTTGATCACACGTCAGCGAACATGACCAGCAATTAATGGAAACTCCCATCAACAAAACATGACAAGTGCCTACATTGTGAACAACCTATCACGAGGAGTTGTGAAAATTCAAAATATTATTTCGACTTTATTGGCTTCCCATACCTCACAGGTTGTAGGAAAAATGTTTTTTAATGTTATTTTCTGTTCTCTGAACTTACTAATATGTCTTGACAGTGCTCAAGTCGTAACAAACTCCGGCACAAGTAGCGCACCTTACTCTGATAATTCTACTCACCCACTGAATGTATACCATATTGAATCCGTCTGGCACATTTTTAATCTTCATTGAATTTAGAAGAAATAGTAAGCTGCGATACATGGGCCCAAACTCCTTCCAACATAGACCAGCTGTCCGTTCACTTGTAATGTAAATATATAGGTAACAAAATCATGAATTTACACACTTCCAATCAACGTGAAACTTGGCTTTTCTGATTGTTCGCCATCAAGGATTACTAACCGAGACTCTGTTTCTTACTAAGCAATGTTAAAATTGTTAAATTCATCGTTTTCATACGTCATTTTCCGACCTATTTCTCAGTCTACAAAATACAATCACAACAGGGCGAGCGAAAGGATTATGCTGTGCAGCAAATAGCTAGTGAGGCTAGTAAAACTCACAGGTGATATGCACTCGGGTGCACCGAGGTGTTTGGGATTATGAATGTTCAGCTCATTGTATTCATCTCACAGAAAGTATAGCCCTAGATATTCTCATTATTTTGACGACAACAATGAATAAATATATACAACAGCCAGTGCTTGTCAATCTAATCATCAAATTGCATAGCTTCCGTGATATCATTTATGAAACCATGTCTCGGCTCATCATCCATGAGTATATGTGTGTGTGCTAGCCAAGTTTTAGGTCAGGGGATTGTATTGTTTTGGTGATTTTGTTACCTTTACTTTCACATTATAAGTCAACGGAAAAGTGCCTCGGTGCAGTCACCGGTTAGTTACGTGCAATCACACCTTAATTGTTAATATTATACATTTGTGTACCAGTGTATATTTGTGTACCAGTGTATTTGTGTATAGGTATATTACATTTGGAAACAGGTTTGTATTTTTCCTTTTGTAAATCTGTTCCAAATTCAGTTACACGAGTCGAGAGCACTGTAGCTGTCATTAGTATTTTCAATGAATCATACGCACATATATACACCCATACATCACCCATACAAGCCACGTAAAATGCAACTGAGATTGTTGATTGTGATTATACACGTGCAAAAAATGTTTCCTCGTCACATACATACATCATACATCACCAATAAAGTGCATGTGACACAACTGATTACGACATCTTGCGCATTTTTCAAATTCCAGTTTCTTTTCATGGCGAACCGTCGTGCGCACATCTTGTCGCATCCATGCATTCATAATCTCGCCAGAATAAAAAAAAATATCAGTGTAACTCGTGACAAGAGAAAATAATGCTTTCATTGATCAACATCATTTAGGATACAATTTTACACTACACACATGTACACACACCGTCATCAACACTAAAACATAATGGCGTCTAGGAACATGAATGATCTATGCTGTACATTTCCTCTCATGACGCATCCTATTGAATAACTGCTGAATCTCTTTTCAACATTTTGCGCATTGTTTAGGATTTTTCAAACCACTGCATCCCTCTTTTGAATGCCTGTCCAAAGAGAATCGTCGTCCGAACACTTTGTCACATCTGTTAACATTTGTAATCTATTTTCGGCCTTCCTGGGGTTCGGGAAAAATAGACCCCAAGTGCAAGAGGCGACAAAATGTTTTAATTTACATGTAAGGTAACTTGATAAATACTACATTTTTACGGTAAAAAAATCTCTCCACCTCTTGCATTGGGCAGCGGTTATATTTTGCCAACTTTGGATTGTACGAATATGAAACGCTGAACCATAGGTCCGAAATGGCTTCCCTCGCTATAGCCACTGTCTCTTGTGGATTTTTCATTCTCATCTCCTCCATAAGCTCGCAGTAGTGCATGTGTTGACGGTGCTCTTGGCGGGATTGTTTATCATAGAAGCCCTCCATAGAAGTACAACTGCACACTCGGCGATGGACTAAGGAAATAAATAAATGAATAAATTTTATATATATTTGTCCAAAACTTCCAAAATATTGTAGATCCAAGTTTAAACAATGGTGTAATCATTCATATTTGGAACTATGATCGGTATGCAAATAATGATAATGATTGAACTTGTGGTTCGAACTTGCGGTTTTGTCATTTTCGACACTACTTTTATATCCTTGTTTGGCACTGAAATGGCCTTCTTGAGCCCAAAGTGCCGTTAAACTTTATTCCTTCTACAAGTATCATAATCATCGTAATAGGTTTACATTATTTTTTTTAATGAAAGCATTTCTCCCGTGATACACCAGAAATCTCTAGTTTCATCCCTCGTGGGATGCTTGGGCATAGTTTCATTGAATCTGTCATCATCCGTCTTCTTGATGATACTTGATACTATACTATTATAGTATCAAGCACTGAAATGGCCTTAAGCCCAAATTTCTGTCAAACTTTATTCCTTGCTTCCTTCTGTCACCATCATGTGTGTGATATGAATGTTTACTCATGGATTTTAGCTTTGCGAAGGAAACACACGAGTATTTCTGGTAGTATTCCTTCCAAGCCATCTAGTCCATGGTGGATCGGAATATCCTCCAACATACCTTGTTTGGCACTGAAATGGCCTTGAGCCCAAAGTGCCGTTAAGCTTTATTTCTTCTTCTTCCTTCATAAAACATAACAAATAACGCAAAATTGAACCGCACCTGTGCAGCTAACTCGGGTTATTTGGTGGATACCGTGCGTACCATTTAAGATCACGTCAGATGACGTTATCACGCTCGGCTACCATATCGTAGTCTTTGATGGTGTCGTCGATCCGACCTTCCATTACATGATACATCCTCGGAGAAGACCAGAAAAAAAGTTTTCCCTTATCCACGTGCAATGAAAACTCCGCGAGTCATTCCCGCGGACCGTCATGGTTTCGATGTCCTCCAGACGATACCTTGTCACGTTCAGGCATACCCATAGCAGCATGTAACCGTCGTATGTGCATTCGAAGCGGTCCCCTTCTATGTCCACGACAAACTTGTGTTCTGTGAGTTTAAAATTTTCGTCCTCGGTTACGTAATGTTGGCATTTAGTGGACTAGTACGTGTCCTATATCGCGCACTACATTAAAAGAATGATAAAAGAATAGTTTACCATTAGCTGCTTGAACAAGCGTGACCCTTTCGATTAACGCATTGCTATCAAGTTGCTACGAGCACAGAAGCCGAGTAGATTTGGCATATATGGGCAGTTGAGAAGTATGATCACCATGTACTTCTTTGATGATGCTGCCCGTGCCAAGTGCAGATTTCACAACAATCTTTTGGCTTCCAAGGTCTGCGGCATATACTATTACCTGCCCGTACGATACAGACATCAAATATTTTTTTTTATGTGCTCCTCGGGGCACAAAAAAGTGTTTGAAAATCCGGTATATTTGATGGGATCTTAGTTCCTAGATATTGAAGCTTCTACGTAAATGCCAGCCTTTATAAAAAGCTGTCACTTCTGGCAGAACATACCAACAACGAAGCAATGCTATTAGCATTGTCCTATATCCGCCGGTCCGGAGAATTGGGTTTTGTCATTTGACAATGTATCCTACATCCTCTAATTCTGGAGATCTTGCATGAACATCAACATATTTTTCAAATGCATGAAAGTTTATTATTCTGTTGGGTACCCAGTCATGTGGACATCCATGTGCGTGCTGACGAGGCTGCCAGGACAGCTCTTGATCTGAACTTCGGGCTTGGGGTCCGGGAAAAAATAGACCCCAAGTACTCTTGCTTGTCGTAAGAGGTGACAAAATGTTTTCATTTACATGTAAGGTAACCTGATAAATACTGTATTTTTACGGTAAAATAAAAAACATTTCATATTTATCAATTTTGGATTGAACGAATACGAAACGCTGAACCATAGGTCCGAAATTACTTCCCTCGCTATAGCCTCTGTCTCTTGTGGATTTTTCATTCTCATCTCCTCCATAAGTTCGCGGTAATGCATGTGTTGGCGGTGTTCTTGGTGGGATTGTTTATCATAGAAGCCCTCCATGTGTACAACTGCACACTTGGCTGTGGACTAAGTGAATAAATAATGAATAAATTTTATATGTATTTGTCCAAAATTTCAAAGATTTTGTAGGTCCAAGTTTAAACACCGGTGTAATCCTTTATGTTTGGAAATATAATCGGTATGCAAATTACAGTAATAATGATATTTAACTATACTAACTCTTACCGATGGGACGCTTGGGCATCGTTTCATTGAATCTGTCGTCACCCGTCTTCTTGATAATACTTGATATTATACTATTATAGTTTCATATATTATATTTATATTGATATTATATATTTATATATTATATTTTGTAAATGAATTGGCCCGAATGATGTCTTGCTGTTTCACCCTTACCTGGAAAAACATTTTGTATATGTCTCCCATTGCCGCCACTGGTGCTGATGTGAAACCGACAAGAACTCCAATTAGATTGTTCATAAGATCTGCTCCTGCTCCCTTGATGAGGGAGCAAACGGGAGATTCCGGGAGAGCTTCCAAAAGTTCAGTCATTATCCATGTATTGCCTAGAATGCAGTTTGCATCCGGGTGCCAATGTAAATATTAACATGGTTTTATTACATTTATTATTTTCATTGGTAGATCATTTGAGTTTTCTTTGATAGGAAACCTCATTTTATACATAACATCAAAACAGTTTTACAAGTAGTAGATAGAGCACGAGCACCCGTGGGTGTGGCTCATACACGAGGTTATTCTCGAGGCGTTAGCCGAGAGATTACCGAGTGTATGAGCCATACATACCCACGGGTGCGAGTGGTCTATCTGACTTGTACCACGGGTTCACTCAAGTGTGATCCTATATTCCACGGCAGACAGTGGTGTATGTTGAATAGACCACAGTCTGGCCTTTTGTTAAAGGTGTCAACCGTGGTACAAGACTCCGAACCTTCGCTAAGTGGTTTCCGAACCTTCGCTAAGTGGTTTCATCACATGGATTGCGGAGCTGATCTTGACCTGCTGGTTTTTTATGTGGATCCACATCCGCTTAGTTGATTTTGGTGTGTACTTTCGTTTCCAAAGTTTCTCTTACACTGGACCAATATCTCACGTTTCGTAACAATATCCAATATAAGTTCCACGAAGCTCTGCAAGCTCCAAAAAGACTTGCTGCTCTTTTATTACACTCAGTGATTTTAACTGCACGAATATTCCTCGATGGATTGAGACTTTGACGAATCTCCTTTTTCGTGCATTGGTAGTGTTAGGGATGGGGATGTCCAGTTTCACGTTTCGTACATCCTGCAAATAGGGACTTGGAAATATTCAGTCATGTTTTGAGTCGACAGTTATGTAGTAGATAGAGCACGAGCACCCGTGGGTATGGCTCATACACGAGGTTATTCTCGAGGCGTTAGCCGAGAGATTACCGAGTGTATGAGCCATACCCACGGGTGCGAGTGGACTATCTGACTTGTACCACGGGTTCACTTAAGCGGGTCCTATATTCCACGGCAGACAGTGGTGTATGTTGAATAGACCACAGTCTGGCCTATTGTTAAAGGTTTCAACCGTGGTACAAATATGAGTCGACCGAAAAGTTGAATTACAAGTGCTGATATGCATGTCATAGTCAATATATTACCACCAATACTGTAACAATGCATCTCTCTTCCTGGCACCCATGCCACGTCAACGGGGACATCCGTCAACGAGGAAAACTTATGTTTTGATTTACACGTATAGATAATAGGATGAATACTACATTTTTACAGTAAAAAAACAGTTTTCCACTTCTTCCAGTGGGCAGCGGTCGTAATTTGCCAATTTTGGATTGAACGAATACGAAACGCTGAACCATAGGTCCGAAATGGCTCTCCTCGCTATAGCCACTGACTCTTTTGGATTTTTTGTTCTCATATCCTCCATAAGCTCTGGGTAGTGCGTGTGCTGGCATTGTTCTTGGCGGGATTGTTTATCATAGAAGCCCTTCATGTGGTGTAATTGCAGAACCGCACACTTGGCGATGGAATAAGGAAATAAATAAATGAATAAGTTTTATATATATTTGTCCAAAACTTCAAAATTATTGTGTAATCATTAATGTCGGCTGTGCGCAGACTGGCCTTCCTGAGCCCAAAGTGCCGTTAAACTTTATTCCTTACTATCTTTGGTGCCGTCATTTGCGACCCCCACAGCTGACCAAGAGCATTCTGGCCCTGATGGTTGTTTTGGCTGACGAGTCTCTGCCACCCTCCTAACAGCAAAGCTACATTCCCAGTACTTGATAAAACGATCAGGTAAAGCACCCCTCCCAAGACATCATTTTCTTGTTCTTGCCACGCCGGACTCTCCATGATGTGTTACGCAAATTTTACTGCCGGAGCTTAGTTCATCAAGCATCTCTTCCTCGGCAGGTGTAAGTGAGGAAGAGATGCTTGATGAACTGAGGAAGAGATGCTTGATGAACTAAGCTCCGGCAGTAAAATTTGCGTAACACATCATGGAGAGTCCGGCGTGGCAAGAACAAGTCCCGAGAACATATAACCCCTATACTGGTATTTCGTGTATTATGGGGAACTACCTTTATCGGAACATAAAGAGCCCAAAGTGCCGAGCTTTATTTCTTCTTCTTAACCAGCATTGTTGATCTCAAAAGATTAGTGGACTGGACCGTCCTTGCCCATTCCACGTGGAGGTCACCAGATTTCATTTTTCTAATATCTGCCAGCTCCCCAGACAGCCCTTTCAATCCCTCTGCAATTGCAAACGGTGGAGTCGCATCATGTATGGATATTAGGTGAGGACTAAAGGACTTCGTGTATTGTATCTTCTGGATGTCGCCACTCACATGGTGCAAACTAGATAATTAGAGTAGACACGAGGGACCACCGTGATACGTTCTCAAATGCAGCAAGACACGAATATTGTCGAAATTCTGCAAAGGACCACAAACTAAAGTATACCGACGGGATGCCAATTTAATGGGTTTCGAACATTCCCAGTGTGTCAAAGTGAAAGCAACGACGATGGCTGTGATGATAGTTATTAAATGATAATATTCGGGGAAAGGTCTACACCAAAATTAGTCGTTGCTGGTGTAGGTATAACGTCCCCCGTTTTGTGTGGAACAACCAAAGGCGTGCCATGAACAGGGGGAAGATTTTGTAGAATGCTTATCAGTAAGGCGAGTTTTCGATTAGCAATGACAAGGTAGATCACTACAACAAAGGATACCTACGGAAGCCCATAGGTGACATGCGCGTAAAAAAAATTTCTAGGTCTTTTCCAGCAAAAAGCTAGCACGTTCGAACGTGGAAGCATTTAAACACCATCACGTTCGCACGTGGAAACAGTTAAAGCTATTGCGTTCACATGTTCGGAAATATTATCGGTATGCAAATTACAGTTATGAAGTGTTCGTCTATGAAGCCACGTTAGGAAATCGTCCAGTTCGGCATTCAGTATCGGAAAGTGAAATTAAAATTACATGTTAGTTTCTTAGAACCTCCTCGTTGTAACTGATGGATAAATGGTGGTCAGCTTGTACCCACGAGAATACCAATAGTTCTTTTAAAATATTCAACCACCAATTACCACAAAAATATTATCAATAAGAAAATTAACCATATTTACCACATCTATTTCAGTATATTTGTATGAGTCGACTTCAACAAAAATACAGAATAGGATTGTGGTCAGGAACAAGTTGGACTAAGGATTTCCCTCACCTTTGAAGTAACACGTATTCATGGTTCTGTTATAGAGGATCATGGTTCTGTTATCTTCTTCAAGTTCATAAAAGAATATACCCCACCAATAACGGTAGTAACAACGGTAACAGTTCTCGCGGATCCTACCTATTTGTCCTGGCACCCAGGCCACGTCAACGAGGAAAACTTATGTTTTGATTTACACATAGGTTTGAACTGGCTTCCCTAACTTTTACAGTAAAAAAAAAACATTTTTCCACTTCTTCCAGTGAGCAGCGGTCGTATTTTGCCAATTTTGGATTGAACAAATAGGAAACGCTGAACCATAGGTCAGAAATGGCCTCCCTCGCTATAAACCATTGTCTCTTTTGGAGTTTTTGCTCTTATGTCCTCCATAAGCTCTCGGTAGTGCGTGTGCTGGCATTGTTCTTGGCGGGATTGTTTATCATAGAAGCCCTCCATGTGGTGTAATTGCAGAACCGCACACTTGGCGATGGAATAAGGAAATAAACAAATGAATAAGTTTTATATATATATTTGTCCAAAACTTCAAAAATATTGTGTAATCATTAATGTCGGTCGCTACAAGGCTACAATCCCAGTACTTGCTAAACGATCAGGTAAAGCACCCCTCCCACCATTTTTTTGTTCTTGCCACGCCAGACTCTCCATGAT
The DNA here is from genome assembly GCA_949152475.1 of Terebella lapidaria. Classification (NCBI taxonomy): domain Eukaryota; kingdom Metazoa; phylum Annelida; class Polychaeta; order Terebellida; family Terebellidae; genus Terebella; species Terebella lapidaria. The sequence continues at coordinate 28,418,542 of OX424567.1, forward strand.
GTATCACGCAAATTTCACTGCCACAGCTTGAGTTCATCAACCATCTCTTCCTCACTTACACCTGCCAAGTCCCGAGAACGTATAACTCCTTTACTGATATTTCGTGTATTATAGGGAACTATTAACCAACATTGTTGATCTCAAAAGATTAGTGGGCTGGACCCTCCTTGCACATTCCACGTGGAGGTCACCAGATTTCATTTTTTCAATATCTGCCAGCCCCTCGGAGAGCCCTTTCAATTCCTCTGCAATTGCAAACGGTGACAGCTTGCTCACTGGTTTACTGGGGTCGTCAGATCGAATAACCTGATGACTGTAACTCTAATGAATGTAACTCTGTTTCAGGATCAGAATCATAATCCAAAACTCGTTAGTTTTGGATTTGTTTTTTTCTCGAAAGACTTCTGTCTCAGGATTGGGAAGAAGTCTGCCATCAACCCTTTGGATTTTCACATTAGTTTCAGTTAAGTTATCCAGTTAGTTAAGATGTTCACTCAAGTTATCCAAAGTTTCAGTTTATGCTTGTTACCGGCGGCTACTTTGATGTTAATTTCATAGCGTTCACCGCGGACGGTTCATTATAAAATATCTTTCACCATTAACTTTGTAAGCTTCTACCGTTCACTAGAAATTTTAAATTGTATAACTTGTGGTTTCATCATTCTTAATACTACTTTTATATCCTTCTCTTGAGCCCAAAAGTTTGGCAGTGAAATGGCCTCCTTGAGCCCAAAGTGCCGTTAAGCTTTATTTCTTCTTCTTGGGCCCAAAATGTCCTTAAACTTTTTTCTTCTTCCTTTTTTTAAATGCCTGTCCAAACGGGATCGTCATCCGTCCGCCAGGTGTGCGTCTCGGTGACGTCCATGTCAGTCTTAAGTAAAATAAAGAAGGCAAACATGAAAGAATCAGAATTCGTGATAGTGATGCATTATGTTCTACTTCTGAAATTATATGCTTCTAGTAAAAGTACCTCTGAGAGAGCAGTTGGTCAACCCAACTGACGCTGTTTGAAGGGCTCTGGAAACCCTGCGTTATGATCATGCTTGTTGATGCGAGTTATATGTTGGGTTTTAGCTTTCACTAAAAAATCCATACTCAACCATACAGATTTTGCCTTTGTTCATTGTATTTTTCTATTCTGATTTCGCACAAGTTGCCATTAGGCTTCATTCATGGCTATTTTTCTATATTCATTGCTATTATTATTTACACGTCATACAAATGTCTTTATTTTATCAAAATAATTTGGTGTGGTCAATTTGTGACTCCCACAGCTGACCAAGAGCATTCTGTCCCTGATGGTTTCTTTGGCTGGCGAGTCTCTGCCGATTATGGCTGAGTAGTTTTCTGTATGGTATAGATAGAGAAACCCCTCGAGTAACCGGAGGTTATTAAACATGGAATCGGGCTGCCGCCCTCTCTATTTCTTAATTAAGGCATCATCATCTCCTATTCATGATACTCTCGGTCAGGGTTAGAGCAAGCCCAAAGCGATATATGCAAGCTGTCCATCTTCAGTGCACAGAAAAAACAATATGTTAATGTTTTCAGTACGTTGTATCGCTTGTTCTTACGAATGTGCATGTCTGGGATTGCGAAGACGTTGAATCTGATGTGAATTCTTGATTTTCTACTTCTTCCTCGAATTTCCTTCAGTATTCAAGATAACATGTCCTCTATAATGAAAACGTGAAGTAGTCCAGGGTCATGTCTGGGTAACTAGTCGAGACCTGGTCCGCATCCTCTTTTGGCCGCTTATATTCGGAGATTTTATATTTCCTGAATACGCCCAGAACTGAAAGCACGTATGTTTCTCCTGCGTTTGTCAATCACCATGTTTGGAAATCGTGTCAGGTTCGACATCCAGTTCTGCTGACTTCTTCATAAAACATATGGGCAGGTGGGAAGTATGGATCAAAACATCCTCTAGTTTTGGATATTTTAACTGAATATCAATATATTTTTCGAATGCATAAAGTTGTAGTATTTTGTTGGATACCCAGTCATGTGGACATTCCTGGGAATGAGCGTGCCAACAAGGCTGCCAGGGCAGCTCTTGATCGGGACGTCACATTTTCCAGGTTGCCACATTCTGATTTCAAGCTGCTCATCCACACGTACTTGTACGCAGAATGGCATTCATTCGGGATATTGGGGTATATTTCTATTTTTAGACGTACAACTCAAGTCAACATGTTTGAGTCTAGATCTAGTCATTTCTTTCACCACTAACCTTGTAAGCTTCTACTGTTCACTACAAATTTTTAATTGTAGAGCTTGCGGTTTATCATTTTTGATACTACTTTTATATATTTGTTTGGCACTGAAATGGCCTTCTTGAGCCCAAAGTGCCGTTAAGCTTTATTTCTTCTCTTCTCTTTATGACCAGATGGCACATGGTCAAACCTTTGGGTGCTCAAGTCACCGGATACCTTCTCTGTCATACTCATTTTGGGGGTTGCGTGTGCTATCATGAGTGGCGTTACAAGTGACCTTTTCTTGATCTTGTGCTGTTCCTTCTTTGCAAGAGCAATGCAGTCGTTCTCTCTGCAATTCACCACTGAAATGGCCTTCTTGAGCCCAAAGTGCCGTTAAGCTTTATTCCTTCTTCTTCTTTTTGCAATTCACACAGGTCATTGACCGTTCCGCAAGTCACGCACACCCCTTTGATACGTTTCCATTCCAAGTCAACAACCGCGGCATCAATTTGGTCTGTGAGAGTATCCTTGGACTGATTCTCATTAGAACAAAATAGAATAGAGTAGAACATGTAGAACAGAACAAAACAAGTGAATAAAAGAAATGAACAAACAATGTAGCATATAGACGAGTATGATGGTACAATGTACTGCGTGGAAACAATTGATGCTATATTTTAAGCATGCAATATCGATTTACTAAATTTAATAATGAAAAAAAACAAAAACAAATAACAACTGTATCCTTTTAACCAGATGTATGTTTGGACAGGAAGGGTTCAATGTAGTCAATTGGATACGTACCTTCACTTCTAGCAGACCTTTTTTTCCAAAGATGCGTACGTCTGTGCCCAGTGTATGTGCTCTAGATGGACATACTAATGTGATCTTTGTTCATAAATTTCTTTCACTGTGTCCTTGAACTTTTCCTTCTCCTTTTTGACGTGATTTAGGTTTGGCACTTGGATGGCCTTCTTGAGCCCAAAGCTTTTCCTTCTTCTTCGACGTGATTTAGTTCCTGGGAACGTGCCGGGTCATTTTGCAGGACCGCAATTTTCTCACCAAAGTCTCAAATGGAAAACATGGAAGGAGGCTTATACATGGGGTTCTCTTGAATTTTGCCATATTCATCATCATCGAACACACGATCACCGACGATTCCACCTTATTTTTGGGGACTAGACCGCGTTTCCCTGCCGATGACTTGCTCGTTATCAAAGACATTCATCAGAACACCCCTTGGATGAGGTGGACTTTGAGCAGGCAGGTTCTTTGTCCAGTCCCGCACGGTTGTGTAGGAACCACCAGGAGCTGCACTTGACATAACGCCAACTGCTTGTTTTCTACCTGTATTCGTGTATACAGACAGGCTTTGCATGAAAGCGAACGGACTTACGAGGTTCTGCTTCCTGAGTTTGTAGATATTTTCCACTGCCTGTGACAATTAGAATAGCGGAATAGTCCCTCTGCCATGTTTCTCTTCTTTACGGACAGCGCCGGAGATGAAATTCACCAACTCGCCATTTCTGCTTGACAGCCAATTTTCCGGATTTAGTTTCAACAGGTCTTCGAGGCTCTGGAACTGTTTACCGATTTCAGACGTGTCCTCGTATATTGCCTTACTCTGAGAGGATCCCATACAGAAACTTTATTTCTTCTTCTTCTTCTTCCCATGCAGAAAGCCAGTTCCTCTAGTTGTTCTTACGGTAAAGCCTCTGGAAGTCCTTTATTAAATTGACTTTTCTTTTCTGCAGAAAGTTCACTCTACTCTAAGCAAGAAATCCACTTTCTCGTCTCTTACCATTGGCCCGGACCGATATGCTGCCGCATCGTGGTCATTCCGGTAGGTGTGGACGCCTGTGTTCTGCGCTGGTGACAACCGAAGGAGTGATCTCTTCCTCAAAATCGTGCATTTCCACACTTCTCTCCATAACTTTATCCGATGGTGCTTTTCGTCTCCTGTTGCACAAAGTTATGTCTCTTGAACACAGCACATGGCCGTCTACATTCGGATCATCTGCATGGACGTCAATGCCGAACAACCGACGAAGTTCTTCAGCAAATATCAGTTTGTTCATCCCGCGGCGGTCGTGTGATTTTTGCCAATCTCAGCACAAATACGCCCACAGACATGGCAGGTGTTTTCAAGGTCCGGCCTTTCCATAACTACAGAGTTGAAAACCATGATATATTTCATTCATTCAATTAAAGATAATTGTTAGTCAGTGCGGCAGCGTCCCCAATGTGTAGTATATTAGTGTTCACCCCATCACGCAACTTTTGGCGGGGAATTTATTCCCATGCATTTTTCATGATAAAATCAAGGATTTTATACCAGTGTACGATAAATATGCCCTATATTTATGTTTACGTAAAAGCAACGAGAAACACAATTGACTTTCAACACACAAACTTATAGAAATTTGGCATGACTTTCGTTCATATGACCAATAATCTTCTATTTCTAATACATCTTTCTAATTGTTTAAAGACGCGAGTATATTCAAGGAATGTAACAATAACTTTTTGGGGAAAATGGTCCTATCTTATATTCTTGGTGAGATTAAACGTGTGGGAGTTTCTTGTTTTGATACGTGTCCCCAACAGCACTATTATCAAGTTTCAGCTTGAGCAATTGCTTCTTGCCACTGCGTCAATTTTTTTCATATTATAACGTATTATGTTATGTTTTGTCACATGTAACCTTCTTCTAGAAACGTCTTGCTCTCAGTCAGATCTGGCTTTCGTCGTGGCGGCTGGGGTGTACTCCGACTTCGGTGTAGGCCCATCCTTTGGTAATATGATGAGGAAGCATCTGTTTGAAGTACTGCCCTAATCTAATTATGCCTTTCGAGTTCAGAAGAATAAGGTCTCTCCTCCCTGATGGATAACGCATGCGGTACAATTCAGCTATCGGTTGGCCTTGGCGCATGAACGGTTTGCGAGTACTGATGAAGTGTACTCCCCATTTAAGTGCATAATCTCTAACTCTGTTGTTTAGTGCCATAACTTTTTCTCCGGTTATGCGGAATCAACCACTCTTGGCAGAACTGCTGAAATAATAAGTTTGGTCTCCGGCTTACCATCCTTACTGTGCCTTATGGCGTTGATGAGATGAACATATGGTCCACTATTTCATCGACTGTCTCACCGTTAGCAATATTATTGCGACCCACAGACAAGATGGTAAAATCATCCAAGACTATGCCTCCCGGCCTAGGTTCCGTTCGACATCCTGGATGGTGGCTCTAGGTGAATAGTATACCGTGGTTCCAGGGATGTGTCATGAATAGAAGCCCCGATGACGCAGTTTTTCTGCTCGAAGACAGAAGCTGCCCAGTAGCCTTCAGGGTTCTCCTCTTGGGTCCTGATGCTTGTGCATTTTCACGAAAAGCGGCACTCCAGCACCCGTCTTTCACACAATTCGTCCTTTGCATTATGGGATACCGAAAATAGTTCCAACATGGATGCCTCTATGAATCGAAATAAGTTTGAATGTTTGTGATATTTTGTTACAGACAGGACATATTGTCGAAAACTATACAATTTTTAAAGAGATTATGAATATGAGTTATTAGAATAACTCCAGTAGCGGTGTCCGTGGCATGGCAATCTTTAGTGCCTCCTGAAAAATCCATGGCTGAGTCATGACTGGCGGGTCGATCCATGCAAAACAAGAAATCACGTGCTCGTGTTTACAAAATGCGCATTAATACGGACTATTTGTTACCGCGCATTGACACGGTCCCCTGATTCAGGGGACCAGAGAATCGGTTATTACAAAGACGGGTGCTTCGGAGTGCCGTCTGGTGGACAAAACGGATGCTTGTGGGCTGGGTGCGGCCATGGTGTTCGGACTGAACATGCTGAAGGCGCTACAAGAATGCAACACATGTGCAAGGAGTACAGTAGGATGTGGGGAATGGATACACCGGGTACACAATGAACACTGTCATGAATTTCAGCATGATTAGCATGGTTCGGATATGTAATGCTGATCATGCCTGAACCGGGGAGTGGGGAGGGTAATGCAAGAAGGAATAATCATGATAATATTATCATGGTTTTGGGATTTTGCTTAGAATCAGAATCATACTGAGTATCACATTTGTCATTTGTATGAGCATGACCCGAAGGTATTCGTGTTATTGGTCATGATATAAGGACGCATGCCACTATGATATAATAACAATAATAACATATATACAGCATGTGATGCGCAAGATAATTGCGGTGGGATCACACGCGGACATTTCCAGCATGATTATACATGGTCTAGCCTAATGCCCAGCATGATTATACATGGTATAGCCCAACACCCTCAAACGGGGCTTTCCCATGTGGTAACTGGACAATCTCGTCGTCTGCATCACATTGATACAAGACGCGCGTATCATGAATATAAGGGGCATAGGTATGTGTCGGAGGAGTTGGAGTGCTCGTCAACAACATTCGATCATTGAACGGACCAGCACTGTCCAGGAGAAATGACAATTGTCTCGTTCTTTGCGTAGTCGATGATGTTAACAGAACATCTTATGGAAGCAATATCATGTCCCAGGACCTTCCTCAAAGACGACATGAGACAACAAGGAACAGTAAAGTAATCGAGGGAGTTCCACTAAGACCTTCGGGAAATTGGGATATACTCTCATTTTTAGACATACAATTCTAGTCAACTCGTTTGAGTCTAGATCTAGTCATCAATATGTTCACAATTAATCTTGTGAGCTTTTACTGTTCACTGCAAATGTTCAATTGTTGAACTTGCGGTTTTATCATTCTTGATACTACTTTTATATCCTTGTTTGGCACTGAAATGGCGTTCTTGAGCCCAAAGTGCCGTTAAGCTTTATTCCTTCTTCTTCCACGAAGATCTTACGCCCATTGACAACAATGTGCAAGGGGCTACACCACTGTATATTTTCTCCGCTAAATGTACTAGATGTACACTGAAGTGAGTCGCATCATGTACAGATATGACTTCGTGTATTGTATCTTCTGGATGTCGCCAGTCTCATGGCGCAAACTAGATAAATAGAGTAGACAATGGGGACCACCGTGATACGTGCTCAAATGCAGCAAGACACGAATATTTTCGAAATTCTGCAAAGGACCACAAGCTAAAGTATACCGACGGGATGCCAATTTAATGGGCTTCGAACATTCCCAGTGTGTCAAAGTGAAAGCAACGACGATGGCTGTGATGATAGTTATTAAATGATAATATTCGGGGAAAGGTCCTACGCCGGAATTAGTCGTTGCTGGTGTAGGTATAACGTCCCCCGTTTTGTGTGGAACAACCAAAGGCGTGTCATGAACAGGGGGAAGATTTTGTAGAATGCTTATCAGTAAGGCGAGTTTTCGATTAGCAATGACAAGGTAGATCACTACAACAAAGGATACCTACGGAAGCCCATAGGTGACATGCGCGTAAAAAAAATTTCTATGGCTTTTCCAGCAAAAAGCTAGCACGTTCGAACGTGGAAGCATTTAACACCATCACGTTCGCACGTGGAAACAGTTAAAGCTATTGCGTTCACATGTTCGGAAATATTATCGGTATGCAAATTACAGTTTGAAGTGTTCGTCTATGAAGCCACGTTAGGAAATCGTCCAGTTCGGCATTCAGTATCGGAAAGTGAAATTAAAATTACATGTTAGTTTCTTAGAACCTCCTCGTTGTAACTGATGGATAAATGGTGGTCAGCTTGTACCCACGAGAATACCAATAGTTTTTGTTGAAATATTCAACCACCAATTACCACAAAAATATTATCAATAAGAAAATTAACCATATTTACCACATCTATTTCAGTATATTTGTATGGGCCATCAGAGTCGACTTCAACAAAAATACAGAATAGGATTGTGGTCAGGAACAAGTTGGACTAAGGATTTCCCTCACCTTTGAAGTAACACGTATTCATGGTTCTGTTATAGAGGATCATGGTTCTGTTATCTTCTTCAAGTTCATAAAAGAATATACCCCACCAATAACGGTAGTAATAACGGTAACAGTTCTCGCGGATCCTACCTATTTGTCCTGGCACCCAGGCCACGTCAACGAGGAAAACTTATGTTTTGATTTACACATAGGTTTGAACTGGCTTCCCTAACTTTTACAGTAAAAAAAAAACATTTTTCCACTCCTTCCAGTGAGCAGCGGTCGTATTTTGCCAATTTTGGATTGAACAAATATGAAACGCTGAACCATAGGTCAGAAATGGCCTCCCTCGCTATAAACCATTGTCTCTTTTGGAGTTTTTGCTCTTATGTCCTCCATAAGCTCTCGGTAGTGCGTGTGCTGGCATTGTTCTTGGCGGGATTGTTTATCATAGAAGCCCTCCATGTGGTGTAATTGCAGAACCGCACACTTGGCGATGGAATAAGGAAATAAACAAATGAATAAGTTTTATATATATTTGTCCAAAACTTCAAAAATATTGTGTAATCATTAATGTCGGTCGCTACAAGGCTACAATCCCAGTACTTGCTAAACGATCAGGTAAAGCACCCCTCCCACCATTTTTTTTGTTCTTGCCACGCCAGACTCTCCATGATGTATCACGCAAATTTCACTGCCACAGCTTGAGTTCATCAACCATCTCTTCCTCACTTACACCTGCCAAGTCCCGAGAACGTATAACCCCTTTACTGATATTTCGTGTATTATAGGGAACTATTAAGATGCAGTGAGACCCACCATCTTGGAAGCCATTTTTTGCTCAGGGCAGAACCGCACCAAAAAGGAGTCATTTGTTATGAATTATTGAGTAATACTAGGTCTAAAATTTCAGGTTGTGGTAGCAGATTAGTCAGTTCTCAACATTTAAAAAATATGTTGGTAACCCATGTGGGTCTGGATCCATCCGGATCAAAACCCAATTTTACGCGTAGCGGTTCTCAAACTGAGTGAAGACAGGTCCCTAGGGACCTCAGTGTTTAGAAAGTTATATCTGTGTAATATTCGAGCCGAGCCTTACATTTTTGACTTTCTCTATAGGTACGTGATAAATTGTCATCGTTCTCACTGCATTTTCAAGAAAACCGCCATTTTTCATTTTCAGCACGTTTTGGGGGCAACATTGCTGTAACAAATCTGCATTGAAATAGGCGACAATGCATAGTTTGTGGCACTTACTATTAATCCTTGGGATGTATTCTTCATCTGTACATATCCATTACAACAGTTGTTAAGTTATTTTGTTGTAAAAACACAATCCAAATGATAACATTTCAAAACAGTTTTGGCAAAACGGCATGTTTGTATTCCTAAATCACGTGATCAAGATGATACGTCATTGTATCATTACACATCCCAACAGCTGATCGGTGCCTCATTATAACAGGAATAATAATAGTATAATAATCGACTTTTCGAGCTTTAATGGAGATGCTCTAAGTAAATTCAAGTAATACACAGATAAATAACATTTCTTCAATGCCACAATACCGAATAATCTGGGACTATTTGCATTGCTGCCGCACACGTAATTGGGCAACGAATGACTCAGGACTTCTATTCGCCAGATGGCGCATTGAATGTTTCCAGGAATTTCCCAAACAACAAAAAAGTTTTGAGGCACTGTCGTCAATCAAAACACTTGAGCTAGTCCAAAATGACTGATTTACATACAGGAATAATTCCGCAGCGTAACAGAGTTACGCGTAAGGCCATGCATAAAATTCCCTACGAGATTCCCGCTATAACCGGCTATAACGGTTGTTGTTTTTTCCTCCAAAGTTTGCATTATATGCTGAAATAAACTTGATTTCCACTTACTGTGTGTTGTTGTCCTTCTGTAAACGCAATTAGGTGTCTGACATATGGCGACATTATCAAATAATCTATCATAATACACCCGCTACATCTCGCGGTTTTTTTGTGTTTACAATTTAATGGCGCCTCCCCCCGCTTTCAGCTGACTGTCAAACGCTCAGCCAATCAGGTGAGGGCAAGGTTTATTGGTGAATGCAAACTAGAACAAGATTTAGAAAAGGTGTAAACACATTGAATATCACACACATAGACTGGACAGGAGATGTACATGTATGAGGTGACACTTGACAACGAGTAACCTTTGACATCAACAAAAGTATTTTAATTTTTTGCCGACAAAGAAGAAATCAGTGGAATATACAAGAACCACTATGAAGAAAGATTCAAGATACAGTTAAAGCAGGAACAACTGGACATAATCTGGCACATATGCAACAGGAAAAATGTTTTAGGAGTGCTTCCAACGGGATACGGGAAAAGTTTTGTGTACACAGTTGCACCTCTCATCATGGACAAGGTATGCCCATTTACTATTTGAAAAAAAGTCTTTGGTAGTTCATTGAGAATAGGCATGATGTACACCTAATGTACATTGATGTAAAAACATTCAGAATCTTGCTGGAGAAGACACATGTTATTGACTTGGACATTAGTGGTATGTAAATACAAATTATTGTAGAGAATTAGTCTATATGATCCTAGAAGTGAATGAAATAAACACAACAATAATTTTGGCCTATTCCAGGACAATAGCGAAATGATTATTGAGATAAATAAGCAATATGGTGAAATGTATAGTCAAATAGTGCTGGATTAAATTAGATAGATTTATCATATACTCCCACATATATGTTTTAAACACCTCCCCCACAGTCTGATAAGAAAGTGAAGATAACTTGAGATGTATTCATGTTAATCAGATTGAACCGGATAATGCTCCACACATCGTGCTGGTTGTGTCGCCACTAATAGCACTAATGGCGGATCAGAAAGCTACATTTGATGCCTACGGTTTACAGAACGGTATACCGTTCTTTGACTTTGACTTTGCTTTTCAATTTCGATAAGTAAACAAAATATATGAATATGTGCATGTGTTTGCGCATAATCTTCGGATATTTCTCTGAGTTTTTTTTTCCTGGTATATCATGACTTGTATGCATGCAAAGAATACTGGGTTAAACCCGAACAGGAACAAAGTAATTGCTATCTGTTCATTCAGAAAACACTCCCATACATGTACATAGTCATTGCTCCATTACGTGTCGAATATTGTTATTGCTGTTGATCTACGGCAATGGGGCAATATTTTCTTCAATTACATTTAGGTTCTCTGTGTATTCCAATCAGATAATCACCTTTTTGATTGCAATTCATTAAAAATATCTTATTAATTTGTAAAATTATTAAGATTTTAGCAAGTAATATTTTATGTGACCATGGTTCATTCTCAAACATTCATTATAACCACAATTGTCAGGATTTGGCTAATACGTTTCGTTCTCATTATCTCACAAATACAAAGTGACCTGTACGCAAATGTAGCATCATCTACTGGCTAATAAACACGAGAAGACATTGCGGTCAGTCACAGCGGGGCTAATGCATACATGTACGTATGTACTATAATTGTACATACTTGGCTACTTCCTATGCCGTTCATCTACAACAGGCTTATTCACTTCTAAAATCCATATACTCTTTGAGTACATAGATATTTATATATTTTCTGGCCTTGAATTCGGATTATTTGCATGAACTGTGTCAGCTATGTCGGGAAATCTTTCTCTGCGTTCATTGTATATAGTGCGATTTATCAAAACATATAGGCTCCGCCTAAAATAAAAATCCAAATTAAAGGGGTTCTTCGCAAAGCATCCTGGGAAGGCGAACATGCTGGGAAGGCGGTGATTTGCAATATTTGCTGTCATCTTACGTTAATTCAATGTTCTTTGGAATACATCGCTTAACAGCTTATTCGAACATAGCAAATTGAGTACATTTATCACCCTCATCAGGATTCACATGTTGTTTTAAGGGTAAATCGTTTTATTCGTCGAATATAACCCGATGTTCGTTGGCGCGGGAATTCCCCACTCCGTCGGTAAATTATTGTCATTGCTTACATAGGACTCTGTCTCAGAGATAGGACTAATACAGGAATGTTATACGCCAATGAGTTACAACGATCCAACAACTGTCAACGTCTGCAGGTGAATATATCACGTACGCAACCCATTCCAAGACACATGTGCTTTGCCCTTCAATCCGACTCGGAACCGATCGGAAGTAAACATTTGTCACAAAAATCACATGCAAGCCCATGTGCATCAACAGCTGACCAGCATGTAAACAACACTGATATGCGGGTCACGTGTGTGGTTAACCCTATCATTTGCCATGTCCGGCACATGGGAAGGTCCGATGCCAGCCATTTGTAGAATTTGGTCTGTCAACTCAGGGACATGCACACATTTTGGCCAGTGCAACAGGTTAGTATTTGTTTATTTCTTATACCAACAAACAGTGTTTGTTTATTATTGATACTGATTAGGACAGGCGGTCTGTTTACACAGAAAAGCACAGGAACTGAATAATGAACATGTTGTTGATAATTTAAATTGCCGGTACCATACTAGTCCTATCTCTGAGACAGGACTGTTACGCTGCGGAATTAGTACCATACAGTATATGGGTAGACCATCTACTGGTACTAGTATGTCTTAAATTTATTTCCAGAACTAGTACTTAGGGATCATTCGTTGATGCATCCAAAATTGCTATTATTCGGTTCATATTTCACTATTTGAACATTCGTTATGGACAAAAAATTGGCCCGAAATGTGTCATGAAATATCGACATTAAACTACAACAGCTTCATCGACTCCATGGAAAATGCTGTTGAAATTAACTGTACTTCTCGTTATTTCCGATACTTAGTTCCTACAACATAGTACCAGCATAGAAAACAGCCAAAACTTTCTAACTAATTATCTAATATCACAGACGAGTACCTGTTCGGTTTGATTCCCATGACACGAATAATTGGTTCCTACTTCAGTCATTCCGCCACTACTTAAATTGTGTGTCAAGTTTTGTGTGTCAAAATTGTGTGTCAATATTCCACTGGCATGCCAGAGGTTGCAGGTTTCAATCCTACATGTACCCAGTCTAGCCTACTGTACACCCAAAATTTACTTATGAATATTTCACAAATTACATGTTCACTTTACTTTTTTATTTGCAGGCCTCTACCACATGACAATTAGGGGAAGGGTGTGTTCAGCCCCCCCCCCCCCCCCCAGGACAATGAACCCCACCCACGTCTCTAAATCCTGCATCTTGCATCATGCCATGTAAACACATGCAATCACCAGAGCACCAGATTACAGATTCTGTCACCAGATGACAGAATGGATATTATGGATGTGTTGCTACGTGTTTTACCCGTATTATTGATGATGTTGATAACAGCTAATCACTGTGATGTGATTTAGCTGTTTGATTGGTGCCACATGAAGTGGATCCCCAGTTGGATATACTCACTAGCTGGATAAGTGTGTGCTGCTACAGAGATTGAAATTGTGGGTCTGACTAGCAACATCGTCTCCGAAGCGACGAAGAAAACTGTGTCATGTGTATCTACCC